>CM063505.1:167725530-167768030 GCA_032207245.1 Pardosa pseudoannulata
TTGCAACATAATTCCTATAATCGTATTATGTAATCTTAATCAGAATATACTTTTGATGCATCATAAAAGTATTCTGTTTTAGAATAAAATTTTACATTTATTAATAAGATTGATACTTTAAAATGTAAACACTAAATCCAAGATATAGTGTATAACTATCTTTAAAATATTTGTTACATATTTATAAAGATAGTATTCAGAATTTAGTATATATAATATATGTAATATGTGTAATAATATGTACAATATTCTAAATATTACAAGTCTATAAATAATTCTAATATAGAATGATAGAAAATTTTGGAATAAGCCAATAAAAACACATGGGAAAAACTTAAACAATCATGGTATATTTAAATTGCTTAGTAATATAAGAGGTCTCATATGTGGATATACCTTTGAATGCGACTTTTATGAAATTATTACAGTTTTGTATAGTTTTATCAATTCATTATAATTTGTACAAATAATAGAAAGATAACCAATTTATTTAATATTTAAAATAAAATGTTAATAGTAAAATATTTTTGCTGTCACAGATAATACCTTGTATTAAAAATTTCTTTTTAATAATCAAATATATATTTATATACTACTTCAAATAAAGGTATTGAAGAAAATTTACTTTTAACTAAATTTATTACTTTATATAGAAATACAAATAAAAAATAGTATTATACATAAAAAATGAACATAGCATCAATAAAAATGTCTGAACATTTAAACTGTCTTAATCTAGATAATTAGTAGTAACGAATATAGTTGATGTACACGTGATTTATTGAGTCCGCATGTCTCTTACTGTACAATAAAGATTTAAAATTAAACTTACATTGTCTTTAAATTTTTGGTTTATCATGATTTAAAAAACAGTATTCAATCAGAGAATGAGGAGGAAATATTTTTTAAAAATTGTGAATTGTTCTAAAAGATGATAATATTCGGTTCCTCATCTGCTATTCATTTTCATAATTATCGCAGATGGGGAAATAAAATTTTAAAAAAGTATTATAGTAATATTATATTAGACCATTATAGTATTAGAGTATTATAGTATTATTATATTATAGTGTATTATAGTAATAGTAAGGAATACAAATAAAAATATATATTATGCATAAAAATTTAACATAGCAGCAATAAAAATATCTTAACATTTAAACTGTCTTAATCTAGATAATTAGTAGTAACGAATATAGTTAATATGGAATTTATTAAGACCGCATGTTTCTTACTGTACAATAAAGATTTAAAATTAAACTTACATTGTCTTTAAACTTTTGGCTTATCATTATTTAAAAAACCGTATTAAATCAGAAAAAGAGGAGGAAATATTTTAAGAAAATGATAATATTCGGTTTCTCATCTGCTATTCATTTTCATAATTATCGCAGATGTGGAAATAAAATAAAAAATAGTTTTATAGTAATATTATATTATAGTATTATAGTATTATGATATTATATTATTATATTTTATAGTATTATTATATTATATATTATTATAGTAATACTAAGAAATACAAATAAAGATATATATCATAAATAAAAAAACTAACATAGCAGAAAGAAAAATGTCTTAATATTTGAACTGTCTTAATCTAGATAATTAGTAGTAACGAATATATAGTTGATACGTGATTTATTAAGGCCGCATGTTCCTTACTGTACAATAAAGATTTAAAATTAAACTTTCACTGTCCTTAAATTTTTGGTTTATCATGATTTAAAAAACCGTATTCAATCAGAAAATGAGGAGGATATATTTTTAGAAAACTTATAAAAGATGATAATATTCGGTTTCCCATCTACTATTCATTTTCATAATTATCGCAGATGGGGAAATAAAATAAGAAATAGTATTATAGTAATATTAGAGTATTATAGTATTATTATATTATATAGTAGTATAATAATAGTCAGAAATACAAATAAAAAATAGTATTATGAATAAAAAAGACTAACATAGCAGAAATAAAAATATCTTAATATTTGAACTGTCTTAATCTAGATAATTAGTAGTAACGAATATAGTTAATACGTGATTTATTAAGGCCGCATGTTCCTTACTGTACAATAAAAATTTAAAATTAAACTTACATTGTCTTTAAATTTTCGGTTTATCATGATGTAAAAATAATATTCAATCAGAAAATGAGGAGGAAATATTTTTTGAAAACATACGAAAGACGATAATATTCTGTTTCCCATCTGCTATTTATTTTCATAATTAGCGCAGATGGGGAAATAAAATAAAAAATAGTATTATAGCAATATTATATTAGAGCATTAACGTATTAGAGTATTTTATTAGAGCATTATAGTATTATTATATTACATATAAGTATAATAATAGTAAGAAATACAAATAAAAAATAGTATTATGTATAAAAAACTGACATACCAACAATAAAAACGTCTTAACATTTAAACTGGCTTAATCTAGATAATTAGTTGTAAGGAACATAGTTAATACGTGATATATTATGTTCGTATGTTCCTTACTGTACAAAAAAGATTTAAAATTAAACTTTCACTGTGCTTAAATTTTTGGTTTACCATGCGTTAAAAAACCGTATTCAATCAGAAAATGAGGAGGAAATATTTTTAGAAAACTTCTAAAAGATGATAATATTCATTTTCCAATCTGCTATTCATTTTCATAATTATCGCAGATGGGGAAATAAAATAAAAAAATAGTATTATAGTAATATTATATTAGAGCATTATAGTATTATAGTATTATAGTATTATTATATTATATAGTATTCTAGTAATAGTAAGAAATACGAATAAAAAATAGCATTATGTATAAATAAACTAACAGCAGCAATAAAAATGTCTTAACTTTCAAACTGTCTAAATCTAGATAATTAGTAGTAACGAATATAGTTAATAAGTGATTTATTAAGGCCACATGTTCCTTACTTTACAATAAAAATTTAAAATTAAACTTTTGCTGTCCTTAAAGTTTTGGTTTACCATGATTTAAAAAACCGTATTCAATCAGAAAATGAGGAGGAAATATTTTTAGAAAACTTCTAAAATATGATAATATTTGGTTCTCCATCTGTGATTTATTTTGATAATTATCCCAGATGGGAAAATAAAATAAGATTTGGTATTATAGTAATATTATATTAGAGCATTATCGTCTTAGAGTATTATTATATTATATAGTATTATAATAATAGTAAGAAATACAAATAAAAAATAGTATTATGTATAAAAAAGACTAATATAGCAGCAATAAAAAATGTTTTAACATTTAAACTGGCTTAATCTAGATAATTAGCAGTAACGAATATAGTTAATATGGGATATATTAAGGCCGCATGTTCCTTACTGTACAATAAAGATTTCAAATTAAACTTTCACTGTCCTTAAATTTTTCGTTTATTATGGTTTAAAAAACCGTATTTAATCAGAAAATGATTAGGAAATATTTTTAGAAAACTTCTAAAAGATAATAATATTCATTTCCCAATCTGCTATTCATTTTCATAATTATCGCAGATGGAAAAATAAAATAAAAAATACTATTACAGTAATATTATATTATAGTATTATAGTATTATTATAGTAATAGTAGTATAATAATAGTAAGAAATACAAATAAAAATAGTATTATGTATAAAAAAGACTAACATAGCAGCAATAAAAATGTTTTAACATTTAAACTGACTTAATCTAGATAATTAGCAGTAACGGATATAGTTAAATATTTAAAATTAAACTTTCACTGTCCTTAAATTTTTAGTTTATTATGGTTTAAAAAACCGTTTTCAATCAGAAATTGAGGAGGAAATATTTTTAGAAAACTACTAAAAGATGATAATATTCGGTTCCCCATCTGCGATTCATTTTGATAATTAGCGCATATGGAGAAATAAAATAAAAAATAGTATTGTAGTAGTATCATATTAGAGCATTAACGTGGTAGAGTATTATATTAGAGTATTGTAGTATTATTATATTATATAGTATCATAATAATAGAAAGAAATACTGTCACGATAATAATAATAATATGTATAAAATATAAAATATAATATGCATAAAAAACTATCAGTAGCAACAAAATGTCTTAACATTTAAACTGTCTTAATCTAGATAATTAGTAGTGACGAATACAGTTAATAAGTGATTTATTAAGGCCGCATGTTCCTTACTGTACATTAAAAATTTAAAATTAAACTTTCACTGTCCTTAAATTTTTGGTTTATAATGATTTAAAAAACCGTATTCAATCAGAAAATGAGGAGGAAATATTTTTAGAAAACTTATAAAAGATGATAATATTCGGTTCCCCATCTGCGATTCATTCTCATAATTATCTGCAAAAAGGTGAAGAAGCAAAGTTATTAATGTCTTCTGATACGCTCACTTTAATTTGCAGAACAACAATGAACAAATTTTGATTGCTAGAAATATTTTTTGAGTTAAAATTAATATGTATACCTTTCCCCAATTATTTTACCCTCAACGAACTTTTTATTCATTTTCTTTAGCGAAGAGAGCACTTTGTAGCACGTCACCTAGATTAATGCATTAAACCCGGTGTGAAAAACGTTTTAATTTTCTTCCTTCGTAATGACTAACCATTGTTAAGCATTTTTTTTCCTCTAAAAATTTCCTGCTTTAACGGTTATCGCCACTTAAAGGAGAGAACGCCGTGGCTCTCGGGTTAAAATTAATGATACGACAATATATTCATCACTCTAAAATCATTGTTGCAAATCTGGTTTAATTTTACAAGAATTTTTTTGCTCTTTTCTTAATGAAAGCGCCACGTTCATGCTGTGATTTAATGTTGTTTTGTGGAGCTGCGTTTAGATGTAACATATACAATGTTTTAATTACAGCCAGGTTAAAAAATGTTTTCACTCAACGCACGTTAAGGAAAAAATAAATATCTCAAAGCAAGATTCAAGACTTAAAATACGCAAGGATGAATAAGCGACTGACATTTCTTGCGGCAAATTTTGCTTTCTCGGGCATAATTTATGTAGCAATTTATCATTTTACTTGCAGTTACTATCTAAATTTTGTGCTGAGTACACTGTTATGGGCTATTTTATTATAGTCGTAGATTTTGGTATATTATGTCGTTGGTTCTTAAAGTCGTTACTTGTGCTCAGGTAGAAAACAAATTAGCATAGGAAAGAAAAATATTTTTATCGTGTTTAGAAGAAATGCCGTAAATTTATTATGCTAAGAGGAATGGAGTTAAATAGAAGCAAGTTATAATTAAAGAATAAAGTTATAAATTAATTGTTTACCACGAACTAGTAAAAAATTAAGTGAAAAAGTTATTTTTTCATTTATACTTAATTACTAAACACAAGTAAGATGATGAAATAGACTTATTATATCATGCTTACAAAAAATTCTTTGAAATTATTTTCATAAAATTCATTTTACAAAAAATAAAAGGGTTATTTGAATGAATTTTCTTTATTCATATAACCAATTTTCTACTTGTATAAACTTTCATTAAAGAACGCATCTAATTTTTAAAAGCGATTTTTAAAAAAAGAATTATGAGTGTTGCAACTAGACTTTTAAACATTTAAAACCGATTTTGAAAATCTCTCTGTAATTTAAGTAGTTTGAATAAGTTTCAATACGTTTGAAATTAATATATTTTTAAACAGTCGAAAACCGTTTCTATAATCAAGTGCTTATCAAATCTTTTTTCCTAATTTTTGCGAAATAAAAATTTTATTAGGGCATGACACTTTATCGTTTATGTTTCAGAGATGGCTAAATACAATCACCTACTAAAATTCTAAACCTACTTCAAAACAATTACATTTTACTAAGAGTTAAAACATTTTTATAAAGTATACTTACAAACAAATATTTTTGAATATATGATACATATTTTGATTAATCTTTGATTAATCTTACAGACATTTCCTAATTGCCATTCTTCACTGTGTTCTTCTGTGGTATTAATGGTATACATATTTTGATTAATCTTATGTGAAAGAAGGAATTATCAAACGTCACTCACAGACATTTCCTAATTTGGCATTCTTCAATGTGTTCTTCTATGGTATTTATGATATACATATTTTGATTAATCTTATGTGAAAGAAGGGATTATCAAACGTCACTCACAGACATTTCCTAATTTGGCATTCTTCAATGTGTTCTTCTATGGTATTTATGGTATACATATTTTGATTAATCTTATGTAAAAGAAGGGATTATCAAACGTCACTCACAGACATTTCCTAATTTGGCATTCTTCACTGTGTTCTTCTGTGGTATTAATGGTATACATATTTTGATTAATCTTATGTGAAAGAAGGAATTATCAAACGTCACTCACAGACATTTCCTAATTTGGCATTGTTCAATGTGTTCTTCTATGGTATTTATGGTATACATATTTTGATTAATCTTATGTGAAAGAATTGATTGTTAAATGTTACTCACAGACATTCAGTAATTTGGCATTATTCACTGCGTTCTTCTGAGGTATGCATACTTATGTAAAACATTAAGAAAACGAAATAAGTGGACCATAAAGAAAGAACATTTAATATTTTATGTATTAAAAACATAAAAGTTTGTATTTAGTACTTTGTATTTTTAAATCCACTATCTAATTAATGAAAATATTGTTATCCAAACGAATGATATTGTGAGATGAGATAATGGTAAAAGGTTTAAACCAAATCTCTGTTACTGCACTCAGCGTTATAAAGCATGTTAGTTTTTCAATGATCAAAGGTAGAGATATTAAGAAAAGTAAATATATTACATTAAATTAGGTTTATGTGGCAAGCTTAATAGTTACATAGATGAGTATTATTAATAACTATTAATTATCAGCATTTCTTGGCAGAGGAATTAGATATTATTAAAGTTTAGTTGCATAAAAATATCAGCAGTAATATTTGTATAAAAATTCTAGTTAATAACAGTGGCTGGTATTAACACATTGTGTGCGGGTACATTTCGCAGCGGAATTGCGCCGGGTGTGGAAGTTTTGAGCGTAAATTTAGTTATTAAGTTAAATCTCAATAGATCGAAAAATATTTCATTTTTTAATCAACTTTTTGTATTCGATATTGAAATATATAAATAGAAATATATAAATAACAACCATAAGATTTTTGTAAACAAAATATATATTTTTAGTGTATAAATTTATAAGTTTATCCACTATTTATACTATTACAAATTTATATATATATATATATATATATATATATATATATATATATATATATATATATATATATACTACACTATTTATAAGTTTATAATATCGTAAATATGAAAATTCAAATTGAAATATTAGTATATAGTTTTAATTTTTTCCAATTATATTATATATAAACATTTTTACATTATAAAAAGATGAAAAGAGCAATCGTAAAACTAATAATGTAAAAAGTAGTTTTTATTTGTCTAAATTTTCCAGAATCTATGTAGTAGACAAGAATATTAGGCTTCGTTTTCCTGTATATACCGTTGTTTTTGTACCCACAAACAAACCGTGTTGTTACACTAATCCGTACTAGTACATGACCCGCGCTCAAGTGATAATCGTCAGAAAACTTACTAGTACGTGTCTCGCATTACAATGTGTTAAATGTCTCTTCTAAATGATACACGAAGGTGTTTAGAAAATGGAACATGGAATAGATTGGTAACAGAAATTATGAGTAGATCTGGAATCTAAATTTTCCAGCAGTGTAGACTTAGATCTCAAACAAATAGAACTTCTGAAACTACTGACTGCCTGAGAAAGAATGTAAAAAATGTTATATATTCCCACTTAATATTTGGCTTCAATCTATATATAACAAATTCTATCTGACTTTGTAATAATAATAGTAATAGTAATAATAATAATAATAGTAATAAATGTTTCTCTCTTCTCTACAGTCATTTCCCCCCACCCACGTTTTGAGATTATGATTGTGTATGTACATCAGCATTCTTCAATAATTCTCACTTTAAGATGTGTGTGTTATCATACCCAATACACCCACCTTCTTTGAGAGTTTATAAAAGTGTATACGTATATATGACACGTAATAATGTATTCGTTTATCTTACATATGACATGACACTCCTCATTTTTTTCTGATCTTAAAACATCTAAGGTATCCATTCTCCTTCGTTGGGATACCAATTCAATCATACTTCACCTATCCCTTCTTTGTTAATGTGGATTCACCCAAAAGCCGTGTCATGTTTTACTTTTCATATACTCATTGTCTACTCTAGCAGTTTAGGATCGTTGTATCTTTTTATATATGTGTTGCTTTCATTGAATAAATATGTATGCTGTACCTGGAAAGTTAGTAATGAAATTGTTTCTCACTTATGATCCCAAACGAAAGTATCTATTCAAACAACATTTATAAATTGTTAAACTATTTATTCATCTTACTTTTTTAAGAACACTTATTTAATTTTCTTCCAATATAATTAAAATTTTAAAAACTATTATGTTTACGCTGTACAAGGGGATGGGTATGTCAGGTAACCCCCCTTAATTCTTCCTGTGGTATCTTCTAACCCCTCTAAGGATTGCAAAGAAAAACTTTAATACATTTTGCATTTATAAGGTTCATAGATAATAATTATACACTAATTTTATTAAATTCAAAAGAATTAATCTAGGTGACCTTTAAAGGATTAAGCATAACACTTTTAACAAGCATATCTTTTGACACGTTTCAGCTTCTCACTTTCTCCTTTTAAAATTCACATTATGCATGTGATACGGGATAAAATCATATGCAGTTTCTAATATAATATGTGATAGAGAATAAAAGCCCAGTAGATAGTTTATTTAAATCTAGATCAAAATTTTTATAATGTTCAGAAAACAGGAAATGTTAAAGAAGCTGTCTCATGCTTTGCTTTTCATATATTCATTGTCTACTCTAGTAGTTTAGGATAGTATCTTTTTTATGTGTGTTGCTTTCATGGAATAAATGGCCGAACGCTGGCCGATTGGTTAGGGCGCTACGTCGGTACCGGAGTTTGTGAGTTCGAATCCCACTATGGCATGGATGTTTGTAGCCGTTCGGAATCGGCTTTAAGCAGTAGGTCCCGGTCTCATTAGCCCTAGTGTGCAAAACAGCAGACCGTAGCGCTCCAAACCAAAACAAACCAAACCAATCATGGAATAAATGTGTGTGTATCGTCTACAGTGGACTATGCGTTTTTTAATAATAATAATCTAATATTGTTTCCATAAGTTTCTTTTAATTGTTCATTACAAGACACAAGTTGCATCGCCATGCATTAGGGTTTGTGCTATGGATACAAAACTCATATTTTAGTAGAATTTAAACTTTCATCTAACATGGATTTTTCTTTACTTATGCACAGAAAAACTCTTTTAACCCTTAATTTGACAAGATGTTTCTTCAAATATTTTTTAATTTTAATTTCTGTTATTTTTCCATGCCTGTATAGACATTAGGATCTCTGTAAAATAAACAAAAATAAAATATATCATTTTCCATTTTTGAGATAATGTCCGCTGTGGCGAACAATGACAATTATGTTATATTTTAGTCATAAATTTACATGTCCGATGTCGCGGACTTAGTCAAATTAAGGGTAAGCATAACACTTTTAACAAGCATATATCTTGACACGTTTCAGCTTTTCACTTTCTCCTCTTCAAATTCACATTATGCATGTGTTATAGGATAAAATCATATGAAGTTTCTAATACAAATGTGATATAGATTAAAAGCCTAATGGATATTTTAAGTTAAATATAGATCGAAATTTGACAATGTTCAGAAAACAGGATATGTTGAAGAAGATAAAAATTTATCAGGTTTATCTTTAATTTTTTTAAGAATTTATATAAATATGTGTGTTCATAATTCATATTTTAATAATATAATATGTAAATAATTTCTTTAATACTTTAACCCCAACATTTTTATTTCGAGATATACTTTTCAATCCATTAAAAGTATTTTTAAAAATTATTGTTTAAACACTAACATTATTATTTGTTAAATGAAGAATTTAAAAAATATATTTTAAATATGAAAATTCATTTCTATGGGATACAATTGTTTTACATAATTATTTTTCAAAACAATGGTTTATTTCTCAGTCAATATGAATAAAAGAACATAATATTTGCTTAACTCACAACTAAATGTTATTCAAAGCTTCCCAGTTTGATTAAAGTTATAAAAATATTTACAATTTATACGCCTACTTCTAAAATAATAAAATTTAGCTATTGTATAAAACGTGCTTTTTGATACGAGTGTCAGTTGTGGAAATGATTTTCTATGTTTTAAGGAAGGTTTATCTTTTTATAACAAACATTGTTTTTATTCTTAACCGCTTCCCTTACAAATTTTTTTGAAAAAAATTGCGAAAAATCATCACACTTTTAATTTTATTATTAAATACAAGGAAATAAAACAAAACAAAATATGTAGGTTTTAATTTTAATTTTTAATTTTTTACAGGTGTAAAAGCATTTAGTTTTAATATTAGTTTACTATCCCGAGTTATCTCGGGCAAACGGAAAAGAGTTAAATATTAGTCTTTGTATGATAGTTTTTGAAAGAATGTATAACACAAAGTGATACCTGACATTCTGATCTCTTTTCATATTGCATCACATCT
The DNA here is from genome assembly GCA_032207245.1 of Pardosa pseudoannulata. NCBI lineage: Eukaryota > Metazoa > Arthropoda > Arachnida > Araneae > Lycosidae > Pardosa > Pardosa pseudoannulata. The sequence goes on from CM063505.1 coordinate 167,736,173, forward strand.
GAAATCCGTTTTTAAGGGAGCACATATTACACTGTCTCGTTCGATTTGATTTTTTTTCAGTAGCAGGAAAAACATCTGGAAAATGCCTTGAGGTTAACCTGAGTGCTAAATGACTAATACTGCGTCTTCCTGTTGTGGCAGAAAACTCGTCACAATAATTTTCTGAAATTAATTTTTTTTAATCATTGGAAAATACGTGACTAGTGCTGCCAAAAGAATCGCGAAACCAACAAAACTTAGCAAACTACCTATCAAAACTTAATATTTTTCTTTTCATTTCCTCCAGACCGAGTAAAACCATGATAAATAAAATCATACAGTCAAATTCTGCTTCTCCTGAGTTTTCCAGGGATAATAATTAACTGCAATATATACGAACTCGAGATAACTCGGGATAATCAGGCAAGCGGTTGAATAACTTAAATTATTTTATTTAGTTCTAAACATAAATTACGAGAATGTCTTTTGATTTCTTCTCGGTATAGCGTTCTATCGAAATGAGAGGAAAAAAGTAAAATAAAACATTAACACACGCCGATAATCAATCAGAAAAAGTCTGGAGCAGAAAGGTTCTCGATATAATTTTCTATTCTTAATGGTAAGAAATGATGGTCCATTATAAAAGCCAATTGCACAGACTGTGTATTATACTTAGGCTCTTACTTCTGCAATAATCTTCAGTATGGAGTCATTCACCTAAAATAAGTGGACTAAATATTTCTTCGTATACATGAAAATGAATCATCCTGTGAATATTTTAGACGTGATGCTTTACAAAGAAGTTCGGTGAGAGTATAATAAGCTTAATTTATAAATAGTACTTTGTGAATAGCTTTATATAAAACTTAATGTTTCTGCTTACATAAGATCTACTTAGTCAAAAATAACCAGAAACTATGGATTTTAAACATTTGTGTAATAAACAAAAGAAATAATAAGCGAATTGTTCTCTAACTTTTCAGGTGCAAAGACCATGCTTAAGAGAACATAGTACCTTTCAAAATTTGAAATTTACTTTATAACAGACAATTTGTTAATTTATAATTTCTTTAGAATTCTATTCTGTATGTTAAAATATGATTGTTCATTATAAAAACCAATTACACAGATATTTTGCTGTGTTATATTACTGTGCTTACCTCTGCAGAAATCTGAACCATGGAGAAATTTCAATTGAGTTTAGTGAAAATTTTTATTTCGTATGCATGAAAATGATTCACCCTGTGAAAAGTTTATACGTGATGCTTTACAAAGAAGTTCGGTGATAATGTAATAAGCTTAAATTTATAAATAGTACTTTGAGTAGCTTTATATAAAACTTAAAGTTTCTGCTTACATAAGATCTACTTAGTCAAAAATAACCAGAAACTTTGGAATTTAAAATTTTTGTAATATACAAAGAAATAATAAGCGAATTGTTCTCTAACTTTTCAAGTGCAAAGAATGTACTTAAGAGAACATAGTACCTTTCGAAATTTGAAATTTACTTTATAACAGACAATTAGTTAATTTATAATTTCTTTAGAATTCTATTCTGTATGTTAAGATATGATTGTTCATTATAAAAACCAATTACACAGATATTTTGCTGTGTTATATTACTGTGCTTACCCCTGCAGAAATCTGAACCATGGAGAAAATTCAATTGAGTTTAGTGAAAAGTTTTATTTCGTATGCATGAAAATGATTCACCCTGTGAAAAGTTTATACGTGATGCTTTACAAAGAAGTTCGGTGAGAGTGTAAAAAGTTAAATTTATAAATAGTACTTTGTGAATAGCTTTATATAAAACTTAATGTTTCTGCTTACATAAGATCTACTTAGTCAACAATAACCAGAAACTTTGGATTTTAAACATTTTTGTAATATACAAAGAAATAATAAGCGAATTGTTCTCTATCTTTTCAGGTGCAAAGAACCTGCTTAAGAGAGCATAGTACCTTTCAAAATTTGAAATTTACTTTATACCAGACAATTTGTCAATTTATAATTTCTTTAGAAGTCTATTTTGTATGTTAAAATACGGTTGTTCGTTATAAAAAATAATTGCACAGACATTTTGCATTCGCTAAACGTAGAAATTTCAGCTAAACATGGAAAGGTATTGACTGCTCCACGTGCTAACTGAAGTTCTCGCTTGATTAATCATTAATTTCTTGTGAAGTATCTCTACGCCTAACCGCATTACATCAAAAAGTTACGCAAGCGTAAGTCTTTTTTATTTATTTAATTATTATAAAAGTTCCAATTTTAAAATCGTTTATAACTAACGTAATTTCCATCTACCCTCTTTTTAGACCTGACATATATAGTAACAATTTAATTCTTACTAAAACAAAGGTTTTTCATTTTTTAAGCCAGTATTTTAAATAATTTGTACGATATCGTAAGATTAATTATAACTACTTTTTTAAGAATAAATTTTAAAATAATTATGCACATATTATGGCATTAAACTTGAGAAATTTAAATGATCCTTCATGTTATAAATTCCCTCATATTTTAGAGAAGAGTATTTTATTATTTTTTTATGCTGACAAACATTTATTAAAGAAAAAACTATTTAAGCATGCCATATCGCCATTAGCATTTTAATACATGTTATTAAACAAATATTTATTTCTTCTACAGAAATTATTATTCAATAAATAAATAATATTATTATTAATAATAATAATTATTATAATTAGTATTATTATAAATTATAATTATTATTATAAATAAATATTATTATTCTCGTACAGAAGTTATATCTGATATCCCATGCTATTTGAACTAAACTTGTGAGGATGCGTGTATATGCGCAATTGATTTTCTTTAAAGATTATAAATCTCAATTCATCTCATTTTTAAAAATAAAATCTAAACGCCATAAAAAACGTATATCCCAAAACCGTCAATCCAAGTTTTAATGAATTAAATGTGGGGTTAGCTTTATCTTTATGATGGAAGAAAAGTATTACCTAAAATAAAGGTTAAAAGAAGAGAGAGACAGACAGAAGTTCTTGAGATCAATCTCTCCCGACTGTAAGTAGAAGGGAAGACATTTAATGGCTCCTCTACTCGAATGGAAACAAATAGTCAACCAATTCACAAACCAATGGAACGGCAGCTATTTGTCTTTACTAGTGTTCGTTCAAGACTCGGTAATTCACATTGCTTCGATAAAGATTTTTCTTTTCAAGAAATCGACTTTTTTTCTCTTGTAATATGAAATAAAATTTGCTGACATTGATTAAAAGGAAATGCAATACTAAGGATTGATCTTAAAGGTAGAAACGAACTTTTATAAAATTTAAATTCACCTAAAGTTATTGAGTTACTTGCTTCTACATTTTAAGTCACGAGTTTTTTAATGTAATTAGCCAAAATTGTTTAACTGCTAAATACTATGTGCTACATAGAATATAAAAAGTAAAATAATTAACTTTTTGATCTATGTAATATGAAATAATCATATTTACTACTTTACTGCTATATATACACGTAATATATCAAAATTATTTAACTTTAATATTCTCTTAAAAACCTCCTCTCTCCCATTCTAATTCCTTAAAATCTTTTTTCCCAGCCTCTAAATGTCTTAATCAAAAGAGTGCCCTCGACTTAAAATTTCGATACGATTCCCAAAGCTTTCTGCCCTATAGAAGTAAACTGTCTGTCTATTCAACACGATTTCCAGTTGTCGCCAGCAAATGACTCTGCGTTTTTCCTGAACTTAAAAGTTTAATTCGTTGACTAAGTTTCTTGTCCCTTGGGAAAATATTTTCTGTCTTCGCTCTTGGGTGCACCTCTGTCCGAGCATAGTGATTTTCGTGTCTTTCTCTTGTCTGTCATTGACTAGTAAACATATACGCTTTAGAAGTTCCAAAATAAAGTTTAAATTAGACTTGTACCGTTCTCTCCAATATAGGCCGACTGCAATTTTATTACTACTTACTGCTTAGGCTTCTTCTTGCCCAGTAGCCAGAACAAGTAAAAACAATAGAGGCTACATAATTATTTTGACTAAAGGAAATAATTATTACATATATAAATATATGCATGTAAACTTTGACTTAAACGAAGTCGGTTACTTAAGTACAATAATATCTGAAGTACATATTTCTTAGTTACCCAATAGTTTAACACAACATAAAATTAAAATTATTATTAGAACAAAATATTCATTACCCATCATTTTTTGGAATTGAAGAACATAAAAAACAGGTTATCGAAATTATATTCAATAAGCAATGTGTACCCATTGAAGCTTTTAAAAGAAGGTAATTTGTTCTGCTATTTTTATTCATTTAAATAATAAGACTAATATATCTATTACAACATCAAAAACTAAGTAGGATAATATATCTTAAATTACTAAAAGGAATTTCATTTCACATTTTGGAAATTATTCTACACAAAATTAGCATAATTTAAATCCGTCTGTAAATTTGAAGGCAGAATAAAATTAGTAATATACGTGAACCTTGTTTAATGCTTCCTAATTTTTTAAATCTTATACTAAAATCAATTTCCGGCTAGCTATATAACTAACTAAAATAATACTAAAATTACACGATTCAGACATAAAAGTCTCTGAACAGTGTGTGCATCTGTCAGTTGTTGTCGTAACTTCCTCCACAAACGGCCGAACGTTGGCCGATTGGTTAGGGTGCTGGTCTTCTTGACCGGAGTTCGTGGATTCGAATCCCATTGTGGTATGGATGTTCGTAGCCATTTGGAATCGGCTTTAAGCTGTAGGTCCCGGTCTCATTAGCCCTCTTGTTGCAAAATGGTAGATCGTCGCACTCCAAACCAAATCAAACCAAACCGTCACAAACGATTCATTATATCACTGAAATGTGAAAAGGAAGGAGAGTATAGAAGAAAACGGGTATAAAGATGTATTCAATTGAACAACGTGTTTTTCTGGTACTACAATTACACAGGTTAGAACACAGTGTCAAGGCCCCAAGTCATAGTTTTCAAAGAAGATTTTATATTGCAAAATGATCTGTTGCGAAAAACATTCTCAGGCTGTTTGCCACACTCAAAGGGAGAGGTATCGTGGCAGATGATCTTGTCGGACTTGTTGGTTCCAGGCCAACAGTTATTACTCCGGTTAATGTCACCACATTTTCTGTAATTGTTCAGCAACAACCCAGGAAATCCGTTAGCAGAATTGTATCAGAGACTGGTTTGAAGCGTTCCAGCAAGCATATAATACTGCGAAGTAGTCTTCAATGTTCCCCCTACAAAATTCAGAATCGCCAGACCATACCTGCATCAGCTATGCAAGAACTGTTTAACTTTGCGAATCGGATGCTCAATATGGTTGATGTTGACTGCATTTGGTTCACATATGAAGCACATTCCCACCTTAATGAATTCGTGAATAAACAAAATTGGAGATTTTAGGGCTCCGAAAATCCTAATTTCTGTGAGAGAAAAGCATTTCCTGGTCTCAAACTTAATGTTTGGGAAATGGTATGCAGCAGAGGCATTATCGGCCCTTTTTTCATTGTAAAAATGATCACGAGTGAACGTTACCTTACAATTTCAAAATAATTTGTTTCCAAATATCGAGCGTTTGTGGATCCACCATACAGTGAGTGGGTCATGCAAGATGGTACTCGACCACATAGCATCGAACAGAGTCATTGCTTTGAATTATCCCGTATGTACTGGCGCAGTCATAGATTGGCCTCCATTTTCGACAGATCTCACTCCTTATGACTACTTTTTGTGGGGTGCATTGAAAGACATTGTCTGCAGAAATAATCCCACCACTTTAGACGAGCTTGAAAGGTTGATTTGTAAAGTAACTGATTCTATTTCCGTTCATGCACTCCATGATGTGATGGCAAATTTTGTTGCCCTTTTACGTTATCTATTGCAGTCTATGCAACTGCGTTTGAATATGTAACTGCATAGACTGCTTGTCAAGGACGATTCTAGTTACCCCTACTTATTTATGCAAGCTTATTTATTTTGTGAAATGTGCAGCGCCATCTATTGACAACTTTTGAAATTATATTTCCTAACTTGTATATAAATTTTGCACCCTTTACAATTAACATACCATTTGGGGCATTCTATTACATTTTCATGTAACTTAATTTTAACGTAGGGGACACCTTTCTTGGATACCCTGTGTGTGTAGATGCTCCTGGAAAACATTGAAATATGAATAAAAATAATTTATGTGCTTATTTTGTGTCTTTTTTATATAACGTTAAAAATGGCTATTTTGTAATAATATGAAATGTATAATAAGGTATTTAAGCAGAATATTACAGCAAGCAAAAAATAAATAAATTTACTCATCATAAAAGCTATTAAAATTTCATGTTTAAACTATGATCCAAATAATAATATATACTTAAAAATTTAATAACTTAAAAATACTTTTTTTTCTTATCCGCAGTTTTTATTCATACAACATTTACTAAATCAAGAAGTGATTAATGCATATGGCTGGCAAAAATAAAAAGAACAAAACAAAAAAAGGAAACATTCAATTATTTTACCCAGGTCCATCTTATGAAAGTAATTGAATTTTGTATTGGTTTGTAAAAAAGGTTAAACATACAAAGACTTTAGCAAACACACGTTGTATTTGCTTACGAATCAGCAAATTGCGGATGCATTTATTTATTTTTAACTTCACTTCCTTAGGGAGTAGCAATAAATGAAAATTAAAGAAATAAGTATGTTAAACAAAACCACTTTCAAGCACACCGAACTGATTCCGTTACTCTTGTTAATTTTTTTTCTCCCATTTCTGTCTTTGTGTTCTCAAAGGAATTGTTGTAAACACAGAGGATAACAAAAAACTCACTTACTTTAATTAGATTTTAGACGAACTGATGCCACATAAGAATGAGAAAAAAATCAATCTCTTTCTTACCTAAAATTAAAGAAAAAAAAATCAAAATTAGAAAATTGAAAAATAACAATATCAATGATAAAATAGAGTTTTTAAGAAAACCAATCTTTATAGAGAAAAAAATATATTAATTAAAATTGACACTGTTTGGAAAACATTTTCTATTGTGCCATTTTTTTTTTCGAATGTCAATTTGTTAAAGGTTTTTTAACACATTTTGGGATTAGAGCAAAATCATAACATTAAATTATATCCCATTAAAGCTTTCAAAATGTTTTTTTTTTCATTATTAGTTTTTTAACACATTTTTATCAGTTTTGGTTTAATCAATGTCAATTATAAGTAGATTGAGATAATTTAAAAAAGGATATTTAATCCCTTCCCTAGGTTGAATTGATATATGTATCGAGTAATTGACAGGGTTTTTTTATGATTAGAAGACATCTTGTTTTTAAAGCGATACAACAGAGTATTTTTAATTATGAAGAAAATATGGTGCATTCCTTAGTAAGTGGGCACATTTACAAAACAAGAGTGAATGACAATTCAATAATACAATTGAACTTTGTATAATTCTTTACAGCATTAATACAAGATTCAAAGTGATTTTTTAGTATATTGCAGGAAGTAAATTTACTTCTTTTTATCCAAAAGAAAAGTAAATATAAGAGATTGTTGGGGTATCATGACCAATCCATTCAACTGTGTTAAAAATAAAATTCAAAAAGCATTTATTTTTTTAATTTTCTTTTGAACTTGCGTAAAACAAAACGTAATAGAAAATTGAAGACAAAATGTTGTGATATTTTTGAGAACAGTATAAGGGTAAAACTTTGCAGGGGTAATGTGGCAAATTAATAAACTGTTTTGTAATATTATTTTAATTTTTTTAATATTAGATTATCTTGTTCAGAAGCACACTATCTGAAAAAAAAATTAGATTCTGTTATATTTCGAAATTTATTACTGTGAACTAAAAGAGAAAAATGAAATTTGTTTTATATTTCTACATTCCATTTTAAAGCAGTTTATAATCCTTTAAAATTTCATTGGAAAATTTAATTTACTTTTTATTTATATTGAAATAATTTACGTATGAATTTCATACGTAATGGATTATCAATTAATGGATTATAAGGGCTAACCATACTTACAAAAAATTTTTTTGGAAAAATTTTTAAGAACTTTTCTTTTATAGTGTTGTTGAACTGTTAATGTATACTGTACTTCTGTTCTATAAACGAAAAACTCTACTATAAAAATTTTTAATCAACATATTCACTTCAGATTATACAAATTTTATGATTTCTAAAATAACTAAAACACTACTCGTATTCAAATGAGAGTATGCCATTTTACTTCAAATATGCCAATAAGCCACTGTAATATCAATATAGATCACATAGATTCATTCAAATCAATGCTTATTTTCCAATGAAATTTTTGAATAAAAAATAAAAAAATGATTTTCCTGTAGTTTTCTTTTGAATTTGCGTAAAAAAAAACGTGATATAAAACTGAAAACAAAATGTTGCGATATGTTTGAGTATAGTATAATAATAAAACTTTGCAGGGAAAATGTGGAGAATTAAGTACCTGTTTCATAATAATGTTTTAAGTTTTTTTTAATAATATTAGATTATCTTGTTTAGAAGCACACTGTCTAAAAACAATTTAGACTCTCTTATATTTCGAAATTTATTACTGTGAACTGCTTGTAAGAGAAAAATAAAATTTGCTTTATATTTCTACGTTACATTTTAAGGCAGTTTCTAAATCTTAAACTTATCACCGAAAAACTTAATTTATTTTTTTTTATATTGAAACATTTTACATATGAATTTCATACGCAATGTATTATCCTATATAAGGGTTAAACATATTTCCCCAAAAGGTTTGGGAAAAATTATGAAGAACTGTTCTTTTTATAGTGTTGTTTAACTGTTAATGCATACTGTACTTCTGTACTATAAACTAAAAACTGTACTAAACAAAATTTTAACCGACATATTCACTTCAGATTATACAAATTTTATGATTTCTTAAATAACTAAAACACTTCTATTCAAGTGAGAGTATGCCATTTTACTTCAAATATGCCAATAAGCCACTTTAATATCAAAATTGATTACATAGTTTCATTCACATCAATGCTTATTTTCCAGAGAAATTTTTGAATAAAAAATGAAAAGAAATTAGTTTGGTGCATCTTTTTTTCGAATTTGTGTAAAACAAAACGTGATAGAAAATTAAAGATAAAATGTTGTGATATCTTTAAGAGTATTATAATGGCAAAACTTTGCAGAGGTAATGCGGCAAATTAATAAACTGTTTCATAATATTATTTTATTTATTTTTAAATATAATATCAGATTATCTTGTTATAATATTAGATTATCTTGTTTAGTTCTTGTTGTTTCTTTTTATCGTGTTGTTTAACTGTTAATGCATACTGTACTTCTGTACTGTAAACTAAAAACTCTACTGTAAAAAGTTTTAATCAACATATTCCCTTCAGATTATACAAATTTTATGATTTCGAAAATAACTAAAACACTTCTCGTATTCAAGTGAGAGTATGGCATTTTACTTCAAATATGCCAATTAGCCACTGTATTATCAAAATAGATCATATAGATTCATTCATACCAATACTTATTTTCCAATGAAATTTTTGAATAAAAAATGAAAAAGAGTGACTTTCGTGTAATTTTCTTTTAAATTTGCGTAAAACAAAACGTGATAGAAAACTGAAGACAAAATGTTGTGATATCTCTGAGAATATTATAATGGTAAAACTTTACAGAGGTAATGTGGCAAATTAATAAACTGTTTCATAATATTATTTTTTTAAATATAATATTAGATTATCTTGTTCAGAAACACACTGTCTGAAAAAAATTTAGATTATGTTATGTTTCGAAATTTATTACTGTGAACTACGTGTAAAAGAAAAATGAAATTTGTTTTATATTTCTACGTTCCATTTTAAATCAATTTTTAATTCTTAAATTTGTCATTGGAAAATTTAATTTACTTTTTATTTGTAATTAAATAATTTACGTATGAATTTCATACGTAATGTATTACCTTATATAAGGGTTAAACATACTTCTCCAAAAATATTTGGGAAATATTTTAAAGAACTGTCCTTTTTATCATGTTGTTTAACTGTTAAAACATACTGTACTTCTGTACTATAAACTAAAAACTGTACTATAAAAATTTTAATCAACATATTCACTTCAGATAATTCAAATTTTCTGATTACTAAAATAACTAAAACACTTCTCGTAATCAAGTGAGATTATTTCATTTTACTTCAAATATGCCAATAACTCACTGTAATATCAAAATAGATCACATAAATTCATTAACATCAATTCTTATTTTGAAAAGAAATTTTTGAATAAAAAAGGGTAAAAATGACTTTCGTGTAATTTTCTTTTGAATTTGCATAAAACAAAACGTGATAGAAAATTGAATACAAAATGTTGTGAAATACTTCTCGTATTCAAAGGAAAGTATATCATTGTGCTTCAAATATGCCAATAATAAGCCACTGTAATCTCAATATAGATCACATATATTTATTTACATCAATGATAATGTTACGATGAAATTTTTGAATAAAAAAGGAAAAAATACCTGCTATCGAATCCCTGTCATTTAATTACAATTTCTATTTAATGTACACGAGCGACAATAAACAACTGCATCATTAAAATAGATTTCCTCAGTGAATTCACATTACTCACTAAGAGGCCAGAGAGGCATTAATCCTTATCATAGAGCTTACAGACAAATGAAATTGACACATGAATTGCCTCTTATTTCAAAGCTAAGCTGTTTTAATTTTATTTGAAATTTTAAATACTCCATGTGTGAATCTGATTACTATAGCAGTATTATGCTAATCTCTTTCTAATCCCCATAAGAATGTTTTCCGGTGATAAAATAGGCCTACAATAGAAGGCGACAGACTTTAAAGGTGATTGGATATTCATGGTATATTGCACAAGGAGATAAACGTAATCCACTGTAATACGGGGACGGGTCTCCCCTGCAATATGGCTCATTTGACAGCGGGTGTCAACTTCCAGTTCTTATAAGTGCGTATTTTTATGACAATATGTTTAATATCAGTATTTTTTACAGGCATTTTTTATTAATTGTCATTTACGAGAGGCACTTTTTGCTGCTTTATTAAAATGTTTTTGAAAAACTTACATATTATCTTATACAGTTAATGCAATTTATTAATAAAATTATTTGACACTCATTCATTCAGACATAAATAATCTATGTGTATAAATAAAATTTATTTAAGATTGAGTTTCTGAAAAAAATATATAATATATTTATTGCTTACATGTCACACTTAAGAGCATCGCAATATCATCCGTATAATGTTTATAGATTTATACATTTATGTATTTTAATTTAAATATCTATATTGAAAATGAGCTTTGTTATTCCAATAAATTCAATATTTCACTCTAACGTAAATGAGAAAAATTATATACGATGACATATTGTGCTAAAGAATTTATAGAGGAACTGTAACCGATAATAGGTCATATATTACAGTATGTCTTTTTATGAAAGCACAATTTCTTTCGATAATAAACTAAACATTTCCCAGCATATTATACAATAGTACCATATTTTCTGAAAACTGATGCAAATTTCGAATGTAGGATCTCGATGGGAACAGCCTTTTGTTAAATCAATATTTCATATTACAAAGAACTAAAGATATAATTATATTAATCATTTATAAAATATATCAAATTATCAAACCTAACAATGTAATCACCATATACATATTGTAACAACATATTGTAATCAACATGTATCAAATTATTAAATCTAACAATTTTATTAAAAACAACGGTAAAGAGGAGAATTCTAAAACATTTTCTATAGTGTGAGGTAATTGAAATACAAACGAGAAAATAATGCCATACATATTATTAATAATGTACATATTTTAATTTAAGGATAGTTTGTAATTTGAACTAAACAATTTTTAAAGTCTTTTAAATCAGTTAGGTTTAAAGGCTTTAAAAAGTTTCTAATACTTGGCACTCATTTGAAACATTTATTTTTCCGACTATGGTTATTTTCTAAATTCATCGCACAATTGAGTGAATGTAATAAAACCAACTGGAAAATCAGTAACATTTTATTCTACACCATTCTTAAAAATCATAGTACACCAGTATTAGAACATACAATACACTTTCTTAAAAACAAATTTCATTAGAATACAGTAAGTACATTTTTTAAAAATCCTCCAAGCTAATATCAGGATAAGAAACTTTTAAAGTTTGTCTTATATACTTAAAGTAGTGTTTTTTAGATATAAGGTTTATTTGTATGTATATATATTTTCATATTCGGTGTTAAAACATTCTATAACTATGAAATAATATTCAGTATTAAGAAAGTAAGATACTACCGCCTTCTGCATTAACACTAGCAAAAAAAAAATCAAAGTATTTCTATCTTATTTAAGAAAATTTTGATATTCACTATATTTTAACAAATCCAATTATCCTCATATTGCAAAATATTACTTCTAATAAAAAATTATATCTCTTTTTAAACTAATGATTTTGTAATTTATGAATATTTCAACCACAGCTTACGAATTTTAAACTATCCAGTTCCTCAAAAAATAACCAAAGAGTACAATTTGTTCCTTTTGTAATTTAAAGAACTATTTTCAAACCTAGTATTTTGTCTCTTAAGAATATAATAACAATCAAATTTTATAATAAAGTCTAACAGACAAAAATATAATGTGCAAACGATATCCTAAATTTATTTCTTTCTTACTCAATGTAGTCCTTATTTACTGACTTCGGAATCACTAAGATTTTTTAATTCTATTGTTTGTAATTTACAGTGTCTAAATAAAATTCAAGACAGTAAAACTTCCATAGTAGACACTTGAAAATAAGAATGACCTGTATTTAAAGGACATTTTCACAAATCCCACTGCTAGTATACATATTATATATCTGTGAAGCCTATGACAAATCAACGATCAGATGATGTCTTAATAATGTCTTTATCCATGATTATTCCACGGTTTTGACATCCGGCCATCAAACATGCCGTCTGTTATGTGGCGGTCAAAAACCAACAAAAGAGTCCTGCTCAGTGTGAATTCATTAGCGAGCTTACCTCAAAACATTTTCATTTTAATTCTTTACTCTTCAAGCGCTTTTATACAGAATTAGTTCGCCTGTTTTAAAGAGTGAGCTGTGTTTTCTGACTTTAAACTCCTAAATTATTAATTTTATATACACACACATTATATATATATATATATATATTTATATATATATATATATATATATATATATAAATATATATATATATATATATTATATATAAATATATATATATATATTATATATATATATATATATATATATATATATATATGTCAGGTTTTAAAAAAAGGGTAGCTGGGAATTACGTGATTTATAAGCGACTTTTTAAAAAAAGAACTCTTTTATAATAATAAAATAAATGGAAAAGTCCCACACTAGCTTAAGCTTTTAAGATATCAGGCGGAAGCATTTTGGAAGCATTTGATGAGTTTGCAAACAGATAAGAGTCAGTTAGCGCGTGGACATGGAGCTGTCAACACGACGAATGTCTTCGACGAATAAATGAAAATGGCGCAAGTTTTGCTTAAATGAAACGATGATTCAATAAACTTATTATTATCAAGAAAGACTGTTTTCCATTCGCCTTAACATTGGATGCTTCATATGATATATATATATATATATATATATATATATATATATATATATATATATATATATATATATATATATATATATATATATATATATATATATATATATATATATATATATATATATATATATATATATATATATATATATATATATATATATATATATATATATATATATATATATATATATATATACATACATATATATATATATACATACATACATATATATATACATACATACATATATATATATATATATATATACATGCATGCATATATATTATAACTTCTAAATAAAGGAGAGTCCAAATAGATTGCTGTACAGTTAGCAGGAAAATCTATGCAGAGATCAATAGTGGGATATTTCATACGAATTAAAATATAATTTTTATTTTGTTGATTATATTTAATTAAAGCATACTGTTTGATTCATGTTACTACATTAACTCGAAAAAGTCCTAAATTTGTTCACAAAATTTAAAAATTAATTACTTCCGTATATAGTAGAACTATTCATTTTGTGTTTATTGCCTCGGCATTCTAGGTAGAAATCAAATTCCAAATTATTATACATATTTTTTTTTAATATTGTATTATGAAGTTTTATTTTTTTTATAAAATCATACCCAGGATATAAAATATTACATACATATGTGTGTGTTTTATACACAGAGATATTGATATTTAAGCTGTTATTTTAATTTCATTTAATTTAAGCTGTTAAGTAAATATTTTTATCACCTTGTTTGTAATTTTAATACGGAACAACTCTAAATAGGGATTAAATTTATCATTCCCCAAATATATGTTCAATTCAAAGGTTTTTACTATAATAGACAGTTAAGAGGTTTTCACTACGCATATAAAGAATAGATGCTTAAGTTATCAAATTATCTATAATGGTTACTTAACTAAAATAATCTTTTTCAAGGTCCCTAAAGTCTCTAAATCCATTGTAGATAATTTTTAATCCATAAAAGAAACATTTATTAAGGATACTTTTGAAATAATGAATAATATCTTTTATCATAGGTACTTTTTAAACCATATAGTTGAACCAATTTTAAATAAATGTAATGCTAATGATATAATAAAGTTTCAAGCTGATTGATAAACAAACTCTTTTTATCCACTGTACCTTAATTTTTTCAGAAAATTAAATCATTGAATAAAACCATTTCTTTGTAGAATCCTGCACAGTTTTTAAATAAAGGAAATATTTTCCCCTGTTTACTCAATCTGATTTTTTTCCGAGAATTGTTTTATTGAATGCAGTTAGGGAAATGTAAACAATTTCTGTAATTTCAATCCTCTTGTCATAAATTTACCCTAAAGCAATTTTATTTAGATCGATACTCTACCTTTGTATGATTTAAATAACATTATTTGTTACAAACCGACTTTTTAACTTCTGCGGAAATCAGATCTCCTCTGCATTCGACTTATGATTTCTCAAGCACGTACCAAATTACAACTCTCTAAGGAAATCAGCCTTCTAAGAAATAAAACCCCCTAAATTCCACCCTCCCGCCTCTTATAACATATTAACTTCACTTCCCGTAATCGATTTTGCCTTATTTTTTTTCCATAGCATTCCGTGGTAGCGTAACGAAATCAACGCAGCTGAATGAGGCTTCATTAAAATTGGTTGCCACATTTCATTCTGCACTACGCATTTTTGGACGACTAATAGGTCCGTGGGGAGAGCAAAAATTCCCTGCTCGATTTAAAATTTGCCCTTCTCACTTAGATCCGTAATATCTTTTCTTGTGAAGGGGAAAAAATGGGGAAAATGTTGAATGTAGTTTCAACGTAGGGGCTATTTGCAAAGTGAAAGATTATGTGTTTAGCATATCCCCAAAAGTTCAATTTTAAGTAAATTTACATATTTACATATTGATAAGGAAGTTTCTAATATTTCCTCTTGAAGTTATAAATAGTTTGTTGTGTATTCTAGAGTTACAGAATATTGAGAGCGTTGTTTTGACTTGATAAAATGAAGTGTATTTTCCTTGAAAGTGTATTTAATCTTCAAAGCGGTATGTTATTAGGCTAAGAATCTTAATGGTTGAAAATTCATTTACGGGAAAAGCATTTATATGTGATAAATAGAGAGACGTAAAAAATGTGTATAGTAATGTAATTACGACATATTTTAGCGAATAATATAGATTTAAATACAATATTTACGGAATTCCAACCGAAAGAAATAACTTTACTTACCCATTAATATTCCAAAATTGCTTATTATGACAATGTTTTACAGTTAATGTAGAAGAGTTTGTAAAATATTTGCTAAGTAAACATGCTTCAAAATGTCTGAATTAGTTTCTAAGTGATTTATAACAATGGTATTTTTCAGATAGTACATTTGATTTAGACGTTATTCATAAAATGTTTTAATATATATTATATGTATATATATATATATATATATATATATATATATATATATATATATATATATATATATATATATATATATATGTATATATATATATATATATATATGTATATATATATATATATATATATATATATATATATATATATATATATATATATATATATATATATATATATATATATATATATATATATATATATATATATATATATGTATATGTATATATATGTATATGTATATGTATATATATGTATATGTATATATATATATATATATATATATATATATATATATATATATATATATATATATATATATATATATATATATATATATATATATATATATATATATATATATATATATATATATATATATATATATGTATATATATATGTATATATATATATATATATATATATATATATATATATATATATATATATATATATATATATATATATATATGTATATATATATATATATATATATATATATATATATATATATATATGTATATATATATATATATATATATGTATATGCATATATATATATATGTATATGTATATATATATATATATATATATATATATATATATATATATATATATATATAAATTGTATGCATGTGACATGTAGTGTTATAGAAAAACCAGATAAATATTATTTATCTGGTTTATACCTGAAAGCTTTATAAATACTCTTAATATATTTTGACCATCTTGAAAAATTTTAGAATTTTTAAATTTTATTGTATCATATGCATAGAATTATAATTACTCTTTTTCATATATTTAGCGTTCTAGTTTACGATAATTGTTGCACATCCTTTATTCTAAATACGATTATTTAAATATTATGCATGTTCATTGCATTCACATACATAATCTATCAATTCCAGTGATATTGATTTTTCTTGACGACATTCATAATTGAAATATAAGCGGTTACAGAACAGTGATAAATAATCATGATCTTCATGTTTAAATGTAACATAATTTCCTACAATCAACTTAAAATATTTTTACATACTTCACTTCCATATTTATACTTCTATACTTATATATGGTTAATAATTATTGTTTCTAGATTAAAGATATTAGGAACACAAAAATATCTACACATTTCGCTTGTTTGTGTGTTTAAAAACAGTTTTTATAAGCTCTAATATCAAAAATAAAATATTTATTGTGTTATATTACTTTCTATTACTTCCTCACTTTCTATTATAATTTTCTTTATTTTCGTAACTTTCAAGAACTAAACCATCGGATTAATTTGTCTGAAATTCTAATCGAATTACATTTCTGAAATTAGGAAGAGAGATTTTATTGTATTTTATTCTGAATAATCTTCTAAATTCTTTTCAAGTTCTTATAAAAACTTTAAAAAAGCAGCAACATTATTTTACTTTAGTATTTATTAGCAAAATGTTGAAAGGTACTCTAACAAACTCTGAAAATTTATTAATTTTAATGGATAGTTGTGTTCAATGAGAAAACTATATAGCTATTGTTTCAAAATTTATATATAAACTTAATTATTTTTATTTTTTAATTATTTTTATAAGTAAATTTCAAAATATTTTAGAATGACAAATTGTGCTTATATCTTACTGCATCTTATTGTGCATAATCAACGAATTATAATACGATATTCGGTCTGATTTGTGCAAATGATATGTATGATTGAAAAATATTTTTTTCTTAGGCAAAAACTAAATAGATGTTTTAATATTTTTTTTTCTAGTTGAACAAATATCTGGGAACGCAAAACGTTTGAGTATCTGTATTAGAATAAATAAAATATTTCTGAAATGTAAAGGGTATATGAAAGTATAAAAGTATACTTTTTAAGAAGCATTTATCCGCCATCGTATGTGTCTCTTTTATCAAAATTTATAATTTCCAAAACGTATTACGTAAGTGTGAAAAAGCTTCTGTCCCCATCGTTAAAAACTCTTGACTGTTCTACTGGTTCATGATTTTAATAATTTGTTTTATGTTCTGAAAGCTTGGCGAAAGCTGTTTACTGATTTACATAAAAGATATACCTTGAAAGTAGAATGTAGTGTTGAGAAAAAATCATATGAAATTTGTATAGTTACATTACAATTTTGTGCCAAATATACCATTAAATAAAATGTACCATATACCATAACCTAAAAGAAAAAATAAATTGCACACTATCTTCTTCTCCAAAGCAACTACTGCATATAAAAGAGAAAATTGCACAAAATGTAGATTAAAGGCAAAATCTTTTGTAAGTTTAATCTCCCTCTTACTGCACTGCTCTTGATGATAAGTAACAAGCTCAACTTTCATTTTTACCTGCAAACATACACTAATGTAAAATTTAAAAGCTGCTTAAAAGATATCCTCCCCTATACACCCTGAAATCTTAAACCAGGTTTTCAAGTTTATCTAAATATAGTTCTTTAAAATTTCTTGACGAAATGGATGAAATTCATTGACGAAAACATGAACTCATATAAGACAAAGATTAATCATGGTTTAATTTTCAGTTTCATAAACCATAGTTTAACTAAAGTGGTCTTTTTTGAATAGGTATAATCATTGTGTAAATTCAGTTTAACAAGAGTTCCCAAAGAATTGCTGATAATTACTGTCGTAATAGATATAAGGGTAATTTTTTAAAGATGCCATCTTCGAGATATCAATGATTATTATTATTATATTTACTTATTTAATCCATTTGCATACATGATTTCTTAAATTTCTTTAAAAGGTGATATCCATCTTTTTATATATTATAATATGTTTTCAATCTTACTGTTAGTTTATTCAACACACAAAATTTGAAAGAGAACTAATACTTAAAACAGAATCCGGACTGATACAAAAACACAGCTTGTAATATTATTCATTCCTGGTGGAACACAGCGACTACTTATTTGATCGACGTTTGGGATTTTATCTGATTAGTAGTTACGTAAAGTGGGGAAAATACTATATTCATGGTTGATCGACACTCGGATATATCGGATTATTTTGAATGGTTTGTGTTACGGACAATACTTTTAAACTCTGATTTATAGTTTCTTTCTTACATCAACTTCAACTATAAAATATTCTATTTCACATATGATGAAGCAATGATATTTTGTGTAGAATTCAATCTATTAAAGCTTTGAAATATTAGTTATCATTGTAACTACATATTTCTAACATATACTCAAGATTGCAGAAAGTTTAACAGTTTTTGCCATAACAGTTTATAGCTGGACTAACCACAGTTGTAAAATGATATTCCGATATTATTCTCATCGACCTGCTTAATATTGGAGCTCTTGCTTTTTTTAATGAAATATACTGTTTTTTAAATAATTTACATAATTAATACCAAACGTTCTCTTTGAATTATTTTTTTTATTTTAAATCGATATTTCTATGTAAAGAAAAACGTTTTAGTATTTCAGTTTTGCTACCTCGATAATAATCCCACCAAGTTTTCATGCGGTGGCATAACTTTTCCAAAGTACTACTGTATATAGCATGATAAGTAATACCTTGTGATTTAATGGTGATACATAATGTTAAATAATATGAATACAAGTATTTATTAGCATTATCTTCTAACATTGTTTATGAATCAATTTTGTTAAACGATAACTTCTATTTTCCGATATATCTTCTTTTCCTCAAATTATATGTTACTGTCATAATTATGAAACAAATATTGTGATTCAGCTTTTTTTCTCAAAAGTGATAAAGATTGTTTGAATAGATATAAGCATATTTTTTAATTTAAATGCGTTCACAAGCTCAGATAACCAGTACCCAGACTAAATATTATGATAGATTGCAGCAACCTTTTCGTTGACAATATATGATTGCATCTTCATAATACTTGACGAATATATAGAGCGTACTGGCATACCAAAAGTCTCTAAATAAAACTGTATTTCTATTTGTAGATTACCGGCTGTCCAACATTTCGATAAAGAAACATGAGATTTCATGTTGTCAGCTATGATCAAAATTTAAATATATTATTCCGTTATATCCATCTGCATAGAATTCAACTTCTAGCGAGTCTAAAACGTTCATATTTTTAAAAAATGCTTTAGATCCTTTTCTTTAGTAGACTTCGGGAGGAAAATAAACAGCAATTCTCATACCGTCCCTCTTTGGTGCATTTAACTGCAGCTCTTTACAATAGAAAATGTGGAATCGAAAATTTGAAATTTTATATCCCTTTATCATACAGCAAATGTCGGGCTCTGTAGTGCAAAGAAGATGGATTTAGTTGGGGGTCGGGAAAGATTGTTTGAGGGTAGTTGAGTCGGCGAAAAGGAAGGAGGAAAGCTCCGGAGACACACCAGTAAGTTTTACGTAATTGCGTTTTGCATTATAAAGAGTACCTCCTCCCTTCCCATCTCGGTATGCTTTCCGCGTTTATCCTCTTTGCAGGAATACTTTTGTTCCATGCTGATTGAAGCACCATATTGTATACGCTGGAAAGTCTTGGAATAAAGCAAGTTTTTTTTCGATGAGTTCCAATTTAAAACCTAATTATTTGGTTACATGAAATTGCAATTTTGTTCCATTTTAATCTATCTAAACAGAGTTTCATAAATCCTTATTAGTGACCTTAGTGTTAGCAATTTTCTCTCAAGATATATTATTCGAAAAAAATTTAATATTTATCCAAATCTTTATGTCAAAGTTTTCTAATTTAACGCTTTTCATGACTCGTCTCCAATTTAACCCTTTATATCCTGAATTAATTTACCACCAATTTTCTTATGCATTTTTGCACTATTAGATACTTTTTAATGGAGAATAATCATAGAAGAAGGAAAATTAATTGTTACTGTATTTAAGTAGTTAATTTTGCAGCTGGTACTTTCTAGTACCAATATATATTTTTGATTCTATGATAGAAAATAAAACATAAAATTGTGAATAAAACAAATGAAATGCTTACCTATAAAGTATAAATTATGTAAAAATAATAGTGCCAAATAATTGGTAAGAAATCACTAAATTTACTCAATTAAACAACACGTGTATCAACTCTACCTCAAAATGATCTTCGAATGCAGCACACCAATTATAAAATCCCTATTATGCGAATAAAAAGGATTCCTGTTTGTTGCTGTCATCTCTTTTATACTGTATTAACTGAATAGTTTATGTTCTTTTGAGTACTGTCAGGAAAAAAGGCTTTGTTAAGAATATATAGGTGTTTGATTGAAGCGGTACTTATAAGTACCGTCAGGATAAAAAGGATTAAGTCATAGGTAAATTTCCATATATCTTTTATTATCATTATTCATGTTTTAAGATGTCAATTGAATTGATACTTAAGTATTACCACACTTTAATTGCACAAATTAAAAAAGAAACACTTCAGTTTACGATTGCTTTCCAATTAAGAACTAATAGATATTTAGTGTTATAGATAAAATGCATCATAATATATGAATCTGAAATAAATTCAATCGGTTAAAATGTTTTATACTATTCTTGATTCTATTATGAGAAATACGTGTATTGTTTATCAGAAATGGAAAAGTAAATTGAAAAAAAAAGAGTATTGTTACTCAATCCATCTTAAGCCGTACAGACAAGAAAATGAAACTTTATCCTTCTTTTTGTTGCTTGATTTGCATTAAGTTTTAATTTTATGCTAAATTTGAGTATGTATTAGGAAGTACGTGCTAATTTAGATGACCTTAAGTGAAGTTCAGGAAACCGTCGAAGCCCTGGCCCTGGATGGAAGCTAGCCGCTTCCATCCAGGACTAAATACACGTCATATCATGCATATATACATACATGAAACTCTTATGGGGATTTAATATGGGTGTTTCATAGATAAACACTTTATTGCAGTATAATTTGTGATAAAAAATTAGTCAAGTTTTAAAAATTGCTTTTCATTTTATAAAATCTAATATTCTATAAAGTTGTAAAGTATTTGAAAAATAATTATTTCCTTGCTCTAATCTTCCATGAGATACAAATGCAAAACTTTATATATTGAACTTTTAGCACTTCATTGGAAAGCTGTATTCAATATAAATCAATTTTCTTACTGTTTACTCAATTTTAAACAGATTTATTTCCTACTACTATTCATACGGAATAGATTATAATAGTTCATACGGAATAGGTTAAAATACTATATTCCAGATACCCCTAATTTCTTGCATATCAGGCAAAAATTGTGTAGCAATTTTTCAATATCCCTCACACATTTATTACAGATAAATACATTTAAGACTAAATTTCAGGTAATTACCAATTTTAATATTTTTGTAAAATTTTTTAAATTAGATTTGATACATATTATTAAATATATGATCTTATCATTATCATTATTTTATTATCAATAATAATATTTTAATTAATTTAAAATAGTTAATTAATATATTTTAATAAATGTTAGAATTTTTTAAATATTAGACTGAATTTGATAAATGAGTCGTGTATTGCATTGAATCAATGTTAGTATCATAATATAATAGTATTTAAGTTATTTGCTTTCTCATTGGGATGAAATAACTTTATTTATCTACAAATAATACAACTGAAAAATTTTAAAAACTTCATTAAAAAATGCTGGTATTTTTATGTATTAAAAAAAATGATATTAAATCCTAAACAAGAAAAAGCATATTGGAAATTTATTATGCACATTTTGAAGAATAAAATTAAATTTCAGTATACAATTGTTTGAATTTTAAAAAGGTTGAAACTTTCTTAAAATGATTATGATTAATATCAATTTGGTATAAAAACGAAACATTATATCTACTTATATAGATATAATCATTTATGAATAATCACTTCAAATGTTTAGAATTATGTATATAACAATACTGTTTACATGTATTCAAGCTTTAATAGTTCAAACTTTATGTAATCAAAATTTAATAAAAGATATTAGTGCATTTAAAATTAAAAATTGAAATGAATATTTTAATATAAATATTTGATATAACTGTTCGATTAAATTAAATTTAAATATCAATTCAAAATACGATAAAAGCATTCATTCTATCAAAATGTCAGTTTAATTCGAAACTTAATAGATATTAGATTAGTTTACAAAAGAAAGTTTAGCTATATTGTTTAAAAATTATCTTTATAATTTCTTGTGTTTAATATTGAAATTTTTATTAGTAAAAATTTAATGAAGTCTTTTTTAATTGTAATTATTTGAGCAAAGTTTTGACAAAATAAAATTTCAAAATAATATTTAAAAAGTGAATTTTTAAACTAGCTGTTTAATAAACAAAAGTACAAATATTTTTTAACAAATACATTAAAAGCATTCACTTGAAATTCAGCTTAATGCCGAACTTCAACAAATTATAAATTTTTAAAAAGGTAATTGAATTATATCATTCAAAAATTTTGTTACAAATTTGTTATTTCTAAGATAAAATAAAAATTCAAAAATAAAAATTATAAAATATATAAAAATCTAGAAATTACATTTTTAAAATATCAATTTTTAATCAAAGTTATTCGAGCTCTAAAAGTTAGATAAATGAAAAATTTCTAAATAAATAAAGTGAACTTTTGAATTCACATTTTTAAATGGTAATTTAAAAAAAGCCCATAAACCATTAGCCTGTACGAGAAATTTAGCTTAATTTGAATCTCAACAAATTATGGATTTTTGAAAAGGTAATTGAATTATATCAATTAAAAATTATATTACAAGTTTGTTATTTCTAAGATAAAACAAAAATTATAAAATATATAAAAATCACATTTAAATAAGATTAATAATATTTAATCAAAGTTATTCGAGCTCTAAAAGTTAAATTAATGAAAAATTTCTAAATAAATAAAGTAAATTTTTGAATTCACATTTTTGAATGGTAGTTTTCTTTTTTTTTAAGCCCCAAAAGCATTCTTTTGTACAAGAAATTCAGCTTAATTTTAATCTCAACAAATTATGGATTTTTAAATATGTAATTGAATTACATGATTTAAATTTATGTTAGAAATTTGTTATTTCTAAGATAAGATAAAAATTATAAAATATGTAAAAATTACATTTTAATAAGATTAATTTTTAATCAAAGTTATTCTACCTCTAAAAATTAGATAAATGAAAAATTTCTAAATATATAAAGTAAATTTTTGAATTTATATTTTGAAATGGTAACTTAAAAAAAACAGCCTAAAAAGCATTCGCCTGCACGAGAAGCTCAACTTAATTGGAATCTCAACGAATTATGAATTTTTTAAATGGTAATTTTATTATATCATTAAAAAGTTATGTTACAAATTTGTTATTTCTAAGATAAAATAAAATTATAAAATATATAAAAATTACATTTTAATAATATTAATTTTTAATCAAAGTTATTTGAGCTCTAAGAGTTAGATAAATGAAATATTTCTAAATAAAGTAAATTTTTGAATTCACATTTTTAATGGTAATTTTTTTTAATAAAAGCCCAAAAAGAATTCGCCTGCACGAGAAGTTCAGCTAAATTTGAATTTCAACAAATTGTGGATTTTTAAAAAGGTAGTTGAATTATATCACTTAAAAGTTATGTTACAATTTTTTTATTTCTAAGATAAAATAAAAATTCAAAAATAACAATTTAAAATATATAATAATTACATTTAAATAAGATGAATTTTTTATCAAAGTTATTCGAGCTCTAAAAGTTAGATAAATGAAAAATTTGTAATTAAATAAAGTAAATTTTTGAATTCACAT
Source organism: Pardosa pseudoannulata (assembly GCA_032207245.1). Taxonomy (NCBI): domain Eukaryota; kingdom Metazoa; phylum Arthropoda; class Arachnida; order Araneae; family Lycosidae; genus Pardosa; species Pardosa pseudoannulata. Next base: position 167,760,954 of record CM063505.1, read on the forward strand.
TTTTGAATGGTAATTTTTTTTAAAAAGCCCAAAAAGCATTCACCTGTAGAGAAGTTCAGCCTAATTTGAACCTCAACAAATTATGTATTTTTAATAAGGTAATTGAATTATATCATTTAAAAGTTATGTTTTAAATTTGTTATTTCTAAGATAAAATAAAAGTTCAAAAATAGAAATTATAAAATATATAAAAATTACATTTAAATAAGATTAATATTTCATCAAAGTTATTCGACCTCTAAAAGTTTTGAAAAATTTCTAAATAAATAAAGTAAATCCTTGAATTCACATTTTTGAATAGTAATTTTTTAAAAAAAAGGCCCAAAAGCATTCGCCTGTACGAGAAATTCAGCTTAATTTGAATCTCAACAAATTATAGATTTTTTCAAAAGAATTCTTGAAAGCATTGATTCCTTTCACTATATTCTGTCAACTCAGCTGCAGACGGTGTGAGAAAGACCCGGCATTAAATCATGCTTTGCTTTTTAATATACCAGCCGCGTTACTGCTCTATTTAAAAAACGCCGTAAAATATATAGGGCAATATGCATAGCGTAGATTTCCCCAGAAAGCGAGGGCATATTTCATGGGATATGCTGTGAAATATCAGTAGCGTACGATACTCTGGGGGTTATAACTTTTTTAAAGCCTACCATTGGGAAATTATACGTGATGTGAATGAAGAAAAGTTTCGCTCATATAAAACTCAAAATATTAAACCAAAAGAAAAGTAAAATATATATTTAAATGATAGTAATAGCCGTTTTGTTTTCAGTTTAGTATTTTTACCTTTGATATTAAGATCTTTTTTCTAGTGACATATTTCTTAGAATAAAAGACTTCAGAATATTAAGAAAAAAAAGTTTGAATAGAATTAAAAAGATCTGTTTATAATTTACTTTGTTTAATTAAAAATCATGAGATTCTTTTATGTGTAATTATATATCAAAGTTATGATAATTCATATTTAGGTAAATTAACATAAGAATGACTGACATTTTTCCTACCCAGAGTGAATATTGTTGTCGATTTCATTGTTATTACAAATAAGAAACAATTTTTTAAAGTAAATATTATATAAATATTATAAGTATTATTACATAAAGTCGTAGTGATCAATTATAAAATATATATATTTTCATTATAATAATATGTAAAAGAAATTCCTTTATTTTTACAAAAATAATATCTCCAAAAATTATATATCATTGTGGATTATACAATTACTTTTGTGTAATAATTGTCAATTGTAGATTATCATTGTAGATTATATTATTAGAGTGATTAATTATAAAATATGTATAATGTTATCAATAATATTTTTTTATTGTGTAAAAGATATTCTTTTAATTTTAGGAAAAATAGTATCTTGGAAAAGTTATATATCATTGTAGACATTGCAAAACAAGTTTTTAATGCACATTTCTTGATACTTTGGGTAATTAGTTTTAAAACGAGACGAAAACATTTCTTTGTTTTACTTCAGCAAAATGTATTAATTTATGTATTTCTCTTAATTTAATAATAATTAAAAGCGTATTCAGGTAGTGTCTCAAGTACTTTTCAGCAATGTTTACAAGAGTTTGGCTGAGCTTCCCTTGTTCGTTAACAACGTATACTTGTGATAACAAGAAATTGTAATATTTCTAACACGTTAGTGAGTTAATTTGTAAAAAGAAAATATAAATCATACAGCAATCAATAACTTAATAGAGCCAATAGTTTTATATAAATTAATGTGTCAATTTAAGAATAATCATGTGTAAGGGAAAGAAAAATGAAGCTTTGAGAAAAAGACATTTTTCCATGTATACCGCTGATGCATTTCACTTTATAACTGATTAAATCATAGTAATTTTACCGGGAAAGTTTTAAATTTTACAAAAGTTACCTTTTATATAAAATTTCAAACACATTTTAGTTTTAAAACAAGAATAAAATACTTTCTTTTTTACTTCAGCAGAATGTATTAATTTATGTATTTTTCCTAATTTAATAATAATTAAAAGCGTATGCAGGTAGTGTCTCAAATACTTTTCAGCAATGTTTGCAAGATTTTGGTTCAACTTTCCTTGTCCGTTAACAACATATGATTGTGATAATAACTAATGGTGATAATTCTAACACGTTATTGAGTTGAGTTGTAAAAAGGAAATATAAATCTAACAGCAATCAATAACTTAACAGAGCAAATAGTATTATAAAAAATAATGTATCTATTTAAAATTAATAATCATGTGTAAGAGAAAGAAAAATGAAGCTTTGAGAAAAAAAGATATTTTTCCCATTTATTCAGCTGATACATTTCACTCTATAACTCTTTAAATTACAATACTTTTACCGGGAATGTTTTTAATTTTGCAAAAGGTACCTTCTGTATAAAATTTCAAACACATTTCAGTTTTAAAACAAGACGAAATACTTTCTTTTGTTTTACTTCAGCAGAATGTGTTACTTTATGTATTTCTCTTAATTTAATAATAATTAAAAACGTATGCAGGTAGTGTCTCAAGTACTATTCAGCAATGTTTACAAGATTTTGGCTGAGCTTCCCCTGTCCGTTATCAATGTATGTTTGGGATAACAAGTAATGGTAATATATCTAACACGTTACTGAGTTGATTTAAAAAAATGAAAATATAAATCTAACAGCGATCAATAACTTAACAGAGCCAATAGTTTTATAAAACTTAATGTGTCAATTTAAGAATAATCATATGTAATTGAAAGAAAAATGAAGGTTAGAAAAAATATTTATTTTTTACCATGTATTCAGCTGATACATTTCATTCTATAACTCATTAAATTACAACCATTTTAATGAGAAGGTTTTTAATTTTACAAAAGTTACCGTTTATATAAAATTTCAAACACATTTTAGTTTTAAAACAAGAGAAAATACTTTATTTTGTTTTACTTGAGTAGAATGTATTACTTTATGTTTAGCTCTTAATTTAATAATAATTAAAAGCGTATGCAGGTAGTGTCTCAAATACTGTTCAGCAATGTTTACAAGATTTTGGCTAAGCTTGCCTTAACCGTTAACAACTTATGTATGTTATAACAAATTATGGTAATGTGTTTAACACGTTACTGACTAGATTTGTAAAAGGAAATATAAATCTAACAGCAATCAATAACTTAACAGAGCCAAAAGTTTTATAAAAAAATGTGTTAATTTAAGAATAATCATGTGTAAGAGAAAGAAAAATTAAGCTTTGAGAAAAAGGACTTATTTTTTTTTTCGATGTATTCAGCTGATACATTTCACTCTATAACTGATTAAATTATAATACTATTGCCCTGAATGTTTTTAATTTTATAAAATTTACCTTATAAATAAAATTTCAAACACATTTTAGTTTTAAAACAAGACAAAATACTTTCTTTTGTTTTACTTCAGCAGAATATATTAGTTTATATATTGCTCCTAATTGAATAATAATTAAAAGTGTATGCAGGTAGTGCCTCAAGTACTATTCAGGAATGTTTACAAGATTTTGGCTGCACTTTCCTTGTCCGTTAACAACATATACTTGTGATAACAAATAATCGTAATATTTCTAACACGTTACTGAGTTGATTTGTAAAAAGGAAATATAAATATAGCAGCTATCAATAACTTAACAGACCCAATAGTTTTATAAAAACTAATGTGTCAATTTAAGAATAATCCTGTGTAAGAGAAAGAAAAATGAAGCTTTGGAAAAAAGACATATTTTTTTCTATGTATTCATCTGATACATTTCACTCTATAACTTATTAAATTACAATACTTTTACCGAGAATGTTTTTAATTTTACAAAAGTTGCCTTTTATATAAAATTTCAAACACATTTTAGTTTTAAAACAAGACGAAATTCTTTCTTTTGTTTTACTTCAGCAGAATGAATTACTTTATGTATTTCTCGTAATTTAATAATAATTAAAAGCGTATGCAGGTAGTGTCTGTGATACTATTCAGCAATGTTTACAAGATTTTGGCTGAACTTATCTTGTCCGTTAACAACGTATGCTTGTAATAACAAGTAATGGCAATATTTCTAACACGTTACAGAATTGACTTGTAAAAAGGAAATATAAATCTAACAGCAATCAATAACTTAACATAGCCAATAGTTTTATAAAAAATAATGTGTCAATTTAGGAATAATCATGTTTAAGAGAAAGAAAAATGTAGTTTTGAGAGAAAAGATTTATTTTTTTCCATGTATTCATCTGATACATTTCACTCTATAACTGATTAAATTGCAATAATTTTACCGGGAATGTTTTTAATTTCGATAAAGTTACTTTCTATATAAAATTTCAAACACAATTTAATTTTAAAACAAGACGAAATACTTTCTTTTGTTTTACTTATGCAGAATGTATTGCTTTATATATTGCTCCTAATTTAATAATAGTTAAAAGCGTATGCACATAGTGTCTCAAATACTATTCAGCAATGTTTACAAGATTTTGGCTGAACTTACCTTGTCCGTTAACAACGTATGCTTGTAATAACAAGTAATGGCAATATTTCTAACACGTTACAGAATTGACTTGTAAAAAGGAAATATAAATCTAACAGCAATCAATAACTTAACAGAGCCAATAACTTTATAAAAAATTAATGTGTGAATTTAAGAATAATCGTGTGTAAGAGAAAGAAAAATGTAGTTTTGAGAGAAAAGATTTATTTTTTTCCATGTATTCATCTGATACATTTCACTCTATAACTGATTAAATTGCAATAATTTTACCGGGAATGTTTTTAATTTCGATAAAGTTACTTTCTATATAAAATTTCAAACACAATTTAATTTTAAAACAAGACGAAATACTTTCTTTTGTTTTACTTATGCAGAATGTATTGCTTTATATATTGCTCCTAATTTAATAATAGTTAAAAGCGTATGCACATAGTGTCTCAAATACTATTCAGCAATGTTTTCAAGGTTTTGTTTAAACTTTCCTTCTCTGTTAACAACATATTCTTGTGATAACAAGTAATGGTAATATTTCTAACCCGTTACTGAGTAGATTTGTAAAAGGAAATATAAATCTAACAGCAATCAATAACTTAACTGAGCCAATAACTTTATAAAAATTAATGTGTGAATTTAAGAATAATCGTGTGTAAGAGAAAGAAAAATGAAGGTTTGATAAAAAAAATTCTTATTTTTTTTCATGTATTCAGCTGATATATTTCATTGTATACTCATTAAAGTACAATAAGTTTACGGGGAATGTTTTTAATTTTACAAACGTTATCTTTTATATAAAATTTCAAACGCATTTTAGTTTTAAAATAAGACGAAATAGTTTATTTTTCACTTCAGAATGTATTACTTTATGTATTGCTCCTAATTTAATAATAATTAAAAGTGTATGCAGGTAGTGCCTCAAATACTATTCAGGAATGTTTACAAGATTTTGGCTGCACTTTCCTTGTCCGTTAACAACATATACTTGTGATAACAAGTAATGGCAATATTTCTAACACGTTACTGAGTTGATTTGTAAGAAGGAAATATATATATAACAGCAATCAATACCTTAACAGAGTCAATAGTTTTATATAAACTAATATGTCAATTTAATAATAATAATGTGTAAGAGAAAGAAAAATGTTTCTTTGATAAAAAAGATTTATTTTTTTCCATGTATTCAGCTGATACATTTCACTCTATAACTCATTAAATTACAATCATTTTACCAGGTATGTTTTTAATTTTCAAAAATTCAACTTTTATATAAAATTTCAATTATATTTTTATTAAAAAATGAACATTTAAATGAGCAATGCAATCTATTAATTTAGGGGTCTTGAGTCTAATTAAACAAAACACGTGTGCATGCATAGTTAAAGATACATGTTAAACTGAATGCATTTTTCTTAAATCTATATTGTTACATACTAACGCATTAAGATACCGCTAAACAATACGGCGATCTAGAATGGAGTTATGGATTTTATCACCCCCTTGAAATATTTCCATACAGAATCGGATGCGACTTTCACCGTATGCAATGAACACGTCTCAGCGCCTCGTATGTCAGAATAATAACCGTAACAGTCAATACTGAACCTTACGGTCTTTAATAAGGGGCTGTGACTGAATGGGCAATTTATGTCACCGTGTGCGGGCTGTAATTCTTCAGGGAAGTGGAAAGAACTTACAATCCTGACGAAAAGGAAAATGATTATTATCGATACCAACCGTGCTAAAAGTTATAAATTGTGAAATACTCTCCTAAACTGAAATATTAATTTTGAAATTTCATTGCTGAAGAGAAGCTTATACTAGATTTTTGTCACTGTAAAGGATTATATAAAAATATGTTTAATATAATAATAAATGAGAAAATATGATATAGGTTGTACATTTATTTTAAAGTACAAATAAATTTTAAATAATTTTAATCATTTAACCTATTTTAATTATCTTAAAAAGAGTGCTTTAATAATATTTCAAAACAAATAAATTATATATATTCGGTAAAATTTATGAACGTTAGTATTTTATTTTGCAACATGAGTACTAATTACTCAATATGTTTCTTGAAGGTGAGATATTACCTTTAGAAACTTATAATCTTTAGTTTATCAATCTTGTTTCTTTTTATAATGAGTACTGTTCCTTTTCGAAGGCATAATAACCCATTAGCGCCCAGTGTCCTCATATGATGGTGCTGTAAAAAACCGCATTTCTCTTTATTAAGTGAAAACATATTTCTTTATTTACTGATAGTTCTGATAGATGGAAGCACTAAATAGTATCATATAGGATATTTCTTTAGAATTAAGTAAAAAAAGTGTGGGAAAGATGCAGTAGAATTTACCTATTGTTTGATAATCACACAACACATTATGTATAGTGCGGTTTGGCAAATAATATATGAGGTAAGTTCTTTTAATTTGGTATAAATGTAATCTAGATAGTCAATTGGGTGCCATTAGAATGTTTATTGTTAATTGGGTGCCATTAGAATGTTTATTGTTATTTAGAGTTATTAATGTGTCCTTAGTAATCAGGAAATTTGTCCCTCATCGTTTGAGGACGCTAGTCGTTTGGCTATAATTCGTATTCA
>CM063505.1:167773030-167783030 GCA_032207245.1 Pardosa pseudoannulata
TGAATAAATGTTCTTTACAGCTTTATAAATAATGAGTGTTAAAATGTATGTAAACCTATTGATTTTTGTAAAAAAAAATACATTTGGAAAAAATTTACTTTTACAGCACCATACAATAAAGATATAAACAAATACCATACTAAAGTTGCTTATTTGTACACTTGAGAATGAGATTGAAGTCTGCCGTGGAAGCAAACAATATCCATTGAATAAATGTTCTTTACAGCTTTATAAATAATGGGTGTTAAAATGTTTGTAAACCTATCGATTTTTCTAATAAAATATACATTTAGAAAAAATGTACTTTTTGCAGCATCATACAACAACGATATGAACAAATACCATACTAAAGTTGCTTATTTGTACACTTGAGAATGAGATTGAAGTCTGCAGTTGAAGCAAGCCATATACATTGAATAAATGTTCTTTACAGCTTTATAAATAATGGGTGTTAAAACGTTTGTAAAAGTATCGATTTTTCTAATAAAATATACATTTAAAAAAATGTACTTTTTGCAGCATCATACAACAACGATATGAACAAATATCATACTAAAGTTGCTTATTTGTACACTTGAGAATGAGATTGAAGTCTGCCGTTGAAGCAAGCCATATCCATTGAATAAATGTTCTTTACAGCTTTATAAATAATGGGTGTTAAAACGTTTGTAAACCTATCGATTTTTCTAATAAAATATACATTTAGAAAAAATGTACTTTTTGCAGCATCATACAACAACGATATGAACAAATGCCATACTAAAGTTGCTTATTTGTACACTTGAGAATGAGATTGAAGTCTGCCGTTGAAGTAAGCAATATCCATTGCATAAATGTTCTTTACAGCTTTATAAATAATGGGTGCTAAAATGTTTGTAAACCTATTGATTTTTGTAATAAAAAATACATTTGGAAAAATGTACTTTTTGTGCGGGTTTTGAATTTCTAGAGAAATCTTAATAAAAAACTACAATCAATTTTTTGTTTTAATTATTTTTAGTATTGTTTAAATCCGTACGACACCCCCTAATACTAATCAGAAATAGGTTAAAAGACATTAAAAATAATTTATGGACATTAAACATGCTGAGAAATTGTGTTTAATGTATGTTAGATTATTTACAAGGTTAAGAATTTATCGTTTCTTTCTTTTGGTGTTTGTATTGAAATATTACAATTTATAATTCTAAAGATTAAAATTTTATTGATGCTCTTTGTAAATCGAATTCAAATTTGCACTCATTATTAAAAGTTTATTTTCTGTGAAATGCTTTTAATAATAAGATATATTAAAATATTATTTCTCTTTCAAGAAACTTTAAACCATAATTTGAATGTACGTGTTGTTATTCAATACAATCTATTTTCCTTATATAGCATATTACTTCATTTTGTTTCTTTCTAATATTTTTAACTACAAATATTATCGGTGATAACTCGAAATACTGAAATCTTATTTTAATCATGAGGTATCATAGTTTCTAATTAAAGTCATAATATGAAATTATTTAATAGATACGATATGTTAAAAGAACTATTTTAGAATTCCTAAATACACTTTTACGTGGTAATAGATACTATAAAAATGCTTGAAATCTACTTTAAATACAAATCAGATAATTCCTTATATTTTCTACTAATTTTAATTAAATAATGACAAATAATAACTCTGAATTTTTTTCTTTTGCTCATTCCTTACGTCTGAATATTTCGATTCATTAGAGGAAAGTAATTTCAAGTGAAATATTTTATGGATAGTATAGATTAAAATTACTTTTCTGTTTGCTCAAGAAATTTTTGAGTATTACCTAAGAGTGCAGGGTATTAAAGAACATTAAGATTTAAAAATTCCTTTTTAGTCTTTTATAAAGACTCTCAAGTTTTAAGCCAAACAAACTGTAAGTTTACATTTAGAGCTCGCATTTAATTACTTATACAAATAAATCTTTGTTAAAGAATAAATAGGGTCTTTTTAGGAATCTAATTCAGTTAAGAACTCAAGAGTAATGCTGAAATGCGCCAAAACTTGTTTTTCTTCTCTTGCAATCTCGCACTTTAACTGCTTAACGGTTTAGAATTTATTCTCAATCTGTACGTACTATCAGTTACTACTCCCAGAGTTTTAGTTTGCTTTACTGATTGCTTGAAGTTGATTCCAAACACGAACTGGTCCGTGGCTGAGAATTTTCGATTAAGATTTTCGGTTCCTTAACTTTTCTTTTCGCAGTGTAGACGTTCAAAGCTCACTTTCTTTGTGTCAGAAGAATATAATTACTCGTTCTTACTGATAGTTTTTAGGCTCAAAGCACATTGGTGTAGTGCTTAAAATAATAGATGTTTTCACAGGTCTAAATGTCTTTCAGACATCGCACTGACAAAAACAGAATTATGTGAATGAAAAATGTCGCGTAAAAAGCATTTTTTATAAAAACACTATTTCAGATAATGTTAACAAAGTATTTAAAATCACATGTCGAAATAGTTTTAGTAATACAATTCTGATTATACTTGACCATTTATGCTAGAATTCACTTTTATCTGGGAGAATATTGACTGATAATTTACTTCTATCCCAGTTAATTGTAAAATATAACTAAGATTAAGAAGGTAAACAAGTTTTATAATTTACTGCATCTTGTTATAAAATAAATACTACCGATAAATGAAGTAAAATTTATTATTACTAATATTTCAACATTCATTAGGCTTATAGTGTTTTTTCGAAGCAAAGAATTTTCTGTAGTATGAGTACATGAATTGCTATAGATGAATAATGTCTAAGTGTCTTCTTCCACATAAATTTATTGACTGTTTATGTTCGTGCACATAAATAAAAAATTAGTTCAAGTTTAAAAAAAAGTTAAAAAGTTAATTAAATTTTTCAAGATGAAGCATTTTTAATTATATAAACTGGTGAACAAAATTGAGAAATGGAAGACATTTTCCCAAATATCTCAAAAAATACTGATTATAAATAAATGAAATTTGGTATGAATATAGGGTATTCCATGAAAATAAATATGCAAAACAAAAATGAAAGTGCCATTCACTGGCAAGACCTATTGTCAATAAATCCAAAGTAGTCTGAACGTAAGGATAAAAGATGGCAATAAAAGCGAGGCTTGTGCAGTGTGTGTTGCCTCTAGTATAGTGTATGGTCACCCCTGACAGACAGACAGTATGCACAACGAGTATGCATGCTATTAATAAAGGAATTAAGGAGGGGTTGTGAAAGACCCATTCTTGCACCAGAGCAATTTTTAACTCTAGAATGGTTCTGGGGGAGGTTGGCGGATCTCAATAGCTCTCCCAAGAGCATCCCAACCATGTTCAATAGGATTCATGTCATGGGATTTGGCTGGCCAATCCATTCGTTGAATGTATTCGCTTTCCAGATACTCATCAACCCCTAGAGCCCTATGTGGTCGCGCATTGTCATCCATAAAAATGAATTCAGGGCCAACAGCGCCCCTGAAAAGGCTCTACAAGTCCTAGGCCCTGATAGGGCTCTAGGACCTCCTTCCTGTACCTCTGGGCATTCACGGAACCTTTGACAAACACATGGAGCGGTGTGCGGGTATCTTGCATGATTCCGGCCCAAACTATGAGTCCACCAGTTTTGTGCTATATTTTTAGATAAATGTGCGAAAATGCTTTCCATCTCTTAATTTTGTCCACCAGTGTACTTAAAAGAACTATGAACATTTTGGAAACACAAAAAAGTTTTTTCACTATTTTTATTGTTTTCTTTTAATATTTCCAAGAATTCTTAAGATAGCAACTAAGATTAATAAAAAGAAGTTAAAAGATATGATATAAAAATATGCAGTAATATTCGTAAATAAGATACTCAATGAACACTTTCAATAAACTTACTCTTTCTATAGTTATTCTAAATTGCATTCAAAGTATCGGGAGAATTTAGAGGAGCGGGAAGAGAAATTATTGAGAGTGTTCCAGATAATTCTCAGCCAAAAAACAAACCATTTTTTTATCTGCCTCATAGGGTACTTTACAATTCTGGAAAATTAAAAGTTTTAATGATCCCGTCATATGACGGGTTATATGCTAGTAAACTATTATTTAGAAGAAATAAATTGATATCTCTTGTCATCGGATATAAAATGTTAAACAGTTATTTTACTTTCTAAATAATACGATTGCAGTTATAAAATTGTATATCTATCAACATATTATAAGAACTTTGATAATTAAGTTTCAGATTTTCTTTAATAGATGAACATCCCATTTCCTTAAGGGTATTTAAAAAAATGAATTCTTGATAAAACGCCAAGAGTCCTCATTCCTTCGTGCGTTTGGTTGATAACAAATAATAAATAACATAAAAAACAGCAAATAAAAGCATCAATTTATTGTATTCTAATCAAAATAAGTATTTTTTTGTGTAGTAACTTGGCAACATTGTCTCAGATGCAAATTAAGAAATCAGAACTTCTGTGCTCTAGGGAATATTATATATCTTATTTATTTAAAGTTGATTAGTTTATATTTTTTGGAGTAGCATTCTAATCAGGCAACTTCTTAATTAACTTTTTAATTAAAGTAGTTCTCGGTTATATATTAATCTGCTAAAAAAATAAGTAAGTAAAAAGGAAAATTTCTTTAGGAATGATATTTTAATGATGAAAAAATGGATGATTACAAAATTATTTTTTTATATTACAAAATTATTTTTTCTAAGTTTGTTTTTGCAAGGCTGAAAAAATGCATAAATGAATTAAGTGCTCAAGATGAAAGGATTTATGTATTTAAATTTGCTAATTACGGCTGCGACAATTAGCATATTTTTTATCCTTCTAAAATTGCGTTTATTCGAGTATCAAAAAACTATTTTATAACATATGCGTATATTTAACATTTATTAATAATTTATTTTTAGAAACGTTTGTGAAAAATACTTTTATAAATATAATTCCTTATTTACTTGTTCCGTATACCACACACCCTGTTTATAAAATAAAAGGGTAAAAATTACAGTCTGTTCCAGAAAAGCGTGTCGTTCATAACTTCGACAATAGATAACGCTCAGATACCGGCTTAATTGCACGTGTTCTTCGAACATTAGACAAGAAAGCTTTAAGGTTATATTCTTTATTCGATTTTTTTTTCTGTGTTTAAATCAACAATTCCAAAATAATTGCCTCGTATGCGAGCAGTTTTGAGACAGTGTCTCTGTGTAACCATACGAAAAGGACCAAACATGTCTTGTGCAACTGCAACCCGGGAAGTTGCAGTCGGAGTGTTTCGTCAAGAAGTGGGTAGCACGTTATTAAGCGGTACAGAATTTTGACGACCTACCGGAACGGGGTAAATGCCGCTCAACGTGAAAACCTAATGATAAAGTGATTGTGGCATAATCGATAATAATGGGGACTGGACAACTTATTAGGTAAAATGCATTTCAGTTTAATATGTATATTACACGACACAAATGTATTTTTTACTAATTCGTTTGTAATTTCATAGAAATATACGACAAGCTCTTATGGAACGGACTGTATATTTTGGGTAAAATTTACACATAAATTTTAGATTACGCTCTAGAATGTACAACAATTTCTAAGAGAACCCAATAAATTAAGCTCCAAAGCTCGTTCAATCTCTTACTAAAGATGACTTCATTTTTAACCAAGCACTTCAAGTTTTATATCGGTTATCTTTTGTCTTTAGGAAGCTTTCTGCTACAATAAAATTTCTCACATCGGCTAAAATTGTACACATCGTTCAACAGCTTTTTTGGGGGAAATATATATGCAGCAATCAATCTATTATGTATCGTATATTTTTATTTTCTTTCTTAGTCCCCACCCTTTAATAAAAGTATATCGTGTGGTTACAGGTAACCGTAAAAATTACTTCGTATACTTTTTTCTCATCAGATGTTTTTGCACTAAGTTAACACATTGTGTGTGGGTACATTCCGCACCGGAATTGTACCGGGAGCTGGCGTTTTGTGCGTAAATTTAGTTATTCAGTTAAATCTCAACAGATCGAAAATTATTTAATTTTTTAACCAACTTTTCGTATTTTATATTGATATATATATATATATATATATATATATATATATATATATATATATATATATATATATATATATATATATATATATTATATATATATATATATATATATATATATATATATATATATATATATATATATATATATATATATATAAACAAATATCTAAATAACAACCATAAGATTTGTGTTAACAAAAATATATATTTTTTGTGGATAAATTTATAATAGTATCTTAAATATGAAAAATCAAATATAAATAGTAGTATATAGTTTTAATTTTTTCCAGTTCTGTGGTTCCGCATCGACTCATGTAAAAACTAGTTTTTATTTGTCTAAATTTTTCCAGAATCTATGCAGTAGACAAGAACATTCGGCTTCGTTTTCCTGTATATACTGTTATTTTTGTACCCACAAACAAACCATGTAGTTAGAATATGTTGTTACAATAACCGGTACTAGTACGTGACCCGGGTTCATGTATCAATCGTCAGAAAACGTACTAGTACGTGACCAGCATACAATGTGTTAATAAAAAGTACATTATTATATTATACAAGAGAAAAGAAGGTATTACTGACACGTTATATATATTTGTATATATATGATATAAAACAATTTTTTAAATTAAATTTTATGTTGAAAAAAATTATATACAATTAAACCTTTTCAGAGAGGCCGAGACAGCATATGTTGCGCTCTCTACTTATTTCTTTTGAGGGGACGCTGGGTAGTTTAGACAGCTTAGAGAGGGTAAGAATGTTTTTGACCGTTGAATGGTTTTGAATGTTATCGATGGAGGGTGGAAAGAACTATTTAAGTCTGTCTTGCTAGGTAATTAACTGTATTTTTATGCCCCATTAAAGCACTATCTTCCCAATGGACCTGTACACAAGTTTAGAGAGCCCTTTAAAAATATTAACTGTTTATTTAGAGACGTTATAAGACCTTATTACATGAGTTCCCAAAGACATTCCCCTTGACAATAACTAACACCACTAAATGGTTAACAGTGTTTATCCACCAACAGAATTTGGAATCCGTATAAAAATAATCGAGCAGAGCTCTTTTGCCTGTCCTGTCAGAATACCATAGAATTTGAAGCACCTCGTGTTTTGTATTTTGAGTTTCACCAAGCATTGCTCAATTCTAGAAAATAGACTCTAGATCTTACTATTTCTAATTGATACCGTTTAAAAATTTGCTCTAATTTTTGTTGATATATAGGGAAAGAATTTAATATTTAAATTAACATTTTATAAAATAAGTTTATTTATTTATTTATTTGTGCATGAATGTTTACTGCAAAATTAATGAATTCCTTAACTGTGCTAGGAACTGTTCGTGTTTGCAGTGAGCAAAATAGTAGACGATAGAAGTTGTTTTCAAGCCCGTTGTTTTAAGTTCAATGTAATGATGCGTGCATATTCAAGGTTTAGTATATCTCTATGAATGAAAATTAGATCTACTCAGATTCAAGTTCGCAGAAGCAATGCCTTATTTCTCTAATGGCTCAATATTTATTCATAACCGAACAACCGTCAGAAGCTCCTAACCATGAAATTCACACAAAGAAATATCCCACGTAATGTATCATGTTCATATTGCGTACAGTTTTCAAATTATATTTCATTACGTTTTTCACATTATTACTAAAGAACAATTTATATAGTGAATTGGCACTTAATGGAGAGTAGAATTAAATAATACGATTCCTCGTATATGCCTGAGAGAGGACTTTTGTTTTATTTTCTTTAACACTGCATTGTATCTTATTTATGCAAAGAAAAAGGAGTTCTGGCTGTTCCAAGAATGCTACAAAGCACTGTGTATCTTCTAAGATTTTTTTAAAGATAGATTCAGTAGGAGAATTTTTCTCGCTCCTAGGATTCTTTGTTTTCGAGTTAGGGATTTAAAGTACTGAAGGCACTCTTTAAATCTTTGTGAATGTCTGTCTATACCATCTTGGGAGATCTCTTGGGAATTGAGTATTGTCATGACATTCTGTTTCATTTTTGTGTTAAATTTCAATGAAGCACATTTTGTTATCTCGATTAAGTTATTCCTAAAGAACAATCCTTACAGAAATTTCGCGTTTATTAAAAGGTAGGATAACATTCTGCGGTTTCTCGTTATCGAAGAATCCCGGTTTATTTTTTAACTCTGCATAGCTTCTCGTCTTTGCAAAGGAAAATGAGATCTGTCTGTCCCAACGATGTTAGAAAGCACCGTGTATCTTCTGCTATCTTTTTCTAGATCCAGTAAACGAATTCTTCTCGCATCGGAATAGCTTTTATATTTTGCATGTGGTTTTCAGACGCTGAAAATACGCATATATCTTTATGTGAATGACAATATGTAACACGTGCATTTACTCACGATCATTGGACCTTTTCTTTTTGTGTTTAAAATGTCTATGAAATAACTGACATGTCATCTATGTTAGCACAAACTCCCTTAGTTCTTTTAGATCACTTTACCTAGTGGCAAACCTGGTAAACACTTTTAATCATATAAGCATGTAGAACAAGAACAACCAGTTAAGTCATTTTGACTGCAAAGGCACTTTTGAAAGAGAGTATTCTTAAAAGAATTAAATCATTTTTACTGAACTTCCATGACATTTTTTAGTCTTCTTGTTTTTGTCTTATGCCACTTGATGTGTCACTTGCTCAAAGAGCACCACAAGGGTGAAAGTACGACTTTCGCTCAAGTACCACTTTGTTCGTGTAAAGCAACTTTCAGAGTCTGAAAACCGCATGCAAAAAATAAAAGCTTTTCCGATGCGAGAAGAATTTGCTTATTGGATCTTCCAAAAGATATTAGAAGATACACAGGGCTTTGTAAGATCGTTGGGACAGACAGACTCGTTTTCCTTTGCAAAGACGAGATGCTACGCAGAGTTAAAAAATAAAATTGAATTCTTCGATCACACATATGTATTTTGCTTTACAACAAACACTGCACAATTCCAGAAAATAGACTCTAGACCTTATTATTTATAATTGATACCGTTTAAAAATTTGCTTGAATTTTCGTTGATAAATAGGAAAATACTTTAATATTCAAATTTACATTTTATAAAATACGTTTATTCATTTATTTTTGCTCAAGTGGATCTTCGCAATTTAGAAGCAGGGACCAGGCGGAAGATTTATAGGCTTGGTCTTCTATCCATTCAAGTATTGATTGAGAACTTGGAGGACATTGTGACCACGAACATATTTTACTTACCCCAGTCACCTTTAACGAACGAGGTGGATCTTAGACAGGCTCAGGTTCCGACCCCTCAACTCTCCAGTTACGAGAGCGTTGCCTTTGCCGACTCCTCTACCGCGGATACTTTTTCAGCCTTTAAAATGCATACAAACCTTTTTCGCAATACGTAATAATAACTGTGTAGATTAACATTGTCTTACGATGTCCTTAGATACATAGATTGTTTTATTGTAAGATAAAATATACTTTTAAAAAATTATTTCTAATAAACTGTAGACAAGCCTAAATCCGTATCTTTATATCGAAGTTGTTAAAATTACAGCATTTTCGTGGAAGGGAATGAACATTTCCTCCACTGCATTGAAATGAGACAAAATATAATTTGACTTAGTTAATGCATCTGTAGCTAATAATATCTCATTTTACACTTTTTAGTTATACAAATTTTAAACCTATACATAAATTTATGGAGGATTTCTATATATTATAGAGTTCTAATTTATAAGAAAGTTATTTTTTTTAAATAAATTGTAAAACTCTTGATATATGATCAGGTAAGTAACATTAGTTTAAAAGGGTAAAATATGATTAACACGTAAGAAAATGAAAAAAAAATCGAAAATCAGATAGTATTCTTGTTTTTTAATTCAATAATAATTTCAGATTGACAAAGATCAGTAGTCGAAAAAATTCAATGAGATAACGTACAGGCAGTGCAAGATGGAAACGTGAAAAA
>CM063505.1:167788030-167805530 GCA_032207245.1 Pardosa pseudoannulata
AGTTTATTGACAACATGAAAACCCTGATATACAATTGTACATTCGTTTTATTATTCGGCAACCACAGTGTAAGGGGCCTAAATTCCAAGACTTTCTCTACTACATAAGTCAAACTTTTTTACGTTATGGTTATATATATGTTCTTAATGTCTTTAGTGTAAATATTTCTTTGAAATAGATTTTTATTCCTTAAATTTCGTGTTTTGTAAATGTTTTCTTCAAGGGCTTAAAATGCAAAGGAATTTTTTTGGTCTATAACCAATATTACGCTTCATTTTTTCGGTGTATAGAACATAGGTTCCTTTTTTGATGTACTGGAAAACCAAGAATGGTGAAAATGGAGTTTTAGTCATTAATAAAAAATTCAATTTTTTTCTCTATCCTATAGGCTCAACTTGCATAAGATATTCGATAATTTTGTTATGCAATAGTTCAATTACTTAAATGAAATTCTTTACCGTACATAAGTACATCGTTTTGCCTAATACAATTTGGGACATTAGTGTTTTATACATAAAAATGAAGTTTTAAATAACGTTACAATCGCAATATAACAAATTATTTTAAAATGTAACCAAAAAATCCTTTAAAATTCCTGAAAAATAATGCATTTAGTTGTAATAAAGTTCCAATTATTCACATTCTTCCTATTCTATTATTATCAATCAAGCTTGGAATTTCTTTACTTACGAACCCCACTGGCGATATTTTTATAACATTATTGTTACCTGACCATACAACTGAGTTTGTTCCAAGGACAGGGAACCCCCGCCAACTTGGCGATAAAGCTCTAAGCATGATAGCCTAACATTTTCTCCTGATCACTCCGTGCAAATACAATTTTGATTTATATTGTATTATTATTCATCTCTCCTTCAGCAAACCTTTTCTTATATATTAAAAACACATAATGCCTAGCGCCCCTTTTTGAGGAGAATTAAAAAGTAGTATGAAGAATTTTTAGATTTTCTTGGAGTAGTTTTTTTTCTGAAAGTGCATCGCACGCCTATAATGATTTTTTTTTAAATATTTATGGTTTTATTAATAATATTGTCATTTGAATATAAGTTTTATGATGTTTGAGCCTTTCGTCTGTAACAGATTATTTTCTAAACAAAATTTTGATGGTTACTATTTTTTAGTGTTATCAAATTTTAATAGTACATATTGTAGTTACAACACTATAAGATAAGTGAAAATTTAGAACCCTTTTTAAATTAGTATTTTCTTTCAGGAATGAATTTTTAATTTTCAGCATTTTTAGTTTGCATCAGATTTTTTCGATTAAAAATACTATTTATATTAGAAAGAGAAAAATTAGAATGACACTGCCAAATATATGTATAAAATAGCAATTAAATCATAAAAAATATGTAAAGCAGTATTCAAAAATATAATTTTTTTAAATGCATCATCTAAATTGTCTATTAAAATATCGTAATTTTTATAGCAAATAAATGTATCAGATCCTTTATGAAGCGAATATAAATTCTTCTGAAAACAATTTTTATCGTTTTTAGCCAATTTTTTTTTATTTTAACAATAAAAATAACTATTTTAGTTCCATTTTATATTGAATTCCCAAATATTTTCATTTAAATTTCGAAGTTTAAAATTCTTTGAATATTCTCTTTTAATATTTTGTTCAGCTATAGTAAATTGGTAGTTTTATTTTACAAGAGTATCCCCTATATAATAATAACCTAAGTTTTCTGTCCATCTGTCCCCAAATTTATGAAGTGGTTGGACATGGAATGGATAGAGGTATCCTATATGGATACCTCTATCCATTCCATGGATAGAGATGGATCCATCCTAACTCATTCGATTCTTGATGAGTTAGGGTTAGCAAAGTTTGAACTCCACCCCTTTTCTAGAATTTAATGCCATTATTTCAAGTCCTATTTTCCCTAATTAAGAGCAGGAGATTATATTTATCAATTTATCTTATAATAAATAGGTAAAAATAGCATTTATTTCTCTAGCATTATGACGTCATTCCTTTTACCATCTCATTTAATCATTTCTTATTTTAAATTATATAAATATCGTCTGCATTATTTTCATACTTTTATCACTGAACTTAAATACTACGTAAATAATTTTCTTTTATATTTGGCTTAAATAATAAAATAGGTACATATGTGATAATTTTAAATTTAATCATCGATTATTTTTTGTTGCAGTGAAAATTCTATCACATGTACAACAAAAAATTCTATCTACATACAGGGTGTAGTGGAAATGATATTTTCATTCCTTTACTTCTATTAATTACTGGCCCAATAAAATTAGGAAGTATTTAACAATAATTCACTCGTAGCTAAGGAAACTTTGAATTATCTTATTAAATAAATTCAAATAGATCCTAAACAGTATTCAGAGTATCGGAAGACTTTAGACGAATATGAAGATAAACAAATTATTGAGAGTGTATCAGATAATTCTGAGCTAAAAAACAAAACATTTTTTATCTGCCTTATAGGGTATTTTACAATTCTGAAAAATTAATAATTTTACTGATCCCTTCATATGACGGGCTATATGCTAGTAAATACTGACAATCTATAATTCTATCAATAGTTCTTTTGTGCTTTACTCAGATTATTACATGAATATTATTCATTTCTTATAGTATAATTTTTTCGTTTTGAACTACTATCTATAGAGTGCTTTTTTCTCAATAATTGAAGTATCTTATTGTATAAAGATTTGTTTAATATAAAATTGAAATTAATTTAATTTTATTAATATTACTTTAACGTGATAATATGTGTAGTAATATGTCGGTTTTCAAATGCAGTCACAAATCTTAGTACTGAAAACGAGAAAAATACTTTGCCTTAATTTACTTTTTTAAAAAATACATTTAGGTATATGTTTTTGTGCTTAATAATTCATAAATATCATGTAAATTTAATCAAATTGAATTTAATAGTAATATTTTAAGGATTGAAGTATTTTCAATGCGTAGAAAAGTATAAGATTATTTTATATAAGTTGTACTAAAACAGCTAATAAAATATTTCGATTAATAAAAGAGATGCAAGAATTTTAAAATCTTTTTAGATAATCTAGCTACGTAATACCTGTTAATAATCAAAAATATTCGTTGAAAAGCAACCAAATATATTATTCAGAAAAGCAGATTTTATCCTTTAAAAGAGTAAAATGAAGAGTAATGTCCCGTTCTTTTTTCTCAGAAAGACGATAATCCTACTTTAAATCCGATTTTTCTAGTATGGGGTAAATGCACATGTTCTTTTTATGCATGATTCCTACATTGTACATGATTCTTCAAAGCCTTTTTTAAATAAATACTCTATTATAAAAATTAGAAATAATACAGGTTTAACATGAATTTAATAATTTTTAAGAAACTCTAAAATCTTTTATTGAAAACTTTTCTCAAAATACTTTACATTAACAATACATTTTTATTTAGGAGTGAATTCGCGTTCGAAAAAAAATATATTACACTCTCAGTTGATTCCAGAAAGTCAAAATTTTATGACATAGAATATTTATATTTGTTTTATTCCTTAGTGATTTATTTACAGGTTGACAAAACTAAATTCTAATTGTATATATATATATATATATATATATATATATATATATATATATATATTATATATATATATATATATATATATATATATATATATATATATATATATATATATAATATATGTATATATATACATATATATACATATAATATATATAAATATATATATATATATATATACATATATATATACATATATATACATATATATATGTTACATATATATATATACATATATATACATATACATATTTACATGTGTGTGTGTGTGTGTATAGATTGTAATGGCTCAAAATCTCGGAACAAGTATTTCTGAAACTGCACAACTTTTGGGTTGCTCGCGATCTACAGTTGTTAGTACTTAAGCAAAGGGGATGAATGACTTTGAAACCAGCAGTAGACGACATGGTATTGGACGTTCACAAGCTATCAAAGCAAAAGGTCCTAGGAGACTGTCTAGCATGGTGGAGCAAAACAGGAGTCAGACAGTGGCTCAGCTAACAACTGGTTATTGACAGGTGGTCATAATGTTTTGGCTCTTGAGTGTATGTCCTCAAATGAAACGAAATTCAAACTCATGATCACTAGTATTGAGATACCAGTAGCCTTCTTCTTCTATTATATAACTGGTTTGTTGAGAGCACTGCAGAAAATTCGTTTGCTAAACGAGTGCTAATGAAAGAGACCAAAACCTGACTTAAAAATAATTTGAAATGGCTTAAACATTTACGCCATCAGCGAGAATCAAACCTATAGTCTCCTTATCTAAATTTTGTGTGTTGTCTATTCATCTATTGTCAGAAAAAAAGACTAATATTTTTTAATGTAATTTTAAGAGTAAAGTAATTACTTTTAATTTCAACAAATATAATTAATGTAAGCACAAGCTGTGAAATGTTGCAATAAGGTTCTACATTACTCATTAAAATTTTATTCACAACGGTATTCGATTTAGTTATTTTATATACATTGCCTGCTGCATTAAATATAATGGACAGACATCAAATCTTAAGTCATTTTATGCAAATATCAAGAAGAAAAAAACAAACCTTCCTGGAAAGTGTTTTAAGAAGAAAAAGGTAGTTTAGTTAACAATATAAAAGGTTTCTGTGTCATTAAACAGAAAAGCAGAGTCAGCAAATGACTACAAATTTAGTCCATTAGCAGAAGAAAGAAAATGAAGTGCTGTGCATATATCCAAACGCATCAGGATTTTTTTGTTTATCTCATTGAATTTGGAATACAAACCACGCAATATAAAATATAAAATTTTAGTTTCTAGAGAAAGATATCATAATTAGTTTAATATTTGTTAAACATAGAATTTTGCTAAAATAAACCTAATTGTTATCCTTTTCTATTAAATTAGATAAATTTACTTTACTAAGACCTAAAGTTTGCAGTATTTATCCGTTTGAAATTTATGCATTTTATTAGATTAGCAAACACATTCTTAAATAAGCTGTTTCATTTTGAAATATTTCTTTTAATAATACATTTATTTCATATAATCCATTTTACATGGCTAATGAAATATTTCCATCTTATGAATGAGAAAAAACATAAAATTACAACATATTAAAAAATATTTATTTTCAATAAATAATGATATCGTGGAGTCTTCGAGTTATTTTAAGAATTTAAACATACTTGAAGAAACTCGTTTTTCAATTAGAGGATCAGATATGTCTCAAAGTTTTTCTAGGGGAAAAGATTCATTTATAGAGCAGATGAATTTATAAAATATCAACCTAGTAAAAAAAAAAGAAAAAAAACTTATGATTAACTTGAAATGTTTTTTTTAGTATAGGATCAGATATGTAATGATGTTCTTTTCAGTGAAAAAATAAGAATTTAGAAATTCCCTTTAAGCATTTATAAATTTATTAATTTAAGTGCTAGTAATATTGATTTACATATCTTCGAAATTTTATGCTATGTTTCAGAGAGCCTTTTAATGGAATTCTTAGAACGATTTTTAGGTGATATTAGTTTAATATTTGAAGACCTATTGTTAAGTTTATGAGTTCAATTAAAATTTTTATTGCTTTGATTTTAAAAGCGCTTAATTTAGAAATTTCCGACATTACTTGAAAAAAAATTATAGTAAAAATATTATAAGCCAGTCGTAAATATCTTTCATAAAGAAGCACCTATTGTAAACAGCTGAGTAAATATTCCAACAAATAGAATATTTAGAAATTTAATTCATTATAGATAATACATAAAAGGTGTACGGATTATGACCTCACATACTCATTCATATATGAGGATTTATATCTTTTAAACATTAAGAACGTTGTCTAGGAAGCAAAGCCCCAAGATAGTAAAATGAAAATGGGGAACTTCTCGTATGTGACCTGAACAGACTTGCGATTGGTGTAAACTTGTTTAAACATAAGAAAAGAAATAAGCTGATGTAGGTTTCTCCAAAAGGTTTACATCTAACCCAAATCAATCTCAGAGCAACAGTAAATAAGCAGGACAAAGTAATGAAGACGTTAGTCGAAGAATTATAAAGGGTAAACATATTTCAGAAGTCTTCAAAAGTTTTGAAGATATTCAAATATAAAAATTTAACTCAAAATTAAATGTTTTTAAAGCTGCAGTTTACTTCACGGTTCTGAATGATGGAGCCTAAGTAAAACTGAAATTAAAAAAAACTAGAAACCTTCCATACAAATATTTAAAGATTATTTAAAAGTCTTTTGACTTAACACCATACCAAATACCAAGACTTAAGGAAAAGTGAAATTATATTTTATAAAGACGATGGAGATGGACTGGATATACTCTTCGTTTTAAATGGAATTGTCCTGATAATATCGCAGTAACTTGGGCATCCAACGAAAATTGCGAGGAAATCCAAGGTTTATTTAGCAAAGAGGTATTCACCACGATCTGTGCTAAGTAAAATGAATGGCAGGAGGTAAGAAATTTCACTGAAGACAAGGTTGCATGGAAAAAAGTGATTGGAGGCCTTATGTGCCATCTTGGCTCAAAGAGGATAACCAGAAAAAGAATACTTATCTTTTTAATTGCTTTAAAAATGTAAATCCTAATAAATAATATAAAACGTTGTATAGGGTATAATCTAAGTTCATTCATATATTAATATTTATATCTTTTTTAATCCATTAACACTCATAATGAAAAAAAAAATTTTCCTTTTAATTTTGAAAGAATTTTATTGCAAACAATGTTATCACAAAAATGCCTGAATTACACATGCTATATAAAAATAATCACTGAAATAAAGCTGGAACCTAATATTACGAATGTGCGTTTTTTTACGGTTGATTGTCGATAATATTATGCACCTGGACATTTACTCTTCAAAATTAAACAGGGTACTGTCAACGAAAAATTGCCCAATTTGGTAGTTTTATCTTGAATAATAATTTACCTTCCTCAAACTGTTGATTATACTTTAATACGTATAAAATTAAGTATTAATTTTTAAAGGGACATTAAATCTATTCTTGAACCAATAATTACTAATATATCAGCTTTTATCAAATTCTAAGCAAACAATATATCCATGATAAAATTGTAAAGACATGACAAGCATAAATAACAGAAAAAAATACAAAGATTACAAAATAAAATTTCTGATTTTTTTTAATATGTGGACACATTCTTTCTTTAAGAAAATCCACATTAATTGAAAATAGAAGTTATATATTTACATCAGAAATACTAACACCATTGGAAATGTATCACCTAATGTTAATTTTTAAAAAAGTGGGGTAATCAGTGGAAATATTTGGTAGTTGTCGGATCCATTTCGCAAGTGATAATCAGATAAAGTTTTATCAGCTATGTATAACTATCATATAAAGAATATATTTTTTGAATTTTTGAACCCCATAAAGTTATTTTTATATTATATAGCACTGCAGTCTATATTTTTTCTTCCTCAAACACATTAAGTATATTTCAGAAGCTATAAGTATCATAAATTAATATTATTAAAATCAGAGAAACTGACTTAAATTTAATATAGACGTAAACGTAAAGTTTCTTAGCATGTCGTGAAAACTATAAACAAAGGCATTGTGAAGATAATTTTTTATTAGTTTTGGGAAACACTTCACTTACATTTCTTTGAGTCTCTCAACGGCTGTAATAGTGGGTAGAAATATTCCAGTAGTAATAATTTCCTTTATTTTATATATTTATCTGGCTTATGCGATACTGAATATGACAGCATTAATTATTTGAATTTTTACTCATTTTAAAATTTCTTATAAAATTAAAATATGTAATATAAATTTTTCCGGTTTCACCTATTACGTAAATTAAAAATATAAATAATATGGAAAGATAGTTTTTAATATTAAATTAGTAACAAAAAACATACTATTAAAATCTAGCGTTAATTGCACTAATTTAATTGAAGTCCAATAGAAATAAATCATTGTTAATACCATATCAAATTTTCTGTTACCTCTAACGGTAATATTAAACAGAGCGAAGAAAACTGTTTTTTAGTAGTTCCCTTGTTCTGAAACAACCACACATAATCCTTACTATCGAAGCTTAAATCCTAATGAAATAAGAACATCGAATATTCTCTAATTTGAAATCCATTGATATTCTATAATTCCAGATTGCTTGAAGTACATAAGAGAAAATTCTATTCCAGGCAATATATTAAGGATCATTTCTCCGCGTTCAGCAAAGAGGAATAAACGGATTAGGTATTAAGGATTTAGTTCGGATTATTCATTTAAAAAATGTTCTCTCGTTTGAAATCGCGTTATTCCTTTACAATAGAATTTGTCAGCATTATTGGGAAAATGTATTTAATCTGATCAGGATTTTTTGTAAATATACTTAAATACCTCAATATGAATAAATTTATTGTAGAGTATCCACCAAGTGATCACACGAAATATTAATTCTTTCAGACCACCATGTCCTTATAAGTATATTAAGTAAAATAGATAAAAGCCTAAATAAATAAAGTATTTTTCCACCAAAATACAAAGTAAAATATTGTTACAAGTTTTATAATTATTTTAAGAAGATTAAAAGATAGCACTTTTATAAATTCATCATACTTTTAGAATAATCTCAGAATATTATGTAAAAATATTATTTTCATACAATTATTGGTTACACTTTAACTTTTAGGCGTTTAGTAGATTCAATTTTGTAGTAACTTTAATGAAGTGTTACTGAGAATTAATTTTGGAAAAATACAAAAGTGCAATTGCCTAAAAAATTTTAAAAGATTAATTTTAATAGTTTAGATCCTATAGATCTTCTATGATGTCAGTGCAAAAAATAAAGAAATTTATTATTAAATGCAGTGTTAAAAGTAAACGAGTAAGGAAAACAATACAAAAGGTAAAAAATAATCATCTGAATGGTTTTTGCAGTACTGGAAAAGATGGACCCATATTTTTTGGTATAGAAGTGCTTGAATTAAACTAAAATTAAACTAAATTTTTACAGAACAATATTTTTAGAACAATTGTCAATTGTTAGAGTTAGGACAAAAGCTTTTTCTTGTTACTCGAAGAGATGTAAATTTATTTCAGGAGGTGATTAACGTAGCTAAGTTATTGTCCAGCTTCGACACACGTGTCGTATTTTTATCTTGATATGTAATATTTCAAAATAACAGAAATATATTGAAACATTAAAAAAGATTGAATTTACCAAAAAGGAAAGAATGATAATTCTAAATGTGTAAAATTATTCGCTCATAAAATTGAAATTTCTAAAATTCTATATTTGATATTATTAGTTTTTAAAAATTTTAATTTCATTAATTTTTTTTAAATATATTTTTACCAGCATTTTTTTTTTGTAAATTTTAGAAGTCCAATAATTGATGAAAACATTTTTTATATATAAAATATGTGTTGAAATTTTGTTTAAGCTTCTTTAAGCTTCATATAGCATTTATACATTCTAGCAAGCTGTTTAAATGCTATATGAAATTAATATAATGAATAATTTTAAAATTAATAATCTTTCATTCATTCTCACAAATTACATTAAGTTTATACTTGAACCTTTATCAGTAAAAACAATACTGCAAAATCTCTGTATCTTAAAAATATCTTAAGTAATTTATTACAACAATTTTATTTTTATGGTACTTAAATAGTAAGTAGCATATTGCAAGCGAACAGAATTTTCTAAATTTTATGAAGTAATTTTCTTTCATATTTTGGGAAGACTTTATATATAACTTAAGTACCAAGGATAAACTTTTTAAAATATTTTTTTAATTAAACCTTTTGATATTTAATTTTTAATGGCATATTCATAACTAACTGTTTAAAGTTTGTAAATATTGGTATTTTTATAGATTATTTTATATTGTTATTGTCACTTTATGAAGACCACCATTAAATTTCATATTTATGTAATATGAAATTCATACTTAATGTTAAAATATCGTCCGCGTAATGTCGGAAACCTATCTTTTGAGTAATATCACTTTTACACTGGCCTTAATATATAGCCACTGGATCCCATGTATTTTTTATGCATTAGGGTCTCATTTTTAGGCAGAGTTTTATGTGAGTATTGTCATAAGAAAAAAGGGATAATACAGCTATAAGACAAAATAGATTTTTCAAAATTTGATTGAAATTTTAAGATTAACTGATCCTTAAAGATATATTTTTTTAAATTTAATTATATTTTAATGAATCTCACGCATAAATCTCCATAGAATCACATTTATATATTTCTTAAATTTAAATTATACTTTTGTGACTCTTAAAATAAATAGCATGATTATACAATAATTAATTCATGAGATATTCTAGATTATGTTTTATAATATTAGTGTGTTGACCACTCTCTCAAAGAGTTAAATGCTTATTAAAAATGTCCTTATATATAAAGGTTTCTGTGTACTATGCAGCTTTAATAAAAATAAAGGCATTCGATTATATATTTTCAATTAATTTGCAGTCTTATATCATAAAATTACTTAATAGCATCAAATTGTTTTGATAAATGCTTTGAATATTGCATTATGTAACAAACGGTTGTATTTCTTCACGGATACTGAAAATTTTAAATCCATATAATTAAGATTAATTACCTCAAAAATCATGAAGTTTACATTGGTATATAACATATTGTAATTGAACTACATGATTGAAATTTTGTACAAATATTATTTAATATATTTTCTTTTATTTGTGATCGGGATTTTTAATTAAAAGAAATAATTTTTTTAATATTGCCTTTAGGAGAAAAAATTAAATTCTAAAAGTGACTTTTTTTTAACTTATTAATCATTTAAAATCTTTTATACAATATTTTTTTAAATCCCCGGGACAAAAATTAAGTTAATATCGTTTTCCTATATAAAGATTAAAATATTTAAAGATTTCATTTTTTAGTTCAAATTTAAAAATGTGAATAGTTTTTTCTATTTATACTAGTACTTACATTATCAGAAAACATTCATCACAGCAGATTATAATTAAAAAAAATTAAATCTTGTGTCTCAGACCCCCTTCCAATATGACTTTGTATTCAACAACATTTTACAGTAAATAAACGTATTACGTAAAATATTCTATAGTTTAAACTCAGACTGCATCTCTAAAATTTGTGTATGTTCCCTTTAGTACTACACTCCGAGGAAGGTCACAATTATTTTATATTCGCTCTTGTCGGTATTCCTAAGTTCCAAGAAAATTAAAGCAGCATCATTCTAGAAGATTTAAAGTCTAAACAGCAAAAAACTTTTCTTTTACGATAGGGGTATTTTCTTTTCGACTGTCTGTTTTTCACTTTTTATATGAACTTGTTTGTGTAACTTTTTGTTTGTTTCTTTTGAACATATTTCTGAAACAGGATCAGATGTTGTATTTTTAAAACTAGAACAAAAAAAAACCTTGTGCACAGGATAAAAGAATGTAAATTGCATATAATCTTAAATATTATGTGGTATTTTGTTAATATAAAAACAACTTGAAAAACTATCGTTGTTATATATCTAAATTTAAATGTAATCTATAAATGTTGATTTGCCTTTAAATTTAACTAAAAATCAAAAATTGATGATATGCATAACATAACATATTCCAGTAATTTTTAAAAGCAGTGCTAAACTGAAATTTCATTGTATAACAAAATGTGCTAATCGTCTCCTGTAGAAAAGTTATTAAAATATATTCAACAGAATATTTTAAACAATATTTTCTTTTCATTTCGGAAATCTATATTTAAAACATTAATAAAGTGAAACTGCATTTGATTTTTTAGTTTTATTTCCTATTTAATTGAAATGGTGAAACTTTTTCATTAAAATTTAGCATTTCAAAGAATGGTGTCTTTTATAAAGGCATTTATTACGTATACCAAAAATTTATGTCCGATAATGTAATAAGTTTCAAAATTATTTCAGGTTTCAAATATGAGAATATGTTTATCATTGTATATCTGATCTTTAAAATCAGTCGGAAATGTGTTTCGTGAGATCGTTAAGCGAGTTGGTGTTTTGTAAAAAATGCTACAGATTAAGTGTTATATATCTCCCCTAAAACGTTTATTTAATGGCAGTAAAATGAATTATTTTAAATTGTAGTACATTTAAATGAAAATTATTTTATGGCATTTTGTAAAGAAAATATATTTAATAACTACCCTAAGCTCTATGAGGAGTTTATAAACAACAAATATTATCACCAAAAATGAATTTGCTAGAGAAAATAATTGTAAAAGGTGCAAAAACACATGTTATTGTAAATAAAATATGTGTTTATGTTAAAAAAACTCGATGAATGGCTCGTGGATGTGCTCAAAACTTGTTGAGGGTAGGCTGTTGGAATTAAATCATTGCAGGATAGGGCGCTAGAATCTCTCTGTCGAACTGGGTCACCGGTGATCGGTCCCCGGCTGGACTCCCAAACTCCTGATGAATGTCTGTCTCTGTCGTTGACCACTTCCAAATCCAATTTTATTTTTTTTACCCTCGACTTTTGTATTTTTGTGTCAAAGCCAGTGTCATACAATTTATCTTTACTGGGATCAATCTCCTGGCCCGAATACTCCAGCCATAAAAGTTAGGGTCATAAAATCCATGAACATACACTCAGACCTCCCACGTAGAATAAATAATAATGTTCTAATGCCAGATTAAAATGGATTAACTTTTTTAAATATTTTTATTTTAATCGCATCATATCATTAAGATCTTTTAGGACATTGTAATTTGTATGTATCCCAAAGAAGAATACTGGAGATAAATAACACAGATGATAGACAGCAGAGCTAGATTGAGAAATTCTACCGCATTCACTATGCTTCCTAGACCTAGTACCCTTCAATTATTATTACTTTTTCTCCTATCAAAGAATTTTTTGTCGTTTGTTTACTGCCAAGTGATGGCCGAACGGTAGAGAACTTCTCTTCGGTAGTGGAGTTCGAGTTTTTGAATTTCATTGCAAGCCTGGGGGTTCTTAGCGACTTAGAATAGGTTTTAAGTAGTGGTCTCATTAACTCTCAAGTTTTAAAATAGTAGACAGTAGAATCCAAACCAAATCTTGCAAAGTTTTTTTTGAAGAGGAAACAATTACTTCAAAATGAAGCAGATGTTACCCAAGTTTGAGTTCTTCATCTCTAGGGACAAATCATTTTTCAAAAATAGTATTTGTAAACTACCATCATGCTAGAAAAAGCTCTAGGTGCCGGAATCACCAAAGTCGTTTAATGGCTAACCGCGATTAACCTATGACGCCACCCAATGGTGGGACTCAATTCTCCGTTTAGACATAGATTAACTCCTTCGCGACCAACGTCTAATAGACAAGACGCAGTGGTGCCACTCTTATGAGCCCAGCGTGGCGTCAACGTGTAGAGCTAGCTCCACTTGATATTGAGAGACCAGCTCGTCGTATGCGTCATCGGAAATCCGAAGGCTTTATTTGAATTTTTAAATGGTACTAGATAGCGTTAAACGGACACAATTTTTACACCTGTTGACTCATATAGCATTTTACCTTGATGTACGAGCATTAGTTTCTGTTTTGGGCATCTAGATTTGATGGATTTATTGATGCAAACCAACTGTGACACATGGTTCTCTGAAAGCGCATGTGTGGGTTAAAGTTGCATCTGCGTTTTTTATTGTTTTTCTCTTTTTGTAAGAAAAATATGGTGAAGTGCATCCATCTGATTATTGAGGAAGTTGAAATGAGTGTGTTTTCTATATCTATAGCTATATCTATCTA
The DNA here is from genome assembly GCA_032207245.1 of Pardosa pseudoannulata. Classification (NCBI taxonomy): domain Eukaryota; kingdom Metazoa; phylum Arthropoda; class Arachnida; order Araneae; family Lycosidae; genus Pardosa; species Pardosa pseudoannulata. The sequence goes on from CM063505.1 coordinate 167,801,819, forward strand.
TATATGTATATGTATATATATATATGTATATATATATATATATATATATATATATATATATATATATATATATATATATATATATATATATAGAGAGAGATTAGAATTATGATTAAAATTAGAATATATACATATATTTTCTAACTCTTAATACATATTAAAAGTTAGAACATTATACACATAAAAATATTTATTTTTAAATTTCATTTATGTACATAAGTATAGTTACACTATGCATGCAATATATTAGACAATTAGCATATATGTACCAAACGTGCAACGTTGGACTATTTGTCGATCCTTATTTTGAACGATATTTCACACTACAGAATTTTTAATTAAAACTTTATTATATACCAATAATTATTGCTTCAATTCCTTCTTTTTTAAATTTGGTATGTATACTATTTGTAACTGCACTTTAGTTTGCATTGTATTTGACCTCCTTTGCATAGTTATAATTCTAATATTTTGAATGTTTCATTAATACCTATTGATGAAATATTATTTATATTAATACATATTAAGTAATAGCATCTTATATACATAATTTGTAAAATTGCAGTCATTATATCAAAATGCTGATTTTATAGGAATTTGATTTATTAAACTAGGCTTAACTCCTTAAAATGCGTGGGCTGATAGCGGCGCTCCGTTTCAGAGCTTTCCGTCCTGTGACCGCTTTTCATTCCCAGTGCGCTGGTCCTCAAGGGTTTAATCACGGTTAGCAATTAAACGACTTTGGTGAGGCCGGCCCTAAGTAAAGCTGAAATTTTGTTGTACAGTTAATATTAAAATTTGAAAAGTGTATTTATTTCTTACATTTCCGAAAGGGACAGAATTTCATAATACACCTAATATATTAATGCGCACTAAACTGAATTAAAAAAGCTTTTTATTAATAATCAGTGAATAAAATATTTAGAAATCAGTTTAAAATAAGTATGTGAAGGAATCTTAGCTGATTCACTAAGCACAAATGTTTTAATAGTAATTTATAATTGTAAAACATGACATACTTGAACTTTCGAATAAAAATTTAGTAGTTAAGAAATTTAATAGAGGATATTAAAAAAAGAATAATTTCTGATTTATTAGCATTTAGAAAATACGGTAAAATCAATAAATAATATTTAAAATGTTTCCATTTTTTGAATAAATGTTCAAAATTGTTTTTCCACTAATCAACCGCTTAAGGAAATAATTACTTGGACCAAGAGAATCAAAGATAAATTATTTTAATGTACAAATAATAGTAAAATCTGAAAGGTACAAGACAAATCAGATTAAAAAGACAGTATATATCTTGATTTCCAGCAACGAATTAATCCTTTTGTAACTCGGAACACGAAGCAAGGTAATTAGCATCTATGACTGTAACACTCGAATGGAGAAGAACCCAATGTACTACACTGAATTCCAATGAGTAAAAATGTTACGCCAGAGAACCGTAGCCAGGATACCTTTAAGTAATTTGCCGGCTTTACGTACATTCATTGAAAGCAAAGGAAGCTATATCAGTCTAATGAAAGATCAAAAGGCACTGCAACACGTTACTGCTTTTTCTTCTATCTATCAGAATTTAATCAATTTGAGACGTATGCGGGTAAGGAAAAAATTACTTAAAAAGTACGTAGAAGGTAAATTACTTTTCAAATAAACTTTTTAACAGATCTAATTATAAAAGCTATTAATAAATAAGTAACCAGTGTATTAGTTATATGTAAAACTTAGTATAATGTAATGTAATACTTAGAGGTTAGTTTAAAATAAGTAGCGGAAAATGATATATATAATTAATTGAACACAGCTGATCTAATAGTGATTTATGACTTCAGTAAAAAGTAGAAGCATGACGTTTCGAATAAAAATTTAATAATTATTTGAAAATATAATAAATTCTCCTGAGAACGTCTAATTCAAGCGCAAATGCTTATAAAAAATGTATGGATGATTTTTTTTTAAATTCATTACTGATCAATATGTTTTATACGCCTATTTGGTTCACAGACACCAAGTGTAAAGTCTGTGTCTAAAATGATTATTCCCTTCACAAGGCTGTAACAATATATGTCAAACAAGTGAACCTAGATGTTAACAATTTAAATTGTAACAAATACTGCCTTTTTTCTGTCGTTCCACGATGATGCAAATTATGAAGTCAGATCTGACTTTGAGTTGAATACTAGAAACAAATTGAGTAAATTGAAATAAAAAGTATAATTATCGGGTACCACAAATGTAATCCATTCTTAAGACACATATCTAGCGATCTGAAGTACCCAATATCGACAGTGGCCTATGTGATTAAGAAGTGGAAGGTGAGCGATGATTGTCGGAATGTGATCCGAGTCGGCAAAACAACGAAACTGGGAGATAGAGACCGACGAGTTCTGTCCAGAGAAATTCCGAAGAACCGCACCCAACCGATAGTCCTCATCCGCGAGGAGTTTCAACAGGCATCTGGAAGTATTGTTTCAATGAATACCATCTGTAAGGAAGCATATCTCTTTGGTTTTCATGGTTATGCTGTTGTCCATAAGTCTTTGATCACGGGCTACTCGGTTAATGTAGTACAAAGCACATCGAAATTGGACCGTAGTTCAGTGGAAACGGGTTCTTTGGATCAACGAATCAAGGTTTACCCTTTACCGTTCGGATGGCATGGTCTGGGTCTGGCGTCTGCCTGGAGACCGTCTCTTGCCAGAATATATTCTGCCAACAGTCAAGTTCGCCGGAATTACGATCTAGGTTTGTTTCTCCTGGTATGGACTGGGACCCTTGGCTCCCATTCATGGTAAGCTTAATGCCGATGCCTTCTGCACTATTTTGGATCACAATGTGCTTCCTACGCTGTGGCAGTTTTACGGGTTGGATCCCTGTTACTTTCAGGACGACAATACCAGCTGTCATGTTTCCAAGTTAACCAAGGCTTTTGCATGGTGCCAATGGAGTTCATCGAATGGACTGGCCTGCTCAGAGCCCAGACCTGAACCCTCTCGAGAACCTATGGGAAGAGTTGGATCGCTGAATTAAGGAGTGCACTACCCGTCCAAAATCGATGAAGGAACTTGTATGTCTACTCCAAGCCGAGTGGAAGACAATACCACTATCTGTAATGCAAAGACTTGTAGAAAGTATTCCGCGGAGGGTTCACGCTGTAATTGCCTCTCATGGGGGCTCTACCAACTATTGATTTTGAATAAAGTTAATTTTTCTTTTCTATCACAGGTGTCCAAATACTTATTGGTAGACAGTCTACAAGAGATTAGGCTGTTGTATGGAAGTGGTTACATTTCACATGCACTCATAGTAGAAAAGAAATACTTATTGATACAAATTTGGTGAATGTAAATGTAGTTTATTAATACAAACATACAATTCGGTTCAGATAGATGTAATTTATTCCTTACTTGCATATTTACAATATGATTGGATTTTTTTGTTATAAAAATATTTATTAGTCATCAGCGACATAAACATTCAATGGGCCTCATCGAAAATAAGTCAATCATTTTTTTATCCATGTAGTTGATTTCCATTGTATTAAGTTCAAATATAAAGACATGAATTTTACGTTGCTGATGTTACGTTATATAATCGATAGATTTATTTTTAAACCTTTAATCTATTAGTAATCAAATAGGAAAATCATCACTTCTGAATTTCACTTCTATAATTATAATGATTTCTGTTAAAAATATAAAAAAGG
>CM063505.1:167810530-167820530 GCA_032207245.1 Pardosa pseudoannulata
AAATGTTTTTATGCATTTTTTTCCTGTACAGCTGAAAATAAGATGTGTTAAAATTATTTTCTTTAACTAGTTGATATATGATATAGATATTTCTATATTTCATTAAAAGAATTAGGATAGTTGCAAATTTTTATTGACCAGGATAGCGATATAATGAAAAGCCCTATTTAAAGCCTTTTTTGTATATTTCATAAACTTTAACTCTGAAATTAGGTTTGAAGGAAAAAGTTTCTCTATTAGAATTCTAAAACCTATTATTTGAATCTCTTAGTATATGATTATATTTTTAAAGATAATAAACAGTTGTATTTATTAACAGCAAGTAAATTCAGTATATGCCTTTAGTACATTAGTTTTATCAGAAGGATATTTAAGTAAAGTATAAGACATTTCTTTAATTTTATCGTTTAATTTCTGAAGAATACTCGAATAGTAGGGTACTACATTTCGATCCCGGCATTTGAGACCTGGTATATATGATACCAGGTGGTTTACATGCTGATGTGAATGATCGTCCTATGGAAGCTTTCAAGAGAATTCACTGTAACAATAAGTTACATTCGGTTCAGCTTTTTTTTTACCACTTCCCGTGAGTCATCGTCAAAGACATACGAGAACAGGACCGGTTAAAACTAGAAAGAAACTCCGGACCAACCAACCAATAGATGGGTCCGTTGCTCTGACCCTCCCCTCCGCCGTTCTGGAGTAGATCTCTGTTTTTTTTTTCCGCGAGGTAGCCTGATTTTTTTAGAGGACAAGGTTGTGACCAGAGGAGAGTAGAAGTTGAACGCTGCTGGCATCAGCGACATGTGGGTTAGGCCGGCGCCGACTTGAGAGTACCGACTCTTCGATATCTACAAATGATAAGTTGATTACGGTTGTATACCTTAGGCATTTATTTAATTGTATAAATTAATTTAATCAAGACTTATATGTTCACTTGTTTATTAATGAGCATTAATTTCTTCTTTCTCAAACACCGAAAACCAAAGAATACGCTAAAGTTTTATTTATACAATCTATGATTTTTTACTTCACCCTTTGTCGACTAGATTGGAAAAAAGCCACCCTCGTTAGACCCTTTACTTCCTATAAATAGATATATAAATAGACATTAAATAACTTTTAATACACATAAAGCTCTCAAGTCTGAAGATCATCCTGTAAAGGATGGATTCTAAAAGACAAATAAAATATTCTTAAGAGAATGATTTATATTTTTTTTACAAAAGTTCCAAACTATTTGTGGTGCAATTAGAGATACACCTGTTACCGCAAACGAAATACTTCGAAATAGAGATTTACAAAACCATGAAAGTTTATCAGCAATTGTTTAAGTTATCCAGTTCCTGAAACAATCGACCTGACCCTCCTACCTCAGCTTATTGGGGTAAAACACTTAAATGTATCAAACATCCTCGGAACTTCTTTTGCTCGAAAATTTCGTGAAAACTGCTTTAAGACATATCATAGTTTGGCGGAATTGTACGTGCGAACCACTTAGATTAAACACTAAACCAACGTAACATTATTTTTATACTCACCCTATTCATTACCCTTCATGTAAGAAAACAGTAGACCATAGACAACAAATCTATAGACCAATACTATAAACCTTTCTTTAAATAAAGTGTTTTAACTCCTACTCCCTCACTAATCTTCCTGTAAGCCTAGTTTAGTTAAAGACAATATATTACCTATATAGCCCCACTTTAAGTCCATAAAATGTGATGTATAATTATACAAAGGGAAGTTTCCATCATTTGCTGCAGCTGTCAGGATGATCTTTACCATTTAACTGTTCCAAATAGGAAATATGACCATTAAATTGATCAATCTACAAGAACTGAATTTAGTTTAATATCTAGAATTAATTTAGTTATTCCACCATTTTCTGAAAAGGATTCTTATTTCTGTTTATTCAGCAGGGTAAATACTTAAATGTTATCAAATAGAAAAGTTCTGTTATTATCTAAACACATTTTTAATGTCTATATATAGAATTTAGACTGCACTTTCGCCAGATAAATAGTTTTCATTAAAATACTAAACTATTATTTTACATTTAAAATTTTATTTAAATTCTTAAATGTTACATTTAAAACATTATTTTCTTTTTCTTGAAAAGTAATATACAGGTAAAAACGAAGATTATTTTAAATTCTTTTTGAATGAGGTTTTCTTTCATGTAATAATTTACACTTTTCTAGTAGAGAGATAAAAACTTCAAGAATTAATTTCTGTTAAATTCCTTATAAAAGGTAAAGTTCTGCTTATTTTTAAAATTACACAATGAATAATTAAAGAATGTGTTAAGTTTACAATAAGTCTTTAATTTAATACAGATTATTTAGTTTTGTTACCTTAAATAATAAATAACTAAAACTACGAAATATATACACAAATTAAAAATGTCTTTATAATTATAAATGTTTTTTCTTTTATTCTTAATATGAGATGATAGATTTTTATACCTTTTAATGTGAACCTATATAAGGAAATATGTAGTCTTATTTTAAAGACACATAAGCTTTATTTTATGATTATGTTATATCAATTTAAGAAAACCTAATTACGTAATAATTTTTTTTCAGTAAATAAAACTAAATAGCCTAATATTTTTTAATCATAAGTTACACCTTAATACAGATAAGTTATTCATTTTGCTCTTAAAAGGGCAGTTAAAGTGGAAATATCATTTAAAGTGTATTTCATTATACTAAAAAATAATTATTTATTTGAGCTTTGTTGATGTATAGAACTAATCATAATTATGGCTGAAAACTCCTCGGCGCAACAGCCCCTAGGGGGAAAGAGCCTAATGTGCCAATCTCCGTTTACGTGACCAAGGGCCCTGGGGTGCCAAGCATATGTTCCGGTTAGGTGGTCAATCTTACACGAAACCCCCAGTGTTTAGTTCCAAAGCACGTTTTGAACCATTACAATCTGCCCTCTATCAAAATCGCGTAGATTCGAATCCTTTCCCAACACACACAGAAGTAAGTGAAAGAATGATTCTTCAGACTCTCCAGCAGCAGTTAAATACCACTTATATATATATTTATTTTATATATATCATGCAAAATGTATATAATGGTTTGTTTCTTGAGTATATATATACATTATATATATATATATATATATATATATATATATATATATATATATATATATATATATATATATATATATATATATATATATATATATATATATATATATATATATATATATATATATATATATATATATATATATATATATATATATATATATATATTATATATATATATATATATATATATATATATATATATATATATATAATATATATATATATATATATATATATATATATATATATATATATATATATATATATATATATATATATATATATATATATATATATATATATATAAATATATATATATATATATATATATATATATATATATACATATATATATATATATATATATATATATATATATATATATACATATATATATATATATATATATATATATATATATATATATATATATATATATATATACATATATATATATATATACATATATATATATATACATATATATATATACATATATATATATATATATATATATATATATATATATATATATATATATATATATATACATATATATATATATATATATATATATATATATATATATATATATATATATATATATATATATATATATATATATATATATATATATATATATATATATATATATATATATATATATATATATATATATATATACATATATATATATACATATATATATATATATATATATATATATATATATATATATACATATATATATATATATATATATATATATATATATATATATATATATATGTATATATATATATATATGTGTGTGTGTGTGTGTGTGTGTGTGTGTATGCAATGAGACGGAACGATTGAACTGTCGTAACAACGTTCCAACAGTATCGTTACAGAACAATCCGAGTAATATTTAAAACTCCATGATATGAAAAGTCAAAATCACCAAATACACGCTTACAGTCTTTAGCCTACTTCATCAGGCAAAATTCATCCAGGAATTGTTCATTAGTGAAAAAATGACAGATTTTTGTTTTAATCTAAAGTTAATGCTAATAATTTGTAATTTTAATATTTATTTGCCTATTTTACCTCATATATAAATTAATATATGTATAAATCTTGTAAATATGTATTAAAGGATGCTCTACTTGAAATATTTTAACAAGTTTTAAAATTAGCTGCAAAATATTGCCTTCCTCACATTTAACCCGATAATTATCATGATAAATTAAAAAGACTCAAATTTTTTGAAAAGATAATTTAATGTAAATTTTAATCGCTGTATCAACTTACATTTCTATTAGCTAATCTGTATTTTTATTATGTTTTTATTATTTGGTCCTTTTTCTAGTATCAAGACCTTTGGGGAAAATAGCATTTTCTCCTTTTTTTTTTTTTTTTTTTTTTTGCAAATGGAAAGGGGAAAAAAATGTTTTAAGTTACTCGGATTCATTTTTCTTGAGCCACTGAACGAGTTGAGAATAATTAGTTTTTCGTGAGACCATAGAAAATTAATTTACTTACGTCAAAAAATGAATAAAAAGGGAAAATTTTTTAGCAAAAAGGAAGAGTAAAAAAAAAAGAAAACTTTTGTAAACTGATGAGGACAATTATGTGTTGATTATCATAATTTGCGCAATGTAAAGGTGCAGAAATTTTATAAAAAGGCGAGTATCTTGATACATCTTTAAGAAAATTTCGAATCACTTAATCAGTTCATTTTGAATATTCTGCCTTATGTATCATGAATTAATTAACATCATAGCAGTGATGTTAATTTGAGATGGCCTGCAGATATTTTCATTAGTAATTAGAAGAGTAGAAGTAGTAGATGATATAATTTACATATAATACTGCACGCTTAAATAATCTAAGCAAAAAAATAAATATAAAAATGTGTTAATGAGACTGTATATATGTTGTTCATTATGCAACATTATTTGCCTACTTGAGGTATATGTTTAGATGTAAATGCATAAAAGCAAAAATAATAAAGGTAAAGGTAATTGTGCCCTTTATATATTTAGAAGTTAAAGTATTTTAATAAAGGTTGAACATTTCTGTCCTTTTATTTTACATTTTTAAAATATTCTATTTTTGTATATTTACTTTTTGCAATTTTTACAAAAAAGTCTGTTTTAAAAGTTTAACAATTATACAAATATACATTTATGAATGTATGTATATATATATATATATATATATATATATATATATATATATATATATATATAATATATATATATATATATATATATATATATATATATATATATATATATATATATATATACATATATATATATATATATATATATATATATATAAATATATATATATATATATATATATATATATATATATATATATATATATATATATATATATATATATATATATATATATATATATATATATATATATATATATATATACATATATACATATATATATATATATATATATATACATATATATATACATATATATATATATATATATACATATATATATATATATATATATACATATATATATATATATATATATATATATATATATATATACATATATATATACAGACATATATATATATATATACACATATATATACACACACACACACACATATATATAATATATATATATTAATTACTATTTTCAATTACATTACGTATTATAAATTACTATAAATTTTCTTATCAAACGATATTAGAAGATGAAATCTATAAAATATAACTACTTAGGGGATCAGAAAAACTTTAACCCTTTAACGTGCAATCTCGAGTTGACTCGAGTTCGCTAAACTGGCCCAAACTGTGCACACTCGAGATAATTCGAGCGGCGTTGTACTTTATGTTGCTATAAATTTTCATACTCGAATGCAATTCACTAGTGCTCTTATTATTTATATTTTAAAAGTGTAAATAAATATTTTTACTGATAATAATGCTTATTCTGAAATGGGAATTCGGAAAGAAAGATAAAAAAAAGTCGATGTGCGTGTAATATTACAATATTCGACTATTTTCTGCTATGTTATCAAAATCCAAAATTTCAATAAAAATTCTGATTATTTTTATATTTTTGTAATTTTATTTGCAGGACATCTTTCTAAATTGTGTTTTTTTCATTAAAAATGATTTTTTCGCCAGGACTGTTTAACAAAACTGCTTTAATGAGTTAATGTAATAAAATGTAGACAGATTCATAATACTTACAGTGTTTGAGATAGCAATTAATTAATGGTAAACGATTATTTTTAGCACTGGCCAGTTGAAAACTGTTTTCGAGTCTTCAATGACATTAAATGCTTGGTACTATTTTTTCAAAAAAAAAAAATAAAATAAAATAATGCATCTTTATTACTAACTTAAAGGATTTTCAACTCATAAAAGTATTAGGAATTTTTATAGTTTGTTTTCATACATGTTCTACACATTTGTCATATTATAAAATTATTACTTTATAAGGTTGAGAAGTACTTAAACTGATTTGATGCTTATAATGCTACATACTTTCATGAGGTAATAGCTAAATATATCCTGAAAGGAGTTGTTAACCTTAAGTTGAAGGAATATTAAACAAAAAAGATTTAGGATGCAAAATAAGGAAAAAATAGGCCAAATTTGCTTTTAAATATCTACCTTTACTTTGACTAAGAATACCACGCGTATTGTTCTGTATTGGACACATTTGCATTTGAGCTGACAATTTTCATTTTCTTTTTGGTGAATATGCAGACCCTTTATCATTAAAAGTTTATATTTTATTTAAATAAGCAAAAAGTTGTTATACAACTTCGAGAATTTAGTTTGTTCTCAAACACTTTACTGAACGTTACTGTATTATTATATTTTGAATACAAGTAATGTACTTTATCGAAACTGGACCTAAATAGACAATCATATATTTTATTCTTGAATTATAAAAATTATATAAGTTAAAACGTTAAATATATTAATTTTATTATTTATAATATATATATTATATATATATTTATATAATAAATATATATTATATATATATATATAATATATATATATATATATATATTTTTGTATATTATATATATATTCTTTATATCGTTATTTCTGCATTATTTTCATATATATTATACAACTTAGATATTAAGTAAATAATTTCATATTATATATTTTAAATAATAGATTATATATATGTATATAATTTTTAAATATAATATTGATTTTTATTTGTTTCAATGAACCATTATCACCTTTCCAAATTTTTTTCGCAAAATTAGGAGTCTATTTCACGGAATAAAAAATATCTTGCACTATATATATATATATATATATATATATATATATATATATATATATATATATATATATTTGAAAATTTAGAAGTTTGTGTGTTTCTTTTTTTATACATAACCACACGGTTTGCAATCAATCCACCAACTTTTGGACATCATTCATATATACCGACAAATAATCTCTGTCAATATTAAAACATCTGCTGTTCATCCTGTCACGTAATATGAAAAGATAAATTAAAGTTGGCAACTAACATGTGGTCAGTAAATATAAAGAAATTATTGAGCGTGTATTATTGAGCGTGTATTCTCTGCAAACAAACAAACTATTTTTTACCTTCCTCTTAGGATATTTTACAATACGGTAATATTAAAAAAATTACTGATCCCTTCATTTGCCTAGCTCAATGCTAGTATGTATATATAAATATAAAAATATATATAATATTTAAATATATATATATATATATATTTATATATATATAAACAACACATATATATATATATACATATATATATAAACAATAATATATATATAAGATTAATGGGGATATTATTTAAAAGCATAATAACTGATACACTAAGACAGTCTTGCCCAGAAAATCTTTTAATTTCTAGAAGACGTAAAAAATTTGTCGAATAATAAATTAAAGATTGCTCTTATCTGTTTGTTTCGAACGGACTAAACTCGAGTGCTCTTGCTTCTACATTACTATCCTGTACATATAGAAAGTGAGAATTCTCTAAAGCGTGTAGCTTAATTTAAACTATAAAAACCATGGAATTCAATTTTTTTTACCTCTAAGATGGTGCTCCTGTATACCCACACGATGGCCAAGGTTAAAAATGTTGATTTTTTTTCCTGCTATGAATTTATTCCTATTCAGAATTAAAATGATAGGAGATCTTTAGAAACTCATACGATCTCGCATATATATACCCATCAACGGGAGTTCATTTTGAGTGGTATGACAGCCAGGATGGGAGGTGGCCTTCTCAGTAAGCTTTTCTAGAAGCTTTTCTTCAACAAGGCATCCTTCAAGAAGGCGAAATTCTTCCAGTTTTTTACTTTAAGTACCTGAAAGTCTCTTTCGAGGCAGTCTATCCATCTAAGTTTGGGTCTTCCTCATCCTCGCGTTCCTGTAGGTTTTGCCTCGAAGACCCTTTTTGTTGTTCCGTCATTGTCCATTCTGATTAGATGCCCTGCCCACTTTATTCTTTGCAATTTAAAGAAATTTATTATGTCAGGTTCATATATAAATTATTTAGTTCTAAACTTGATCTCTTGAGCCATATATTATTTTTTCATATACATCCAAATATACTAAGGATTTTTCTTTCAAAGGTCGCCAGTATCTTTTCATCTGACAAAGTTGTTCCCCAGGTATCACATGCATAAATAAAAACTGATCTTATTAGACATTTGTGAAGTAATTTTTTTGTTTTCCTTTTTATTAATTTTGATTTTATATATTTTCGTAGGCCATAAAATATTTATTTGCCATCATAACTCTCTTGTAGATCTCTGACGTAGTTCTTTCCTATATTAGTAAATATTTTCTTAATACTTATGCAAATAATTTTCCCTATTACAGCAGTGTTAAAATCATATTTACTCGTATTGGGTAAAACAATTATGTACATAAATATTTTTTCCGATCCTTCCCAGTGAACTATAAATATCCAAAAGTTTAAATCCCCCCTGGTCTTCTAGAAATCGGACAATGATGCTTTATTGTTTTTTCTTCCAATAGTTTCCTTTTTGGTGAAGTTCCATTCTCCAGGCGAGGTTCAATTCTGAAGTCACCCCCTTGAAAGCCTATTCGGATATTGAAAGCGTCCCCAATGGACGAAGAGAAAAATGCTGATTGATCTTTTTTTATCTTCAAGATCAGTAAGAGAATCGAGAACGACAAAGACACTTCAAATGTTTGGCTATTACTTCTGCGCCCGATCGTCTCTGAAATAATTTCGATTTTTCGTTCCTCTCTATCAAATGATTTCTGCCATTTATCTAAAATATATGTTTCTCACCTGAGTTTGTTATGTAAAATGTTTGATCATCTTAAATTAGAGACAATTTTTGTTGTATATACAAGATATGGTACTTTTTAACAACTCAAAATAATTTCAAAATAAAAGTTTTGTAATTAAAAATCAAGTTGTTTGGGCAATTGTAGTGCAATAATTTGCTTTCTATTAAATTTGTAAGATTGATAAAGATGAAAAGGTTGTTAAAATTGGTTTATAAATAATATCCAATATTCAAAGTAAAATTTTAATTACTACATTGGTGGTGGCAATGTGAGTCTTCATTGGGTTCTTTTATTTCTTAGATTATGAGATATACATCATTAATTTGTGGAATAATCCCCTATATAATAATATCCTAAGTTATCTGTCCATCTGTCCTCAAATGTATGAAGCGGTTGGACCTGGAATGTATAGGGCATCCATACTGGATTCTAAAGTTAGGGTTAGCAAAATTCAAAGCAAGACTTCAAAACATTCCAAATCCACATCTTCCCCTCTTTTCGAGAGTTTCATGCTATTATTTGAAGCCCTATTTTCCCCGGTTAAGAGCATTTATTCAATTTTTTTACATA
>CM063505.1:167828030-167900530 GCA_032207245.1 Pardosa pseudoannulata
GCGTGGATCTCCTTTTTATTTGTAAATTTTCTAAATTATCCGCTAGGGTCATGTAGGATTATAATTGGTCAGGCCCTTTCTCTGATTGCGTAAACTGTAGCAACAGTGGTCAATTTAGGTTAGGGGTTAAAAAAGGGAATGGAAAATGACGCTGGAATTTTTACCCTTGACTTAAGTTTTGAAGACCCCTGAGAATTTTCCTTACATCTATCTATCTACCTATCTATCTATCTATCTCTCTCTCTCTCTCTCTATATATATATATATATATATATATATATATATATATTTATATATATATATATATATATATATATATATATATATATATATATATATATATATATATATTATATATATATATATATATATATATATATATATATATATATATATATATATATATATATATATTATAAGAGGAAGTTAAATGAAGAATGAAATTTTCATTTTTAAATTAATACATTTCAGAAATATATTGTAGAATATCCATTTGGACACAAACAGCATTTTTCGTATTGCTCTATATCTTTGTATTTCAAACAAAAGCAATTTACTTCAAATTCGAGGATAATATTATGATTAATGTTTATATTCCTCATAAAAATTTCAGATTAATGAGTCCAAAGTGCATCTTCTAACATAAAAAAGAAGTCTTGTTTTTATTGATACTTAACACATAAAAAGTTTTATAGAATACAAACAACTATTTATTTTCCAAAATTTCCCGAAAGTGGTTGGTTTAGATACGCTTTTTGACATAAATTGGGTCATACATTATTATACTTGAAAGCGACCTCCTTAAGATTAATTAACGGGCGAAAACTAAGTATAAACAAAACTAAACTTAATACACTGGCAATTTTTTGAAGAAAATTTCTTATGAGAAGTGAAAGATAAACCGTCGCTAATTACTGTCAAACACGAAGAATGATCGCGTCAAGCTATTTTGACGATGTGTGCAAAAAGAATAAGCAATCCAGCCTAAATGCCAAAAATGGTTGCATCTTTCTTTTATAACCCAGTGATGCAGTTTATGAGAAGTAAATTGGATTTAATTTGGTGAATGCATTATTGTTGCTTTTAAAATGAGGTGGAAATGCTGTTCAAATACTATACTATTAAGTGTGTGGCTATTTCATATTTAATAAGTTAAAAATTGTGCTAAAGGTGGTTTTATCATGAAAAGAAAGAATGGTAATTATTTAGAAATATTGTGGTGTGAAACTTGTTACTTGAAGCACACTCTGAAAAGCATTTTTTTTAATTTATCCAGAAAAAAATTAATAACTAGTTGACATTATACTTTAGGCTTAAAGACTTTTCAATCTTAAGAATATACTGTAACGTATCCGGTCCCTGTTTCAGGTGACACAATGAAGAAGAAGGTGTTTCTTAATTAAATGATTTATTTACACCTTGCAACTATATACACATTTCTATATACATATAATACAATTACCGTTCACAAGTATGGGATGCAATAGACGTAGACCTGAGTCGAGGCGTACACTTTCACAAAACAATTCGTGGTAGCTTTGCGTTAATAGTTCTCTGTAGTAAATACAGCTCACTCAATTAAACAAGGATGTTTAAAGTTGCAATTGGTATCTTCGAAGAAGATATAAATAAAGTTAGAATTCCTAGGAGGACTATACGAGCAATCCTGAAGAGAATCGAATTAAAAAGAAAACCCAAGGCACAGGGTATCGTGAACAATTTCAGAAAGAGATTTATCCCAAGGCGAGATTTTTGCTAAAAAAAACTCTCCGGTGGAGAGACTGGTCAAGATGACCTCAGAATCAGCTGGCTGCTAGCTAACTAACTCTTCTTAAGAAATCTCGTCTTTTTTTTCAGGGGAGGGGCCTCTAAGATAAGGGGCCTCACCCACAATTTTATCATTGGATCATCTGTTTATGATCTCACCTTCAAACAATTTGATTAATCTGGGCTAGACAATCACAGGCTGCAAACATGGGAGTCTCCGGAATTTAGTGTCGGCGAAAGATCTAAAGCTCCGGCGAACCCTTTGCAGGCTTGTGGTTCCGACGATCATCTTTCTGGCCGTCAGTTTGAGCACCCGGCCGTCTGCCCTGTTGTTTCACTACCTATAGGACACAAAGTCTAAACATCGTGGTGTCGGGGAAAAAACGCCTTTGTCTCCACATAAGCAAAGTCCATCTCTCAAACTCTTTTGAGAAACAAAGTCTTTGTGAAGGAGGCACGCCGTTACAATACGATTACTTTTATTTTTGGAGTAAATGCATTAAATTTAGAGATTAACTGTACACAAACCTATCTATGACGGTTATGAAAAAAGAGAAATATTGAATAAAAAATGGATTTTTTTATTTAATATTACACTTCCAAAGACAATGTTCTTTTTGAAAGTGTAGCAGACAAATCAGCAGTTATCTCATGTTCGGATTGTGTGGGAACGTTTAAAGAAATTCCATAAAATGAAGTTTTTTATCCTGTAAATAATTTACTCGAGTGGAACTCTAAATATAAAGATATATTATTAACCGATAACAAAATATTATCACAGTTAATCCAGACTGCCATAATAAGTTTCCGCAAATCTTAAAGCACGAATCTCGTTTTAAGGCAGGTAAACTGTAGAATTCTTTGAGGCAGTTCCATTACAATTTGTAAACCTTCCTAATGTGCAGTAAAATGCTATCTATATACAGTTTACAGCAAAATGAACTCAGTAAAGCAAGAAATGCTATAGGAAAGTCTGATATCATTATAGCTATAGACATAAGGGTCAAAATTGAACTTCCAGTCATGCATGTAAATAATTAAGAATATTATTTACAGACGCAGCTCTGAGATAAGTACCTATAGAAAGCAATTGTCTTTGTTCTTCTTGCCAAGCATATGTGATCGATAAATTATCTTATTAGGTATCCTAAATTACTTTTGCTATAATAGAAAAATGAAACAATTTTTAAGTTATTTCGCATTCTTTTCTTTAAAGCTGAATCAAGAAATTGCTAACTTTTGCGTTTCATTGTATTTTAAAAAATATTATAGTAACATCTTACTAAATTTCACTAAATTTCTTTAAAACTTTTTATCCGCATTGTCTTGAAATTTCGTAAAAATATTTGCATATTTTTATACACATATTTTTTAAAATAATTTTCTAGGGAAGTACATATTACTACATCAAATGATTGAATTAATTACCTAAATTATAACACACTGGCTTCTGATTTGTAACAGGCTCTGTACATAAACATTTTTGTTTAAAAATATGAAACGTCTAAATAGGGATTGCCCCGTTAAAAAAGGTTTCTGTTGTGAAATGTTCCATATGCATAGGGTTTAAATGAATTTATAAAAACATTCAACAAAAAAAATTGTTTTCATTTTATTTCTTTTTTAAAAATAAATATAGGTACTATGCAGGTTTTTCAGCTTATTTTAAGTGGTACTTTTAAAAATCGGCTTTAAGAGCTATGATTATTCCTTAATTAATTGTATTACCTTAAAAAATTTCGTATAATACAATTTTTCAGTACATTTTTCGGGAAAAAACAAAACTTCTAATCTCAAATTCATTGTCTAAATAAAAGATATGTATTTCACTAGCACTAAAAGATATATTGTGCATGCAATCTTAGGTTTCTGCTTTTATTTGCTTACTTTTACAATGTTAAACTACCTCTGTGAAATAGATTACATACTTTAAATTTAAGGACTATCCACCTTGTGAGAAAAACTTTTATTGTTAAGACCATTGAATGAGTTTGGATTGAAAGCATAAAAATATTTACTAATCATTCCAAATATTTTTGGCTAATATGGGACAAAACTTTTGTTTTAAAGCAAATATTTAACTTTCTACCATTCCGGAACATATATCTTCATATTCCCCTCTTCATAGCTACATATATATATATATATATATATATATATATATATTTATATATATGTATATATATATATATATATGTATGTATATATATACATATATATATATATATATATATATATATGTCAGGATTTAAAATATAGAGTAATTTAAGAGATTTTAATTAGGGATTCTTTTAATGGGAGTAACGCGCCTCGCGTTATTAGTCACATAAATACGGCTCACGCGCAGTGATATGGGCAGAGAGAGAGAGCAGGATGCACTGTCCACGGTCAGACGTGGCTCCTCGAAGCAGTGAAAACTGCCTTTGTTAGCAGTGGGCGCCAATATGAGACGCCATTGTTGAGTAGAGTGTGAGTGAATTTAAATAAAGATATGAAGCTGATGTCAGGACTCTAGTGTGTTTACTGGGGACATGTCATAGATATATAATATATATATATATATATATATATATATATATATATATATATATATATATATATATATATATATATATATATATATATATATATATATATATATATATATATATATATATATATATATATATATATACATATATATATATATATATATATATATATATATATATATATATATATATATATATATATATATATATATATATATATATATATATATATATATATATATATATATATATATATATATATATACATATATACATATATACATATACATATATACATATACATATATACATATACATATATACACAGACACACACACACACATATATACGCACATACATATAATACATATAAACATACATTATATATATAATTTATACTACACTTACATTTGTTCTATAATTCTTAATGTTCTTTCTCAGTTAATACACTAATAGAAATGACTAGTAATGCTTGCTAAGTTTGTAATAATAAACAAAAATAATAAGTTACTAAAATGTTTACAAGGTAAACCGATTGTACTACCAGATAGTTCAGTCTAGTCGTTAATGTAAAGTTATTAAAAACAAATTCTTGTAACTTACTACCGATAAAAATTATTACTGTTTTACAGGTAACATACTTATTGAACATCCTCCTTAAAACCCTGACTCTTTAGAAATAAAGAAGAGAAAAAATAATGTAAACCGGTTTTCTGAAGAAGAAAGTTTCTTAATCAATACCTAAGAAAATAGATGAGAAGGAGAAATTGAGATGGATAATTACTTTCAGCCGCAGCCAGTATGTGATAAATGAGTTTATAAGAGTTTGACAAAATTCAAGAAAAAGAATGAATTAAAAAGGTTTATTTAGGTTTTCGCAATATTCCCAGTTTATTGTAAGATAATTGGTTATCTGATTTAATAATGCCAAGGCTCTTGTATATGTATTGAATCGACGTAAGTGTGTATTGTTATTTGTGTACTGTGTAAATTTGTTTCGAGAGCTTCTTAAATTATATTTTGCTGTTATACTCAGATTGCAATCAAAGTAATAAATGTGTATAACGTTAAAATGCACATTTCTTTATTTAAAATGCTATAAAATCATTTAAATGTATATAATAGTTTTAGTTATATGATTACTAATCTAAATATTAATTAGAGTAATATAAATTAATTTTTGCAATAATCCTATAAACAACTTTTTTAAATTCTAAAATTTGGACTTGTATTTTAATGTATTTTTAAAATACCTTATTTGAAAAATAAGATATATATTTCTATTAATCTAAATTCAGTTTTTGAGTATTAATACCTTCTTTTGTTTGAAACTATTAAAGATTTTATACGCTTAACTAACATATAATTAAAATTATAGTTTTAAAATAACTTTTTAAAACGTATTTTAACATCGAATATTGATAGTAAAATTGGAAATTTACTTAACTGGTAAATTTATCAAATCTCTGTGCATTTCTTTTTGGGTTTGGTTTAGAGTGCTACGGTCTACTCTTTTGCAAGAAGAGGGCTAATGAGACCGGGACCTACAGCTTAAAGCCGATTCCGAACGGCTACGAACATCCATGCTACAGAGTGTTTCGAACCCACGGACTCCGGTATCGAAGGCCAGCACTCTAACCAATCGACAGTCGTTTGGTTTGGTTTGGTTTGGATTTGGAGCGCTACGGTCTACCTTTTGCAACACGAGGGCAAATGAGACCGGGTCCTATTACTTAAAGCCGATTCTGAATGGCTACGAACATTCATGTTATAGTGGGATTCGAATCAACAAATTGCTTTTCCGAAGGCCAGCACCACAACCATTCGGCTATTGTTCGGCCATTTCTTTTTGGAACAAATTCAAAATACAAATTATAAAACAATATATACACAGAGATAATAAGTTTGCAATATTGCTTTTCTTTTATATATTTTATTATATATTTTTTTGTATTTTACGTATATTATAATACATTAAAAAGTTTGAACAGTTTTCATATATACTGAAAAACTTACCTTATTACTGACGGTAAGATAGGATTGTTTTTACATTAGAATGTTATCCAGTAAAACTGATCACTATTAAATGCCATATTACTGTGACTAGGTAGTATTTTATATTAAACTTTTTAAAAGAAATGTTATATACATTAAAATACTTTTAATCAAATAATTGATATGAGTATATTTGTTTCGTATATACATTTTTAATCGATTAATTCAAATACTTAGACATATCAGGTAAAATAATAGATAACTTATTTTAAAAGTATCATATCAGGTAAACTAATAAATGACTTAGTTTAAAAATATTATCATTGATACTTTTATTTTAATAAGTTATTCTGTCTATTTATTTCATCTATTTCTGTTCTATTACTATTAGTAACTTGTTGAGTCTCTGATGATAAGAGAATTTCCATAAAGTGAACTAATTACATCTTCAGTTTGTAAATAAAATGTGGAAATTTTTGTTGTAACATTGTTTTAATGTTTTCAGCTATTTGTTAACGTTGGAATATTAACTAAGATCTTGATCTTCAGAAGATAGAATTGAAACAAATGGAAAATAAATTTTCATGTATAAGTGGGGAAGATAAACTATGAAACTATTAATAATATGAATCGTGTTGAAAGGTTCTATTTCGACGCCTCCAGACAATATTCCTATTATTATTCAAATTAATACCCTTTCTTTGGCAGAATCTCGTGAGCATTCAACACGTTTCATTTGGTGCACGATTACCATAAAGACCGAAGTAACATTTAATGATGAGTGTAATTACTACTTAATAGTATAACCGGCTTGATCCGATAATTATAATGGTGTTAGATTTGAACCAAACATAGTTACCCTTATTAGGCACTGAAACGTATATTAATGTCGTTTGATAGATATTAATTCATTTATGCATAACTATCGCAGAACCACATAACTATTAATGTACAGTTTATTACACGGATTATCATCAAAGATAATTGAGCTTATTTGGAAGGGGAGGAATTCCCTCCATAATGGAAGATATTGATGAAACTATTATCTCTAGCGTATATGAAGCTGTATAATAAAATCAAGATTTACTCGCGGAAGAACATAGCTATTAAACATACATTTTATTATAATACATTATCATCATTTTAACATACCCCAATAATGGAAGTTGTTGAATTAAGATGTGAGAGGATATTTCCTCAATAATGGTGCGTATTATTGAAACTATTGTCACTGGTACATAAGTATAATAAAATCAAAATTGGGGAACCATATAGATATTAAACATATTTTACTACATAAATTATAACCATTTTAAAATACTTCAATAATAGAGAGTATTGAATTAAGGTGGGAGGGGAAATATCCTCAATATTGTAAGGTAATGAGGAAACCATTATCACTGAAGCATATGAAATGGTATAATATAATTAAAATTTTATAACAGAACTACATAACTATTAAACATACATTTTAGTGCATAAATTATTATTTTACATACCTTAATAATGGAGAGTATTTAATTAAAATGTGAGAGGAAATTTAATCAATAATGGAGGTATTGATGAAATCAAAATTGAATCGGGGAACATATATATATTAAACATACATTTTATTACATAAATTATCATCATTTTAACATAATTCAATAATGGATCAAGGAAATTGAATTAAAATGTGAGAGGGAATTTCCTCAATATTTTAGGGTATTGATAAAACGCTTGTCACTGGCGCATATGAAATTGTATAATATAATGAAAATTTAATAGCGGAACCACATAGCCATAAAACATACATTTTATTACAATACATTATCATCATTTTATCCTACCTCAATAATAAAAGTTATGGAATTAAGATGTGAGAGGGAATTTCCTCAATAATGGAGGGTATTATTGAAACTATTGTCACTGGTACATATGAAGCTATTGTTACATAAGTATAATAAAATCAAAATTAGGGAACCATATAGATATTAAACATATTTTACTACATAAATTATAACCATTTTAAAATACTTCAATAATAGAGTACTGAATTAAGGTGGGACAGGAAATATCCTCAATATTGTAAGGTATTGAGGAAACCATTGTCACTGGCACATATGAAATAGTACAATATAATCAAAATTTAATAACTAAACCACATAACTATTAAAAATACATTTTAGTGAATAAATTATTATTTTACCTACCTTAATAATGGAGAGTATTTAATTAAAATGTGAGAGGAAATTTAATCAATGATGGAGGTATTGATGAAATAAAATTCAATCTTGGAACATATAGCTATTAAACATACATTTTATTACATAAATTATCATCATTTTAACATAATTCAATAATGGATCGAGGGTATTGAATTAAGATGGGAGAGATAATTTCCTCAATAATGGAGAGTATTATTGAAACTATTGTCACTGGCGCTTATGAAATTGTGTAATATAATCAAAATTTAATTGAGGAACCATATAGATATTAAACATATTTTACTACATAAATTATAACCATTTTAAAATACTTCAATAATGGAGGGTATTGAATTAAGGTGGGAAAGGAAATATCCTCAATATTGTAGGGTATTGATGAAACCATTGTCACTGACGCATATAAAATGGTATAATAAATCAAAATTTAATAACGGAACCACATAGCTATTAAGCATACATTTTATTGCGTAAATTATCATTATACATACCTTAATAATGGAGGGTAATTAAAATGTGAGAGGGAATTTCATCGATAATGGAGATGATTTATGAAACTATTATCACTGAGGCGTATGTAGCTGTATAATGAAATTAAAATTCAATCAGGGAACAATATAGCTATTAAACATACATTGTTTCACATAAATTATCATCATTTTAACATACTTCAATAATAGAGGGTATTGAATTAAGATGTGAAAGGGAATTTCCTCAATATTGTAGGGTATTGATAAAACTAAGGTCACTGACGCTTATGAAGCTGTATAATGAAATCAAAATTCAATCGGGGAACCATATAGCTATTAAACATACATTTTATTACATAAATTATCATTCTTTCACTTCAATAATGGAGGGTATTGAATTAAGATGTGAGAGGTAATTTCCTCAGTATTGTAAGTTATTGAGGAAACTATTGTCACTGGCTAGAGGAACCACATATCTATTAAACATACATTTTATTTCACAAATTATTACATAATTACGATTTTTTGGAGAAGGAAAAGGATTTTTCTTAATAATTGAGAGTACTGGTGAAACTATTGCTCTAGTATATATGTAACAGCATAAAAAATAATAATTTAATTGTGAAACCACATACCTATTAAATGTACAGATTAATAAAGGCTTTTTATCGAAGATAATTTAGTATATTAAATACACGAAAAACTTCCTCAATAATGGTGCATATTGATTAAATTATAGTTTGTAGCATATATACTGTTCTATTATAAGTTTAAAATGTGTTTTACAGTAAGGGTGAACCAAGCACATTCTTACTTTAACAAAATAAAATTGTGTATCAGAGTTAAATATTATTTTATAGGAATGCATATGGGTGTAATAGAATATACTCTAGTTGTTAAATATTTTCTAATAAATTTTCAAGAATTATTAAAGATTTGTATAGTTAACATTCCTTAACACCTCTAAAACGAATTATTTCACTTTGATTATTAAACAACTCCTTATATGAAACTGTATAAAAAAATTAAAGATGATACCGATATCTGTTAAATGTACAAATTACAACACGGAGTTTCATTTTAGTTAGTTAAGGGTATTTGGTAAAGGAGGAATTTCCTCAATAATGGAGGTAATTAATGAAACTATTATCTGCATCAAATATGTTGCTCCATAATAAAATACATATTTCATGACAAAACCACATTGCTTTTATATGTATAGTTTGTTACATGGTTTATCATCGAAGATAATTAAATGTATTTGGAAGTTGAGGAATTTCTTTAAAAATACAAAGTATTGATGAAACTATTGTGTATAGTATACATGTTGCTCTATGATAACGTAAGTAAAAACTTATTTATAGAACAACATAACGTAATATTAAGTAAACGTAAGCTTTACTTAGTTTATCATCGAAGATAATTAGGCGTGTTCGGATGGGGAAGAATTTTCTCAGTAATTCTGTGTATTAATGAAACAATTGTCTAAAGTATATAAAACACTATAATAAAATCAAAACATATCTTGAGCTTTAAGTATTCAAATTTTAAAATGCTTGTAAAGTACCCATATTAAAAATTTAAATGTCTTTTTAAAGTAGAATTAAAATATTTGATTATTTAAAAAATATAATTTCAATAAGAGAGTTAAAAATAAAAGATAAATATTCTTTATTATTTAAACGCAAAATATGTCAACGGTTTATTATTTAAGATTATGAAGCGTATACGGAGTGTAAAGGAATCTACAATAACGGAAATTATTGAAGAAATTATTGCCTTTATATTAAGGTTTATAATGCTTACAGTTTTCCTTTTTGTAATTAAAACTATGCAATTCTCGTAAAATTTCTGTATTAAAATTATAAACAGTGTTTTTAAATTGGAATTCAAAATCTTTTATGTTTTAAATACTTTAAAATATCTGTTTTAATAAAGTATATTGAAAATTCTTTTTTATTTAATAACAATGGGAAATCTATAAAGTAACACCTTCCTCTATGAATAAAGTACATTATAATCATCTACATTATAGGTATTACTCTTCAAAATTTAATTTTTTTATTATTGTTAGGTATTTACTTAAAAAGTTGAAGAAAAGGCTATTTCAAAAGAATAAATTATGATTATAAATATTTTTAATAAATCTGTTAAAACTATACAATACGTATAAAATGTTCATGCTTAAAAATGCTTTCATATTTTTAACAGAATCTCAGAAATTTTAGAATCATAATAGATATAATTTCTAAGCATAAAATGTTGTAAAAAAGCATAAAATGTATTTTATTCTTAAGCAGTGGGAAAGATATAAAATAGAAAACACGATTAGAGTAACGTTATTTTCTCTTTACTTTTATGGAGGAAATTGATGAAACTTTTGTCTCAAGAGAATTTAGCTCGATCTATGAGTATAAATATTAAAAGTAGAATTTTTTTATCTTTACTTAATGCATTTCAACGAGGTAAAAATTTTACCGTGAGAAATATTTCTAAAAGAAAAAAAAATTTTTGAGTTATCATCGGCGTACATTTTCGTACTTAAGAAATTTTAATTTAATCTTCGTAACTTAAATTTGAATAATATCTAATGGTTAAAAGATATCATCCCTCTACTTAAAATGATGTAAAATCCTGTTTTATTTCTAAGTAAAATAAAAGCTGTAAAATAAGATAAAACTATAAGAAAGGCGTTATTTATATTTAGTAAGTAAATTGCTTTAAACTTTAATGAAGGAAATTTATGAAAATATTGTTTCAATAGGATATTTTTCAATCTTTAAATTAAAATTACAAAATCAGTTCTTAAAGATATTATTTATTATCCTTACTTATCAATTCAAACTATAAAATTCACCTAAATTTACATATTTAACACTAGATTTACGGATATTGATCATATACCTATTTTTACTGAAGTGAGCCAATTTGACTCATACAAGAAAATTGAAGTTTTTTGCAAGAACAATAGTTCTAAATTAATTTAAATGAAATGTTTATTATCAAAAAATTCATGGAAAACATTTTTTACATATAAAATCTCTTTTTGAAACACATTTTCCTCAAAGATTTTTATTACATTTAGCACAATGGTTTGTACATCTGCTTCTTGTGCATAATGGTTGAACTTGACAATTCTTCCTTGTGTCAGTAGCATGAATTTCTGTCATTGGAATGGAAGTGTTCTCGACTTCTTCTCTATATTTACTTCTTAGCTATTCAGTCAATTAGAAAATATCCCAATCCTGATAGGACCAATAAATTTATGTGTTATTATGTTATGCGATTAACTGTTAAACCATTCTATGAGTCGAATTGGCTCACAACCATGAAAATAGGTATACCACATTTGATAATGCCAATTGAAGGGGTTTGCGGGGAAGAGGAAGGAAAGTTTACATATATTTTATTACTTAACTAAAAACCAACGTATCTTTTTAAAAAGTAATAATAAAGTTATATATATATATATATATATATATATATATATATATATATATATATATATATATATATATATATATATATATATATATATATATATATATATATATATATATATATATATATATATATATATATATATATATATATAGTGATCAAATTTTTAATAAGTCAAATTGGCTCGATCAGTAAATCTAGTGTTAATTTATTTAAACTGCCTATAAATTGAATTGAGAAGAATGCTTTTTTTATTTCTTAATGCATGTAAATGTTCCTACTTAAAAAATTTATCTTAATCCTTTACATGAAATTAAAATAATACAACGTACTTAAAGAATATAATTTTATTACAAATAAACTTGTAAAAAAGCACGTTTCCATTTTTAGGAATAAAAATTATAAAGTAGGGTACTTTTAACGTTATTTTGCACTTTACTTTTTAAGTAACTTGATTTAGGTTTATATTTAAAGAAGAAATTTGTTTAAAAATAAGTTTTAAAAAGTAGCTCAACATATATAACAAAATCCAAAATTTATTTTTATCTTTAATTAATCTATGTAACATCTAACTTATGTAAAGTAAAAAAAAATTAAAAACAAAATAATATTTTTCTTCATTGAAATTTAAATAATTTTCTCGCTTAAACATAATTGTTATGCATAAAAGACTGAAAAATCTTATTTTCGTAAGCAATTAAAAAGAAGTGAGATTGAAGACTATAAAAATGACGTTATGTATGCTTTACTTTAAGCCTATTAAACCCACGAAAATTATTGTTATACAGTTATAATTATTCATACTAAAACGTATTACCTTATTTAACAATGCCTTTAAATAAGGTATATAAATGCAGTTACACAATTGTTATTCATGCAATGATATTTTCAAAGCCTCAATTCCTAAACATTTTAATCAAAATTTTATAAAAGCCGTTTAAAGATAGTTGTAATCGTCTGTGAGTAGCATATTGTAAACTTTATTATTAAAATGCAATAAATTGAAAAAAACCCGGTGTTAAATTGAGTATTTTAAATAATCAAACCAATTTATAAATCATTTACAAAACGATGAATATCTAATTATTGTGCTATACATTAGCAAACATGACGGCAACATAACTTAAAACTCTGGAAAACGAGTTATAAGCATTGAAAATAATTTAGTAATTTTTTACTTTATCTTACTTGTATAACATTTCATGCAAAAATTAAAAAATGTATAAATATGCTAAAATATCATACTGATGTAGAATCATGAAATTAAGCTATTCTTAAAATAAACAATACGCAAATTGGCAAATTCGTTTAGCATGAATTTCAAATCATAAAAAAACTTTTCCTTACATTGGTTTAGAATACCTAATTTCCAGAAGCTTCTTTAAATGTTTCTGGATATAAAAATGTCTAAATTGAGAAATAAAATGGCTTAGTTATTTGGTAAGAAATCGTTACTAACATTAATTTTCAAATTCTTAAAATATATGTTAAAAAGCATAGAGTTAAGTAATATAAAATTGCTTATTAAACTCCTGGTGAATTAAATTGTAACTGTTTCACAATTATTCGCAGTTTAATCTATTTTTTATTATTTAACTCTGATCTGGTATATTTTAATGAATCTTATGTTTTCTGTTTCAAACAGTATGTCATCCAACAAGAACTTTGATTGTATACATTCAATCGTTTATTTAAGTAGAAACAATTGCAGTTTATAAAAATGATTTTGATACTTGTATAAAAATTTATTAAATTGTATTAAATTTATTTATAAAGTAGAAAGCATTTCCAGAGAATGTAGCTAAAGTGGTTCTTCCGGATATGCTTTACACATATTTTTTTATATTTATAGTTCTCTTAAAAAAGCCCAAAAAATATTTACTGTTATAATTATTGAAACATTTTAATCATTTTTCCTTTTTACAGGTTTGTAAACAACGCTCAAGTAACTATTAATTTCACCAATAATTTTTTCTATAAAGTAGAAAGCATTTCCAGAGAATTTATCTAAAGTGTTTTTTCCTAAAATATCTTATTCATTTACATTTATAGTTCTTTTAAACAAGCTCAATAAATATTTACTGTTATAATTATTGAAAACGTTTTAATCATTTTTCATTTTTATGGGTTTGTAAACAACGATCAAGTAACTATTAATTTCACCAATAAATTTTTTCTATAAAGTAGAAAGCATTTCCAGAGAATTTATCTAAAGTGTTTCTTCCTAAAATATCTTATTTACATTTATAGTTCTCTTAAACAAGCTCAAGAAATATTTACTGTTATAATTATTGAAAACGTTTTAATCATTTTTCATTTTTATAGGTTTGTAAACAACGATCAAGTAACTATTAATTTCACCAATAATTTTTTTCTATAAAGTAGAAAGCATTTCCACAGAATTTATCTAAATTGTTTCTTCCTAAAATATCTTATTTACATTTATAGTTCTCTTAAACAAGCTCAATTAATATTTATTGTTATAATTATTCAAAGCGTTTTAATCATTTTTCATTTTTATAGGTTTGTAAACAACGATCAAGTAACTATTAATTTCATCAATAAATGTTTTCTGTAAAGTAGAAAGCATTTCCACAGAATTTATCTAAAGTGTTTCTTCCTAAAATGTCTTATTCATTTACATTTATAGTTCTCTTAAACAAGCTCAATAAATATTTACTGTTATAATTATTGAAAGCGTTTTAATCATTTTTCATTTTTATGGGTTTGTAAACAACGCTCAAGTAACTATTAATATCACCAATAAGTTTTATTTCAGTCTATCTTAATTAACTGCATATTTAAATTCCTAACATCTTGGCTTTACATGACATTCCCTTATAAAATGCGTCATGCAGTCAACTGGTTACTAAAACTTTAAACATTTATTTATACTTTGTTGTAGGGTACGGTTTTGAGTTGAAGATGTCGTCTTATCTGAATATTCTATCACAGCGAGGTATATGTTGCCGAACCTTAGGAAAGTACCAGCTGTTGTACTCACGAGATAATTAGATTCTAGGGAAATCCTGTAGCAAGGATCATTAAAAATCGAGCGACCTGTCTATGTTATGTACAGATAATTGCCTTTGGACAGAGTTTGTCAGGAAAACAAGTTATATGACACACGTTACGGGATATGTTAATCATGTATCAAGAATAACATTTGTTAGAATGATAAACTGCTAACAGAGTGAATACAGCTCCTGCACAAACAAAAACCTAAAATAATTAAATGAGTTCAGATTAATTAAGGAGACAGAGGACCAATAAGCCTTCAAAAAATCGATTTTCAATTAATCATATTCTAAATATTTTAACATGCCTGAATATTAATTCAGATACCCCATTTTAAAAAAAACTGACTGGTTATTACAATACATTTTGTATTGTTGTGTATATGCCACGCTGATATACACACACACTTTAAATTAAATTTTGTCAATTTTACAAATTTAAAATGTGTTTGCATTGTTTCTAAAAAAAACTAAACATGCTACACTTCGCAAGTCTTTAACTCATTCTTTCCTCCTAACTATACATTCTAAAACCCCAAAATATGAATTTTCCTCTAATATTTTTTGCAGTTGAAAAATATAACGATTAAATATTAATATTCATTCTCATTGTCTCCTCATTGTCATTTTTTAACGCATCAAGACCAGATAAACAATACACAGCCAAATGTGTTGTATGGAGCATATTAAAATGCCGCAAGTAGGTTACAGTATGGTACATCTAAATCATAGGTAGCATATGTAGGTGAATCATATGCTTTTAATCATAGGTGGGTGCAGTAGGGGGGTTAAAGGCTAATGAGAGCGGTATTGTAGTCAAAAGGAACTACCAGTAGACATAATAAATATAAAAATAATCAATAGATCAATGGAATATTAAAATATTTCCAATAATATATGTGATGTTCTTTCACCTATAAATGTGGTGGACTGCAATTTGAACATACCTGGGGCAGAGTACAGATATTTTAATAGTATTTCCTTCATCATATTTGGTTGAACATGGGCTCAATGCAAAAGCTAGTTAAATATCAAAGTTGCATTGGAGATTTAGGATTGATGTTGACGAAATTAGAACACAAATACATTATTAAAACTCCAACAGTTTCATCCATCTCTGTGGCCATTAGACAGACTGAACCATGGTGGGATCATCTTATTTTCTTATTCCTTACTTATTTTATGGTTGTTTTTAAAATTTTAATAAACATTTACTGGTCATTTTAATTAAATTCTACTTTTTGATTTTTAATATAGATAGGCAAACAAAGATATGGGTCACATGCAGCAATTCGTCAATATTTGATATATTTCATTATTATTAAAAAAAGGGGCGAATATGTTTTTTTCATGTAAGGGGGAGGTGGTCCAGAAAAGGTTGAGAACCATTGCTCTAACTGCGAGTGAATATATATAATGTCAAATCTGTTTTACCAAAAATGCCTTTATTCGAAACAGGAACATAATTACTCAGTAGGAATCCTGTTTTATGACCACTTTAGATTTTATCCTGCGGAACCATCTCAAGGGATATATTTACCTAGACTCAGTTGCTTCAGAAATAGTTTGGATTGGAACTGTACGGTCTCACTGTATTGCTACACAAGGTCTAATGATACCTGAACCTACTGCTTAGAGCCAATTTCGAATGGCTACGAGCATCCATGCCCGCAGTATTATCCGAACCGTCAAACTTTGGTGGCAAAGAGTAGCGCTGTACCATTCGGTGCTACAGAAATAGACTTAGTTTATTGTTTTCATGGTGCGTGCATTTTAGTGGACACTAAAATGCTGGAGTGTGTCAGCCATTCCAAAACTCACGCTTGCATGAATTCATATGTTTGGAGAACTTTTTCAAACAACCTGCTATCTGAAATTATATAAGTAACGATGTTCATGCTTCTAATAAATCTTTAATTTTTCATGAACTAATATGACGTCATTCATTTCTCACAAAATTATCTCGAAAATTATGGGTAGAAATTGTAGAGATATTTGAGCACTTATTGTGAATTCCAAAAATCTAATCTAGCAATGCAGAGTTTATCGGGTCTTAATGGAGCACCCCATATAAATTCATGTATATTTTCCACTAAAATGCCTAATTTAAATAAAAAGTACAAAATATCTTTCGATTTTTTTTAATTATACAGTAATTAAAATTTGACTGTTTACTAAGTTTTTTCAGGAACTCACAGATTTTCTGTCCCTTTAAGCAATATAAATGCTCATCTGTTATGTTAAAGTATCAGAAACTAAAAATCACTAAAAATGTTCAATATTTGTTTTAACCTAGCACATATTTAAGTTGATATACCAAGTAGTCACCCAAATTAACAAATGAAGAAACAAAATTTAGATCTCGGATTTTATGACAAAATTGTTAGAGAACTGATTAAAGGCAAGTATTTAAACCTTGTGAAGCTTAGATAACCATTTGTTTGTTAAACATACTGATTTTTAGCTATAAATGTGAAATACTAAAATTTACATATATATTATATATATCTATATATATATATATATATATATATATATATATATATATATATATATATATATATATATATATATATATATATATATACTGGCAATCAATAAATAGAATAGCTTCTATAATAATTTTACATATGTAATGAAACATTAACGCATTCTTAAAGATATCATTTATTTGGCAAGCAAAAATATTTTGAATATATTTCCTTTGATATAAAGTACTAACAACGTAATTAAGTTCATATTTTTGTCTTTTATTTTATTCTAAATCATCCTATTTGTTCTAACTCAGCTGTATTGTAGAAATGTATTTTACTTTTACATGAAAATATACATCAGCAATGTTAGTCTATAATTCATTACATGAATCCAATATATTTCACGCATTTAGTTTAAATAAAAGGCTTTTCGGAAATCAAAAATATTTCATCTTTTGTGACAAATATTAATAAAAGTAACGAAATATATATTTTAAATTTCAAATATATATTTTATATTATAGTTTCATTAGCTAAATTTTTTAGAGCTTGAAAACGTTGTTAAAACCTAATTAAAGTTTTATTACCACATGTCGTTGAAAACTTTAATATGATAGAAGAAATAAAACAGTCAGGTTCATCATAAAAATCTATTGAAAATAAATAGAATAAATGTATAAAAAATAAACTAAATACATTTGTGCATTAATGTTATACAAAAATAAAAGATTAATGTAGAGTTATCAGATAGTTGTTACAAAACATAAAAAAAGTTTATCTTCTTTAAAGAAAGAATCTGTCAGAAATTAAAGCAGTGAGCAACATAATGATTGTAGAGTACAACACATTAATTGAACTAAAAAAGTTCATAAACTAACAAAGATCTTTCTGTTTTAAAATTTTTAATTTAGGATATAAAGCGCTGTTTTTAAACTCTATAAGACTTTTTTTACCTAGTTTCTTTTATTCTTGTTTCAATGCGAGAAGTTTGATGCATTATTATTGAAAAACATTTTTAAAACAGATAAAAACTTGGTAGATTTTTAAAGAAGTTATTTGTTTTCTACTTTTGTTTAGAGATGAATTATAACTGAATAATTAATGTTATATATATACTATTCAGTTTTTCAAACTTGAGAACAATAAAACTAATATCAAAACTTTATTCTACAAAGAATATTCCTAGTTTTGTGAATGTATGCCTGTATAGAATGTCGATATAAACATTAAGAGAAAACGAAAATAATTTTACAATACTATGGAAGAGGGAATTGTATGCAAAGAGTAAACTAAACCACTAAAAATTACTTTTTTTTTGTTTTATAAAAATATTTTAATTTTTAATTATTAAGTAGACCTTAATAATCAAAAATTAACTAAATATCACTTAGATTAATTATTATTAAAAGGAACCATACCATATTAGACCAAAAGATGAATAGACTATTATTAAACAAATGAGATAAAACTGATATTTTATGAACACCTGTATACGCTTCCTGGAACCATTTTATGGAAATATTCATAAAAATCAATAATTTATTGTATCCCTTTCAAGCCTTACGCAAGAAATATTTAATTTTAGTTTGTATTTTCGGCAGTAAACGTTATTATTATAAACTGAGAATGGAATATAAAATTAATTCTCAATTTTATTTGGTCTTAAAAAACCAAAAACGACTAAAAATGATAAATTAATTAATAAGTTAGTAATATTTTTTAACAATACGCACATTGCAATTTATTATTAGTTTACATATTCAACATGAATCTTAATTATTAGATACTGCAAAGGAGGATACAAATATTTTAAACGTTTCAATCAGTATCTAAATATCAATATACATTTAAAAGAATAATGAATGTTTAAATTCGATCTACAAAAAACGTACTTATACATTTTCCTTCAAAGCTGATCA
This sequence comes from Pardosa pseudoannulata, assembly GCA_032207245.1. Classification (NCBI taxonomy): domain Eukaryota; kingdom Metazoa; phylum Arthropoda; class Arachnida; order Araneae; family Lycosidae; genus Pardosa; species Pardosa pseudoannulata. The sequence goes on from CM063505.1 coordinate 167,847,849, forward strand.
ACAGCCGTATATGATCTCGGAACTTATCGTTTTTCAAAGACACTTTCCGAATCGCGGTAAACGTTGGATGCCACAGTAGTTATTATTTTGATAAATGTAGCTCGGATTTTCCAAAAAGAAATTTTTGAAGTCCCGTTAAATTTTTTCTCTTGGAAATACTTCTAGTAAAACAGATTTCTCCCTCCCCCCTTTTCAGTTCACTTATCTCTATTTTTGCCATAAAATATCTTGGAAAAACTTCTTTTTCGGAAAGTTTTTCAATGGTATTCATTTTCATAGCTCCCTAATGGTAGTACTTAAGAGTTCGAAATAACTTTCTTTTACAGGTCTCCCTGCATTTCTGCTTTCAAAAATACTGAAATATTTTTACAAATATGGAATTTATAGATTTTTTTAAATCCTATATTCAACTATTGTTGGTTTTTAATACCATTTCTGCCTACTTAGTCATTATACGCAAATCTTTCTTTTCGATTTTTCACCCTCTGATATATTTTATAGATACCTTAATATTTAACTGATAATAAACATTGTTTTTATGGATATGAATAAGTAAGATTTAAATATAAATAAACAAAACGTAATGTTTAATATATTTTTATTGACACTGTATTAATTGTTATCCTGAAAAATACTGAAATATACTGTTCTAAAAATACTGATATATTTGAAAAATACTGAAATATGCTGTTGTAAAAATACTGAAATATTTTTACAAATATGGACTTTATTAATTTTTTAAATATTATATTCAATTATTGTTGGTTTTTAATAAGGTTTCTGTCTACTTAGTCATTATATATACATAAATCTTTCTTTTCAAATTTTCACCCTCTGATACATTGTATAAATAACTTAATATTTTACTGATAATAAACATTGTATTTATGGATATGAATAAGTAAGATTTAAATATAAGTAAACAAAACGTAATGTTTATATATTTTTATTGACATTGTATTAATTTTTATCCTGAAAAATACTGAAATATACTGTTCTAAAAACACTGAAATATTTTTACAAATATGAAATTTATGGATTTTTTAAATCCTATATTTAACTATTGTTGGTTTTTAGTACGCGTTCTGCCTACTTAGTCATTATACACAAATCTTTCTTTTCGATTTTTCACCCTTTGATAGATTTTATAAATACCTTAATATTTTACTGATAATAAACATTGTATTTGTGGATATGAATAAGTAGGATTTAAATATAAATAAACAAAACGTAATGTTTAATATATTTTTATTGACATTGTATTAATTTTTATCTTCAAAAATACTGAAATATTTTTACAAATATCAAATTTATGGATTTTTTAAATCCTATATTCAACTATTGTTGGTTTTTAATACGGTTTCTGCCTACTTAGTCATTATACATAAATATTTCTTTTCGAATTTTCACCCTCTGATACATTTTATAAATAACTTTATATTTTACTGATAATAAACATTGTATTTATGGATATGAATAAGTAAGATTTAAATATCAGTAAACAAAACTTAATGTTCATATGTTTTTATTGACATCGTATTAATTTTTACCTGTGGTTTGTAGATCCTTTTATTTTATTAATCTTATAAAAATTTAGAAACATATTACATTTTTAGCTGGAAAATATTTCTGTAACAACTACTTTTATTCACTTCAAAATAAAAGGCTCTACTTCCTTTAAAATAATACTTTTAATATTTAAGAAAAACTATAACATAAAACATTTATTTTTGCCATTCAAAGTAATATATTTAAGAAACTCAACAGTTGACTGATAACTGATGAAATGTATTTAATATTTTTTTCAAAATTTAATTCAATCTTTTTAATCTACCAACTAAAATTTAAAATATACTTACACACACACACACACACACACACACACACACACACACATATATATATATATATATATATATATATATAGATATATATATATAATATATATATAGAGAAGAGATATATATATACATATATATATATATATATATATATATATATATATATATACATATATATATATATATATATATATATATATATATATATATATATATATATATATATATATATATACATATATATATATATATATATATATATATATATATATATATATATATATATATATATATATATATATATATATATATATATTTTTATATTATTAAATATAATTTTATATAAAATTTTTTTTTTTAAAAAAAAAAATATTTCTTTATTTTTTTTTTAAAAATTTTTGATTAATTTATTTTAAAATCATGTATTTTTTATATCTTTATTTTTCTTCGTATTGATTCTATTTTCAAATTTTTTTTTTTAGTGAGTAATTCATTATTTATTTCTGTTACAGTATTCATATCTAATTATATAAGATGGTCTATATTAGAATTTTTTTTCCTTCACATTATTAGTTCTATTTCTCAGATCAGTAATATAGATAGGTATATCGAATTTTTTAAACATTTTTACATTTGAGAATTTTTATTGTCACCTTAGATGTGTTTCAAAGTATAACAACAATTTGTTCAAAATGTTTTTCTAACATTATACATAAAAAATAAAATATGAAATATTACTTATTTCATTTACTTATATTTAGTTTGGAGAGCATATACAAATCAGAGTGGGAAAAAGAAACTTCTCTATTGATTATTTCTATGGGCATTCAATATTTCCATGCGCTAGAAAACATTATGCATTTTCCTTTCTCCCGAGTGACTCATAGGTTTAACAACGCGAGAAAAATCAGGCATGTCTATAGATCTACAAAACGGCAAATAATAGATCAGGGGAATGGCGGGGAATGTTGAGAAAATCATACTGTTTAACGTTCATCCAAAGGAAGGGGGTTCACACTGAATGCTCACGGACAATGGGCTCATTGATTTCAGCAGTAGTCCCTTGGCGGGCCCATATCTTATAATTCAATTATACAGCACCGTGCTGTGAGTCATAAGGGGTTACTCAAAATTTTTCTGACCCTACAAAGCTTTAATTGGTGGACATGATATCCAACACTGGACAGTGATTCGATTAACGGCTAGCCCTACAAAGGCATGGTCAGTTTGTTAGTAGAAATCCCCATATAAAGCTGATCTGGATAGATTTTAAGCTGTATAATGTTCAGAGATAAAGAACTTGGATATTAATCAGTGGTCAACAGAAAGATAACCACTGGACGCAGAAAGGAATATGAAAATTGGGGAGTAGAGGAGAATTTGATGATATCTGCTTGGACGCTGTGTAAAAGCAATAATGTTAACAGCGCGGCCTATGCTTATCAAACTTATATGATGAGAAAATGCAGAGCATTTGTTTAAGTTTATATTAGGTTTCTACGTCGTACGTAAAGCTGTTGTCAAGTAAAGTTCTGCATATTGATCACGAGTTTAATTCGAGGTGAAAATATATTAATATAGGTATTCATCATTTTGAAAGCCGATTAAATTTAACTTTTAATGTCTCAATTTATAGCTTTGCTCGTAATAAATACTACTTAATTAATGTCATTTATTTTAATTGAATATAGACGATTGATTTTGAATAAAAGCGATAAGGTTAAAGTTCGTAACTACTAATGATATCAGGTAGAACAAAACAGAGAGGATGTATTCATCCTCACTGTTTGAAATGTTAAATTATGTATATTCTTCAGTAGTTTAATTGCCGATTAAACTTAAATTTTAATGTCTCAATTTATATCTTTGCTCGGGTAATAAATACTACTTAATTAATGTCATTTATTTTAATTGAATATAGATGATTGATTTTGAATAAAAGCGATAAGGTAAAAGTTCGTAACTACTAATGATATCAGGTAGAACAAAACAGAGAGGATGTAGTCATCCTCACTGTTTGACATGTTAAATTATGTATATTCTTCAGTAGTTTAATTGCCGATTAAACTTAACTTTTAATGTTTCAATTTGTATCTTTGCTCGGGTAATAAATACTACTTAATTAATGTCATTTATTTTAATTGAATATAGATGATTGATTTTGAATAAAAGCGATAAGGTAAAAGTTCGTAACTACTAATGATATCAGGTAGAAAAAAACAGAGAGGATGTAGTCATCCTCACTGTTTGACATATAAAATCATATATATTCTTCTGCAGTTTAATTGAAAGTATAGAAAATTTCTGATATAATATCCTTAGACACTTTTGGAACTGTATTTTTTCTACTCTAATTTTAACCAATAAAACTACATGGCATTTAAAATGTTCTTTACTATAAAAAAAGGTATGAGAAATATTTTAATATTTTTCAATATAAGGAAAAAATGCAATAACAAAAAAAATCAATAAAAAACCTTTCAATCAATAAAAATGTTTAACCTTTATAACTACAGAATAGATCAGAGGAGTAGAGATAATATTTTCATGGGGGGTTATCTTCCTTTGTACTCATATCTCAACTCTAAAACAGAAACCATTGTATTCATTATCTATGTATACAGCAAACCTAATAGGGGGGTTATAACCCTCCTTCTCTTCTTTACGACTCTAAGATAGACTTTTGAACTTAAAGTTTATTCTGGAAATTCAAGATTTAATATTTATATCTTAAAAAAGTAATTAATGTATTAAAATTCGAGAGAAAAACATGATTTAACAGAGTAAAAGATTTTTTAATTTCAAAAATACTTTAAAATTTTTAAAATTGTTTTATTTTACTGTTAAAAGCAAATATGCATATATATTTTCTTATTAAATATCTTTACTACTTAAACTGGTAATTTTAGTAAGATATCTAAAATTATTATAAAATACTAGATTTAGTTACATCGAGTAAATACATTAATGAACCTTTATATATGACTATATTAGAGCTGTTTATAAAATAGATTATTTTAAAATACTGTTAATACAATCAATTGAACAAATTAAACCATTTATTTATTGAAACCTTGAAAAAAAAAATTTCCCGTTATACTGCGTCTTTCAATTGTACTTTAATAAGCTGTATAAATATTATCACTAACCATTGTTGTTAATCTATTAAAAAACTAGTTTATCAAAATATATGTATAAATAATCAAAAATATAAAAAGGAAAATTTAATAAAGTTAAAAAAATTTAAAAGAATTTAATATTTATAACAGTATGGAAAGCATTAAAACTATTAAAAATGTTATATAAATTAGGTTTTTATAAGTAATAGTTACTTATAAGTAATAATTATAAATATATATAAATGCATCAAATAAATACTGATGGAGAGAGACTGAAAAAAAGCAGCGTAATTTTTTTTATGTCTAAAGACAGGTAAAGTTCACGCTTTCAGAAAACAATTTATACTTTTTTTATTTATTAAAATTGAATGTATGCAAGTTTTAATCATTTTATTTAAATTCGTTTTCCTAATATTTAGTTTATACTTTAAAGGAAAACAAAATTTAAATCTCCTCATTTGTCAGAATCTAGTTTTATGTTATTATTGCATCCTGAAATTCATTGATATATGTTAAATCATTTAATTTCAAATGTGTAGAAATTGCAATGTTTTTAAAAACTAAATCTTCTTTAACTGTAATCCATAGACACCAAGCTATAAACTATGACACAAACTTAGAGCGTCATAGAGACAAATGATTGCAATGTACAATTCGAGACCCAAAGAGCTAAATCTAAGCATCACAATGCTAATTGCCTAACTGCTTTGTCGCGTATTTGTGACGGACGTATTTACATTTGAGTTTGACGAATGTAAATGTCTTCTAAATAATAATGCCAACTTGACGTAGATTTTAGATGATGAAGTGTTTCTGAACTAGATACGAGAAATAGGTACACTGTTTCGTATTATGTAATTCCAGCTTGGATTTCTAGTATTAACATTGCAGCAAGGATGTATATTATCTTAAGGCTGTTCCCAATTCATATTCGAAAAATAAATTTTGGGAGACTTATTAGCAACTACTATACATTTAAAAAGTAATTAAATTAATTACATATTTTTAAGAGGGCTATTTATTTACGGCGACAAAAAAATGTATCTATTGAATTCTTTTTAAAGAGTACAACAAAGGTATGAAATACTAGATGTAAAAAGAAAGGGACATTAATATTTTAAATATATATTCTCATTAATATTTTAAATATATGAGTACAGATTTTAGATGAAAAACTACAATATAAACAAAGAAAAGATAAGAGGAAAAACAATGAAAGATTCAAATCATTTATAGAAACACTTCTACGTCAAATATATTTCATTTACATTGTTACAAAATATGCATATGTTAAAGCTTAACTTGCACCATTCTCTTGCATGATGATATATTATTATTTGACAACAAATGTAGTGACTCAGTATCAATTTTAATAAGCAAAATAACTTCCAGTTAAATCTAGAAGTGTCGTGTAAGTTTGTTTAAAACAGTCTAAAAAGGAAGTACGTCTTTTTACTGTTTAAGTTTCTATAGAACTAATTTTAGCATGATTGCATTTTTGGCAGAAAAAAATAATACAAATATTATCGACTGCAAAAATAAACTTACTGGATGCATCTGAAAACTCTGTAGATGCAATTTTGTTATAACTATATAAATACTGAAGTGTATTGGTAAAAGAATGAAGGAAATAAATTTAGAGTTTTTTAAGGCTGGGGAAAATTGGGATTATTTTTACGGAGTTTCACATATTTATAAGTACTTAATGCATTTATTTTCAGTTCATTTAGCAAAAAAACCAAGATAATTAAAAATGTATATCTTCTAGTTTACAAAAAAAATTTCTAATAAACTCACAAAAAACTGTGACGGTTGTTTTATATAAAACGATAATTATATTTTGCTTTATATTACCTTCAACAGATTTCATCTTTTGGAACGTTATTGCTACTGCTGTTGAGGAAAGTATATTATACTTCAAGATTATTCGTTAATTTTACACTTATAATTGTTTTGGAACTTACATTTTGTACACAATAAACTGGCCAAAATCTGTTGATTATTGTTACAGCTATTTAGAAATTTAAACTCCATTGCATTGCTTTTTTATTGATAGCTTTTTAGTTAGAACATTTTGCTTGAATTATTTTATTCCTTGAGTTATTTAGATTATTAAGTTATGTCATGCTAATTATCATACAGAAATTACAAGGTAATATTACTGAAAATTATTGAATAAATAATTGAATAAGTAATTATTGAATATTATTGAATAAATAATTGAAAAAGTAATTTTTGAATGTTATTGAATCAATAATTGAATAAATAATTATTGAATATTATTAAATAAATAATTGAATACGTAATTATTGAATATTATTGAATTAATAAATGAATAAGTAATTATTGAATATTATTGAATAAATAATTTCTATTTATTAAAATATAAACATTTAAATTTATTTTAAAAAACGTAATCTATGAGTTTTCAAATTCTTCATTTAGTCTTTGCTGTATATACATTCTAAGCCTTATCATGAGCTTAAAAATATGTAAAACATTCCATTCCCTCATTTTATTGAAAATTATTTAATGTTCCTCACGAACTAATGTTTGACTACTTCATTACTTTCCTTTTCTATGAAGAAATTTACAACATATTAAATTTTCATATATCATAACATTTTTAAAATTATAAAAAACTAGCCTTGTGAAATAAAGGATATTAAATTCGTCTTTTTGTTACAATATTCTTGCTCTCCAAAAAGAGTTCTAGCTTGATAGAAGCATAATTTATAGATTACTGAAGGTCGAATAACATTTAACAATTTATGAGCCTTTCAATTCCCAGCAGGCTGTGTCTGAAGTGTGAATAAGGACTGCCAGAATGCAACATAATATGTTAATTGCTGATCTGCTCTGTTGTCTAACTCAATGATATCTCATACAAAGGGCTAGGCAAGTTAAATGACTGATGGCAGTTTAATGGAGATGCTCTATCAATGAAATGGATAGATTTCCCATTTGTGTCTCCCAGACGGGAGAGGGACAATACGTCAATGAAATTACATTCACTGACCTAATGAGAGAAAACAGTATGGATAAAACAGCTAATGAAATGAAATATATTCATACAGTTAATTTATTGTTATTAAGTGATTAATTTTTTTTTTCTAATTTTAAATCGTGCATTCAATCTCTGAAATATGTAAAAGTTTAGATTTCATAATTATTTATATCTATCTATCTATCTATATCTGCATCTATTTATATTTATCTCTCTCTCTCTCTCTCTGTATATATATATATATATATATATATATATAATTGCTTTTAATTAAATTGATTATTTCTTTAAAAATAAGCGCTTTTTTGTAGCGTTTATCTAATTTACTATGATCGTGTGTAAATATTTTCTCGCTAGAAACCTACATTCAAATTTTAATTAACTTTACAATACTCTAAATTTACTCTCCATAAACACGAACGGACGTAAATGAATTTAAAAAAGCTCCACCAATTGTGCTGTTGAGTCCGAATAACATACATAGACGTACAGATTTTAAGGAAATACATTACTATGGTATCCTTAAGTCAGTGGTTAACAAATTTTTTGTACCGGTGCCCCCCTCCCTCATTTTATTGGATAATTAAGTTAGGTAAAACTAATATAGCAATAACAAAACTGTATTATTTTCAAAATGTTTGAATCTAAAATTTGATATTAATACATACACTAGCTTTTATTAAGACCCCATACTTCCCCATCTCCGGCAAAGGCAAATATACACTACTTAGTAATACCCACTCAAGAGCCAAAACATTATGACCACCTGTCAATAACGAGTTGGCCCACCTTTCGCGCGCAACACAGCTTCAACCCGCCTTGGCATGGATGCCACAAGTCCTTGGTAGATGGCCGGAAACAGATTGTACCAGATGTTTAAGCAACGGTTACGCAAATCCAAAATATTGCGAATTGGAGGCCTTTGAACTCTGAGCTGCAGTCCCATGACATCCCAAATGTGTTCTATCGGATTGAGATCCTGTGAGTTAGGCGACCAGTACATTAACTGGAATTCAGAATCTTGTTCCTGGAACCACTCCAGCACAGTTTTAGATTAGTGACACGGGCGTTATCCTGTTGGAACATTCCATTTCTAGCTGGAAAAACAGAGGCCATGTAAGGGTGCAACTATTCTGCAATGATGTTCAGATATGCTGCGAGACAGTCTCCGAGACCTTTTTCTTTGATAGCATGTGGACATCCAACACCATGTCGTCTACTGCTGGTTTCACTGTCATTTCTCCATATTGCATAAGTACTAACAACTGTAGATCTCGAACAACTCACGGGTCGTGCAGTTTCGGAAATACTTGTTCCGACTCTTCGAGCCATTACAATCTGCCCCTATCAAAATCGCTTATATCCGCAGCCTTTCCCATCACACACAGAAGTAAGTGAAAGAATGATTCTTCAGACTCTCCAGCAGCAGTTAAATACCACTTTCACCTGATCACGTGCCTTTCACGTCATCCAGGCGATTTCATTGCAATATGTAGGGATGGTCATAATGTTTCGGCTCTTGAGTGTATATAAAAGCATCCTATATCACTACTGTCGTAAGCTTTTGAATTTGCCTTAATATTTGAGAATATTTTTGTGATAGTCTACAAAGAATTACATTTTTCACTAAAATAACAAAATAGAGTAATAAACTCTATAAAACTTTCAATATATCTTAACATGTCTTGTAACAAATTCTTCTCAAGGTTCATTTTCTTATATAAAAATTTAATTATTCAGTGCATTAGCTACCTGAACTAGAAAAACAGCTGATGTATTCATGGTCATAATTTTGTAATTACATTAAGGGTTGATGCATTACTTTCCGTTTCAGAAAATTTAAATGTTGCGTTACATGACAAGAAAACGTGTAACTTGCATAAAATATATCAGGTTTTTTTTTCTAAATATCACATGTTTATAGATTCAGTGTAAGTGCTTTATTTCTAGGTCCTGTAATTCGATACAAGTGTGTGCCATACAAATAGATTTTCTTTTAACATTGTGTTTAACAAAATGTACCTCTACTGGATTTTTATAAGCATGATATTTTATTCAGGTATAAAAAAAGTTTATTATCTATTTTCGTGATATGCACTAAAACCATGTATTTTATCAACAAAAAGATGGTAACTTTCTTTAATTTATGACATATGTAATTAGGTGTAAGTGCCTACTAAACAAATATTATCTTTTTTATTATTCAGTTTAATAAATTATACCTCTACTACTTTTTTATGAACCTAATATTTCTCTAGTCTGGTGTAAAATTGTTTTATTTTCTCTTTCATGGTGCTAATTGAAACCAAATATTTTATCAGCAAAAGGTAGTAATTTTCTCATAACTTACAATTTTTCATACTTTTGTTATACTTTGTTAATGTTTCTATTTTTATTATTTTATTTATCAAATTATAATTGCTGAAACTATTAACATTGATGTAATTATAAACGATTAGTGACGATAATTTTAAAAGTTTTAATAATTTCAATTTTAATTAAAAATTGAAATAAAGCATTTTAAATGGATTTTATTACTTCTATAGAAAAAGTTATTTTCTCTATATTTATCTGTATTAACTTTCTATTTAAATATTTCTATGTAGATGACATGTTTTATGCATAAAGGTAAAATAGATTATAAAATGTACGATTTTGTAGATATATAGAAATAGATAGGGGCTTCTTAATTGTTGGGTAATCACTGTATTAATTTTCATAAGTTTTCATTCTAACATTTTACACGTTATTACTTTGTAGACCTCTAAATTTAGAAAAAAGATGAAAAAATCAATTTTTACATAAAACTGTGCAATAATATATATGTAAATTAGATGAACTATGATGTGCTATGTCCTTTTAGTATAAAAAAAATATTAAACCCCGTTTATAAAATTCTTAAATTAATTTTGCGAACAACAGTTTTACAGTTTTATGTTAATAGTAACTTTTCACATACTGTAATCAAAAAGTCTGTACATATGAATCCACAAAGTTTTATGCCATTTTATATTACCATAACAGGATTATAAACATTACGTCAATGATATACACGATCTACATGTCATTTATTTTTCATTTGTGGCAATTAGCTGTAATACCATATCACCATATTTATTATTACTTAGATTTACTATGGGTTATTACTTAGATTTACTATGGGATAAAGGAATTAAAGCTTTAGTAATTAATAATCATTTTAAACCACTAAAAATACTCTATTAAAAATATAATTAAAGGTAAATTTATGTATAGATTTACAGAAGGGACATTTGGGTTATGACTTCTTTCTCTTCAGTAGAGCTTTCTCTTACTTCTTTCTCTTCTTTCTCTTTACTTCTTTGTAAAACTCTTTTCTCTTTACTTCTTTCTCTTTATGAGCTTTTATAACAAATTATTCCCATTTGAATAATTTTTCTAAAGTTTGCAAAATTGGTTTTTTTATAGTTTTAATTAGTACAAATATTGTAAAATATAATGTACTAAAATCATGTGTCTAAATCATTCACAAAAATTTTTTTATTTTCAGTTAATCATTAGTTTTAATAGAATTTCAAAACTAATATTAAAGTTGCATTCCGGGTCTGTCACATCTCTTACTTTACACAGCTTGTTTCTGGTCTGCTGTATAATGAACCTTGTTTCTTAAACATTAATTACGCATGATTCGAAAGAAAAGTGTGGCACTCCTTACAATATATCAAAACATTCTGGGACATTTTTCTTGGGACAATTTCGAAGAGAGATGCATGAAGTTTTTTGGATTTTCCTTTTCTTTGTCCTAGGAAATATATCTTTCGCAAACCATCAAAACTCTGTCCTAAACAGCCTGTAATACCTAATGTAGTAGGGTAATTGTATATGCGATGAAAGAATCTACAATGATATTTAGTTTAGAAATAGGAAATAAGCTATATTCACCCTGGACATTCAAAAATCCTGTTTTGAGTACATAAATCACTTATTATACTATTTACAATATTTAAAGTATTCGTTACCTTACTGCAAAGTAAATATACTTTTTAGCTTTTTAAGCGCAAAATTCAGTGTTGCCCAGGCACTTAAAACTCGTAGCAAAATTATATGTTAGTAGTGTTTACTAAAGCGGAAATATGTTTACAAGTATAATTATTATTTTATAATTATCTTTTTGGCTTCTCCATTCAATTTAGAAATTTTGTTTGATATTCATGTAGCAGAGAAGTCCATCTTGAAATCTCATTAACTAAATAAACAAACTTCAGAGTCAACATTTAGGCACTGATAGATTACTTAAGCAGCAAATAAACCTTAGCTTTTCAACACAAAATTATTCGCATGCTAAAGAAAAACTTTATGAATATATTTCTTGACTTACGTTCAAGTGTGATTTCATGGGATTAAGTGATGATCAAACGGGATTATAATTATGAAATACATCAAACTTCTTAAAGTTATTTATGTAATAAATATGCAAATGAACTTTTTTTTCTTAATTTAAAATAAGATATTTGACATACAACTTTCAATCTAATACGTTAATAGAAAGTTTTATATAAAAAGATTTTGTGAAAATTTATGTTATTACATTGTTATTAATTGTAACATTTAAAAAAATTTACTGCATATTTTATATTTAAACTATTTAATATTGTGATAAGAACATATGAGTAAATAAATTTAATTTACTTTTACTGAAATATCTGTTAAAATGCAGGATTTTTTTTCTGCTATCATGAATTTATTTTTCATAAATAACACGCTATTTGTTGAATTTGAAGGAGTTATTTAATAAAAGTTTTCATTTGGGGAATATATTTCATGAAAAAATACGTTTGACAAAAATAATTATTCACCGTTAAAACCTACAATAGAATTTTTTATATTTCAAAACTTTTTTAGCAAATATTTTGTATAGACCTGCTTTACAATATATTTTAAAATATATAAGATCTTTGGCATCATTGATTTCTTTAATCAGTTAGATTTTCATCTTACATTTAAATTTATCAGGTATTTCAGTGCAAGTAATATATTTAAATTCCTTAAAAGAGTAAAATTTCGAAAACACGTTTACTAATTTATTTATAAATTACACCTTTACAATTATCACCTTCCATTAATTTTACTTTCCTTCATTTCTTATTCCTTTTCTCTTTGTTGAGCTACTATCCACATTTTATAGTTTTCGACGCAACTTCTGAATAATTTAATGGCAAATTAAATAGCAACAGTCCGTAGAAAAAATCTAAAATGTACAAGTTAAGTAGTGTCCTAGTCAGATTTTCTTTCTCGCAGCAATCCGAATAACGACAGTTTATATAATTCGAATTCTATTGTATATTTATTGTTTCAAACTTTATATAAATCTATTTACATAATAATCAACATCTATATTTTATCCTTGTTTATCAACTGTTACCCGACCAATGCCTGAAGGTTAAGGGCATCTGCTTCTTGGCTCCCGAATTCGTAGGTTAGAATCCCAATTTGGTATGAATGTTTGTAACCACTTGGAATGGATTTTAAGCAGCAGGTCTGTGTCTCATTAGCCCTAGGGAAGCAAAAAAGTAAACCTTAGTATCCCAATCAAATCAACAATTATATAGTATTTTTTATATTTGGTTGAAAATATTCCTTTCTATGAAACATGCAATAAATAGCTGTTTAAGGTATTGGAGATTTTGAGATTGACATTAAATGGTAGTAAAATAGCATTCAATGGTGTCATGGATTATAAAACGTTTATTATTTTATTCCAAAATGTTTTAAATCTTTAGTTATTTTATATTTTGATTCATACATTTATTTAAATGAAGAATAACAAATCAAACAAGATATGGGTAACAAGCAAAAAAAAAATATTTTTTTTATTATTTAAAACAATATTTTTTATTTTAGTGAAAGCAGGTGGCAATCCAATAAAAAATTCTAAAATTGATGTCATATCCGTTTTATGAAAAATACCTTTATTCGAAACAGAACATTATTACTCAAGTAGGAATCATGTTTTATGACCACCAAGATCTCCAGATTATGACCACTTTAGATTTTTACCTGTGGAACCATCTCAAGTCATATATTTAAATAGTTTTTTTTTTACATATTTGGTCTCTTTCTTGAGGTCTTTGATTACCCGCGAGGCATTTAGTGTGCCTGCCCCGATTTTGATTCAAGTCTACATTAGCTCTTCATTCTCGAATTAGCGTGTTTTTCTTCATAGCAAAAAAGGGTATTTCATTGTATATGGATGTAATAATATTTTTCTATACTATTTTAAATATTTGAATATCTTTCTTTAATGAAGTATGCTTTATTTTTTGTTTCATCATTGTTTTAGAAAATTACTTACCCATATTTACTCGTTTGATGATTTTCAAAATTTTTAAAAATTGTCCTATATTTTGAAAAATTTATGTTTATACCATCTGTATGAATTTTAACTATAGTTTTTTTGAAGAATTTTCAACGAGGCTTTTTAGTGAAAGCAGGTGGCAACTGATGTCACCGTTTCTAAACAATCTGTATTATATTATAATTTATATTTTAGAAAAACGTTTTAACAATTTTTTTTAAATTAGTGCACAATATTTATAACTTTGTCAACAACCATTAATTTTCACTATTGCTGATTTTTATAATAATTGTTAGCTGTTGAGTTTGTATACGTAAGGTTTTCCCATAAACAAAAAGGTTTTCCAACTGTATTTGGTCTATAAGTAAAATATTTGAAAATTCTTAGTTTAGTATCTGTTTTATTAAAGTAGAAAAAGCAAGAAATACTGTTTCTTGATTACCTTTATATTTTTAAAATTTGTTCTCTATACTTTTGAAAATTTAAAGATTTGATACAATCTGTATGAATTTAATCTATACTGTTCCTTTTACTATATTAATATAGTTGATACTTTTTATTTCATATTTTTGTTCTTATGAATGTTTATTGCAGATATATTAAATGGCGTGTTGTTGGCACTATTAGAGCCAAAAATAGCGTCAATAAAACAAGTGGGTACCCCGAACTGCAATTTCACCTCACGTTGTACTATTAAATCTCCTATATTATTTTTTTTCTATAAATGGCATCTTATGATGTTTAAAATTACAACTGGCGTTTGAAATCAATGACGACAAACTGTACAAGTCAAAGTTGTTTAAAATTCATATATGGTACACTTTCTGCAGCCTTTAATAAATTAATATATTCATCAATATGTATTCGGTAGAAATCTCAGACTGTAATGGATAAAGCTTAATTCTTGATTTTAAAAAGCTGAAAACTGTTATAAAAATACACTTTCATGTATAAAAATTCTCAAAAACATGTCATATTGCTAATCACGAGTTTCTACAAGGCATTAAACATTTCTTAAAGTTACTCATTATTGTACTTTTATCTACTATATTTTAATCACATACATAGTTCTCAGTCAACACAACATAGTTCTAACACTGTTGCATAGTTTTCACTATGTGTGGATAATTAAGCAACGGTGGAGAGTCGCCGTTGACCAATAAAAACGCTACATCTCGTTTCGTCGACAAACCAGTGTATTTAGGTTTCGCCAATGCATAAAACACACCACCGTAGAATAGGCAACTAATGGTAACAATAATTTTTTTACTACGAATTAAATAAAATTTAATCTTTTTTCCCCAAAAGACAGATTTACCTGAAATGCTTGTAAGAAACGAAAGGGAGAACCTATTTGAAAAGAAATTCAAATTGTTTATTGTTTCAATAAACCAACAACCTGTAAAACTCATTGAAATTAAGAGAAAAAGATGTCAGAAATTTCAATATTTCAAAATTTCTTTATTTGTATTGATATTATATATTGATAAAATATAGTTGTATTGTAAATTTTTCTTTATTTGATAAAAAAAAAAACTGTTTTTTTCAAAATAATCGTTCGTACAATAAATCTAAACAATCATGGCATAGACAAATTACACGTTGTTATAGCCTGTGTTTATTGTGTTATAATCTGTGCAATCATGGTTGCCTATTCTACAGTGGTGTGCGTTATGTCTTGGAGAAAACTAAATACACTGGTTTGGCGACAAAACGAGATGTTGCGTTTTCATTGGACAACGGCGGCTCTCCACCGTTGCTTAATTATCCAGACGTGTTTTCACTCAATAAAACAATATTGGATCTCAAGACAAATACTTTACTGTTTCTTCAACAATGGTTTTACGTAATGTTCCTGCATTGTTTACGTAATATACCACTTAATAAAATTTTAGGTACAACTTTGATATACCCACCAAAAAATTACGCGCCAAATCTGGCACTCCCTACGGACTTTTTAGGATTGCTGTTTCTTATTTTGGTGTTGCCAATTTAGGTTTTTTCAGCTTTTAGGTTTTTGCTGTTGCCAAATTTAGTATTTTCTTGTATTTTGTACCATTTTTTTAGTTTTTTTTTAAAGTTTTGTGGCAACAATTTTTGGGTTTCATATATGTTTTACCGCCATTTCATTCATTCGCCATTTCTTTGTGAAGTGATCAAGCGGATTTCTGACTTGCTGTATTTTGCTGCAAATCTCGTTGTATTTTCCAATTATATTTTTTTTCTATTAATTATTTTTATCTTTTAGCTTTCAATATGCCTACTGTATATAGTGTTATTGAAAAGTTTCAGGGAATTTTGATTCGGAAAATTGATAATTGTGCATATAATTGATAGGAATTCAAAATTTCTGCATAAATAATTCTTTTTATTAGATTGCCGACACGTATTTTCAATTGTATTTGTTAAAATTTTTGTGTAAATTGCATATAATACGTTATTCAGTGTCATTTATTTGTATTTTTTATGTATTTATTGTATTTTTAGGTATTCTTTTTTTGTATTTAATGATTCCGTATTTTTTATGTATTAATTATTTGTATTTAGCGGGAATCCATCTTGGCGAGAAAAAATGGCTCCAAAAACAGGTATTTTACTTGGCGAGAAAAAAAAGTAGCCATAATTCCGATTTGGGGGGTTTATATAGTAGTTCCAAATTTTACATTCTTTATTTGTTTTGGTTTAATTCTGTTGAGTAGTCTTCCGACAGTAAAACAATATTCGGTTCAAAGACAATTACTTTACTTCTACAACAGATTTAAATTACCGATATTCATATATTCTCTGAAAGCTATTACAGGTCAGCTTCATTTTTTTATATACGAACTAAGAATATGAAAATATATTTAAATGTATTTACTGAATACAGGTACGATTATGTTGCTTTGAAATACTACATAATTACTAAATCTAAAATGAAAGGTAGGAAAGAAATTTATCTGGAATAAAAGTTAATCTAAGTCCTTTGGTACAAACAAGTGAAGTTGATTATGTAGCAAAAGACTGATACAAAAACATTAAATAGAATTACAAAACAGAGAATACAAAAGACAAATAAAATACAAAAACATTAAATAGTACTTGACTACAGTAATTAAAAATGTTAATGATCGAAATGCTCCCCTCCCCAGTTCCCAAAAGACACGTATGGAGGTGGCAAAATCTGGGTGTTTTCTGCTTGGCTCCTGCTTTTAAATTATGATTATCCCTGATATTACTACATTATTGTTGCTCTAGGTAGAATGCATATATGACTCCGCGCCTATATGGTTCTTCCATAAAAAATTTGGCCTATACACAGTCTACCTATAAGTATTTGGACACCTATGCAAATAACGAAATCTGCGCTGAGGTACGTTACTGCCTCCACCGGTATACATCGTGTAGGAAACAACATTGGTATTAGTCGCAAGCAAGATGCCGCGCAGTTCGGAGCTATCTGATTACGATAAAGGTATAATTATCGAGTATCACAAATGGGGCCAATCCTTAAGGGAATATCTAGCTATCTGAAGTACCCAAATTTGACAGTGGCCTATGTGATTAAGAAGCGAAAGGTGAGCGGTTCTTGTCGGAATGTGCACAGAGTCGCAGACCAACGAAACTGGGAGATAAAGACCGACGAATGCTGTCCAGAGAAATTCGGATGAACCACACCCAACCGATGGCCCTCATGGACGAGGAGTTTTAACAGGCATCCGGGAGAATTGTTTCAATGAATGCCATCCTTTAGGAAGTACGGAAGTACACTCATGTCCATAAATTAAGGATAATGAAGTTCAGGCAATGAAAGAGACAAAAGCAAATCAAATTTGACTTATTTGTAAAGTCTATTTATTAAACAAAAGGTAAAGAGCAAAAAAGATGCTATATGTTTGACATAATTAATAAAAATTGCGTTTTAGTTCACTATATCTAACCTTTTAAATCATTACGAGCATTTAATTTGTCAAAAAAGAGTCGCACAAGGAGAGATGGATACCAAAATAATATAAGTCAAAATATAGATATAGATTGTGTGGATACGGTTAGATTAGGAGAAAATATTAGGCTACCATTCTTAGAATTTTATGGCCAAGTTGGCCGTGGTACCCTGTTTTTGTGTCAAACTGTTTTCTTATTTATACTACAGGAACAATTAAAAATCAAATACAAAAATAAATGTAAATAAAACACATAAAAACAATAAATAAAACCCAAATAGTAGTGCGGAAATTTTTTAAATCTTAGTAAAACAGAAAAGGAATAAAAAAGAAACTAAGGAAAGCAAAACACTGCTTGCAAACCAATTTTCAGAATGCGAAAAGAAAATAAATTCACTGGTAAAAACTAAACGAGTAAAAATTTAAACAAAAATTACCTTCCCCAACATTATCGTCGTATATTTCTTTCGCTAGTCACTCAATTTACATTTTTAAAGCACACAGATTTTGAAAAATTGAAGTAAAACAGACAAATGCATAAATAAAGAAGAAATTAAAGAAGGTTGTTGAATATTGAATACATGACCCAAATAATAGGCCAATAGCTAGGACACTGCGTTTGAATACTGGAGTTTGTTGGTTCCAGGTTCTCTGGCTTGGACGTTTACAGACGTTCTGAATTAGCTTTAAGCTGTAAGTCCTTGTCTCAATAGCACAAACATCAAAAATGTTCTCCGAACCATACCAAAACTTCAGTGTGAAAATAAATAACCTCTCAAGAAGGACACTAGAAAACAAACAAGTGCATAACTTACACAATATGTTTGTTAACATTTTAAAATTTATTTCATTTATCTATTTAACGTTAATCTTTTGCTAATGCAGTAATATGTCAGTGAGTGTTTTGCCTTCTCACAATTTGTCTCGCATTGATTCTCAGAAACCTCCTATATGTCTAAACTCTTTCTAGTTTTGGTGCTTCCGCATAAATATGTCTAGAACTTTAAAGACATTTAACACAGGAGATGACTCACACTGAAACTGAGAGATACATAAAAATATAAAACAATCTTCTCAGAGACTTCCAGAAGTAAACAGATCATATTTGTTTCACCTGCCAGTAAAACTAGGAAACATGCATAAACATTTCGACTCCACTTACATCGTGAACTTAGTTCTATGATGTTGAAGAGAAAAGATCAACCTATTACACGCCAATATTATACGATCTAAGTATATGAAAACATATTTAAATATATTTATTGAATACAGATACAATTTTGTTGCTTTAAAAAACTACGTAACTACTAAATCTAAAAAGAAAGGTAGGAAAGGAAATTTATCTGGAATAAAAGAAGATACTCTAAATCCTTTAGAACAAACCAGCACAGTTGATTCTGTGTCAGAAGACTGATACAAAAAAATTAAGTAAGAAATCAGTTGACTAAGGTACTTAAAAAGGTTAATGGTCGAAATGTCCCTCCCCTCCCCCAGGTTCCCAAAAATACGTCTGGTGGTGGCAAAATATGGGAGTTTATACTTTTCCCCTGCTTTTAAATTACGATAACCCCTGATATTACTACCTTGTTGTTGCCCTAGGTAGTATGCCTATATGGCTCCTCGCCTATATGGTTCTTCCATGAAAAATTGGCCTATAGTTATCAATGGGTTCGGTAGCCGCGAATGTTATAAAGAATATGACCAGGCATTGGAAATATTAAAACAATGAAATAGCACAGAAAAACTTGGGTATTAAGTTGGAACTGCTAATGGTCTAAATCAAAACAGCTAAAGATCTATGTGTACCTCCTAGCAATTCTTGGGTTTATACCGGAATAACTGGGGTATTCAGATATAAATTAATTTAGAGGTGCATTAGATGAACTATAAAACCTTTTTTACAACAAAGAAAATTTTATGTCAAAAAAGAAAGCTAGGACTACTAGTGCTAATCTAAAAAAATCATGCAATTATTTATAATCAACAATAAACTATTTCTAGTAAAGTAAATGATGTTGAAGTTCTTAAATTCTAATCAGTAAATTCTCCGAGTTTTGCATTAAAAGAGAAAGAAGTACATTTATAGTTGCGAAAAAATAAAACACACAATTTGCAATCCATAAAAGTATTTACATTTCTATGTGTACCTCCTAGCAATTCTTGGGTTTATAGCAAAATAATCGAGGTATAAAGATATAAATTAATTTAGAGGTATTTTAGATGAACTATAAATCTTTTTTTGCAACAAAGAAAATAATTTTATGTCAAAAAAGAAATCTAGGATCAATAGTTCTTATCTAAAAATATCATGCAATTATTTATAAACGACAATAAACTATTTCTAGTAAAGTAAATAATGTTGACGTTCTTAAATTCTTATCAGTAAATTCTCCGAGTTTTACACTAAAAAAGAAAGAAGCACATTTATAGTTTCGAAAACTAAAGCACATAATTCGCAATCCATAAAATTATTTACATTTATTATGCATTTGTACATTTTCAAGATTTGTTTATGCATTGTTTTTATAATGAAATAAGTGTCTCATAACTTAATTAAGAATATTTGAAAATGAAATACATATTTCTTTTAAAAGCTGATAATTTAAATAAAAATATAAAATCTTAATTATACTATATTTCCAAATCAAATCAAATGAAGATTAAATAAAAATTTCAAATCATATTCTTAAACCACTATTATAATTAAATATTCTGCGGTTTGAGATGAAAGGCAGGAAAAAAATTTCATTCACAACATTTCTAGCATTTATTTAACACTTTATACTACCATTACAGATTTCATAAATGTTTATTGTTTTTAACTGTTGTAAACAGAAGGAATTAAATATCTCACGACAGGAGAAAAAAATATATATGAACCTTTGGAAAAATGCCAAATAATTCCTAGAAATGAATTTCAAAATAAAATCACGTTTAACTGCGAATTTAATTAAGTTTGAGATGCATTTTAATGCAAAATGTCATTTAACGTAATAATTTACTTTATTTTTTAAATAGATGTGGAAGAAACAGAGATGGAATTTAATAATGAAATGAAAAGAAAATTGCAGTAATGCATGGAAGATACATGCAGTTTTATGACGGTTTAAAGCTATTTTCGAATAGTTAGAATAACATAAAAAGTAATATATATGCAGTACGATTTACAGCAATAGTAACATTTACTGCTTTCGATTTTTGTGAAAAAGATAAATTGGTTAATATAGAGTGTGAATACGTTATTACAATTCAGATTTCTATTTTTACGTTTCAAGTTATTGAAATTTTTAAATTTTAAGTTTCATTAAAATTCCTCACAATAATTTTAGATTTGCAAAAGAATGGAGCTCCAATAACTATAAAACTTTTTTACAACAAAAAAATAATTTTATGTCAAAAAAGAAATCTATGATTATAGTATTAATATATAAAAAAAAAATCATTCAATTATTTATAAGCGACAGAAAACTATTTCTAGCAATGTAAATAAAGTTGAAGTTCTTAAATTCTTGCCAGTAAATTAAGCTTTCCACTAAAGATGAAAGAAGCACATTTATAGTTTCGAAATACTAAAACAATTCGCTATCCTTAAAAATATTTACATTTCTATGTGTACCTCCTAGCAATTCTTGGGTTTATAGCAAAATAATCGAGGTATAAAGATATAAATTAATTTAGAGGTATTTTAGATGAACTATAAATCTTTTTTTGCAACAAAGAAAATAATTTTATGTCAAAAAAGAAATCTAGGATCAATAGTTCTTATCTAAAAATATCATGCAATTATTTATAAACGACAATAAACTATTTCTAGTAAAGTAAATGATGTTGAAGTTCTTAAATTCTAATCAGTAAATTCTCCGAGTTTTGCATTAAAAGAGAAAGAAGTACATTTATAGTTGCGAAAAAATAAAACACACAATTTGCAATCCATAAAAGTATTTACATTTATTATGCATTTGTACATTTTCAAGACTTGTTTATGCATTTATTTTATAATGAAATAAGTGTCTCATAACTTAATTAAGAATATTTGAAAATTAAATACATATTTGTTTTAAAAGCTGATAATTTAAATAAAAATTTAAAATCTTAATTATACTATATTTCCAAATCAAATCAAATGAAGATTGAATAAAAATTTTAAATTATATTCTTAAACCACGATTATAATTAAATATTCTGCGGTTTGAGATGAAAGGCAGGAAAAAAATTTCATTCATAACATTTCTAGCATTTATCACTTTATACTACCATTACAGATTTCATAAATGTTTATTGTTTTTAACTGTTGTAAACAGAAGGAATTAAATATCTCACGGCAGGAGAAAAAATATATATGAACCTTTGGAAAAATGCCAAATAATTCCTAGAAATGAATTTCAAAATAAAATCACGTTTAACTGCGAATTTAATTAAGTTTGAGATGCATTTTAATGCAAAATGTCATTTAACGTAATAATTTACTTTATTTTTTAAATATATGTGGAAGAAATAGAGATGGAATTTAATAATGAAATGAAAAGAAAATTGCAGTAATGCATGGAAGATACATGCAGTTTTATGACGGTTTAAAGCTATTTTCGAATAGTTAAAATAACATAAAAAGTAATATATATGCAGTATGATTTACAGCAATAGTAACATTTACTGCTTTCGATTTTTGAGAGAAAGATAAATTTGTTAAAATAGAGTGTGAATACTTTATTACAATTCAGATTTCTATTTTTACGTTTTAAATTATTGAAATTTTTAAATTTTAAGTTTCATTAAAATTCCTCACAATGATTTTAGATTTACGAAAGAATGGAGTTCCAATTATTTTCAAATTAATCATCCTTATTTAATCTGGAATCTGAAGAAATTGTTTTAAGTGTTTATCAGTATTGTGAAGCTCCCCCGCCCCTTTGTTCAGAACACGAAAGACCGAAATCAGCTGATTTGAAATCCTCCTGTTTACACACGGCTATAATAGCGCAGTGACGCCTTGTCCAGGATGTTGACAGTTCGGATGAATAGGCGTCACTTCCCTGATCGAATGAGCCCGGAGGATTGCCTGGAGAAGCAGGAATCAGGACAGCTAGCGAATGAGAATTCAACTAAAAAAACTAGCTGTAACCTTAGCTGGAGTTATTAGGTAACTGGAATCGTAACTGACCAAAAAACTATTGGCGGGAACGTAACTGACCCCCAGGTATTAAAAGCCTAGAGTTTTGAGACTCGGAGCTTTTCAACATTTTTTACGGAGGTGCTTTGATCTAGTGGAAGCTTCCGTGACTTTTCACCGGAGACAACTTTTTAGTGATTACGTTCGGGAGACTCTTAAAGTCCACTCACATAAGAAACGGCAGGGTCTCGGACACCGAAGGATTTGCATTGTACCTAAAAGTCTTCATTTGTGAGATTATTTAATCTTCTTTTCGACTGTGATCGTTGTGGTAATGCTATGCAAGCAACAATCCTCTACATTTTACTTGTTTTATTAGAATTCCGTTGTTTATATAACTGTATTTACTCCAGAAAAATTGATTAATTCAGTTGTGACTTTCTCCTTCTCAAGATAAGAAAATTGTTCATCACAGTATAAGGGGGAATAATTTATATTTTTTAAAGCCTCCCCATTTGTTTTAAGATAAAAAAAATCTTTAATTCTTAAATTCTTAATTTAAATAACAATTTCAAAATTTGTATTTGTATCAAGACCATAAGAAAGCCATTTCATACGTTCAGTAAAACACTGCAATTCATAGAATTTATGATTTATAAAGCCATTCTCTTTACTATATGTGGCTATACTAACAAAATAATTGATTAAAATTTTAAGATAAAAAAAATCTTTAATTCTTAAATTCTTAATTTAAATAACAATGTCACAATTTGTATCAAGACCATAAGAAAGCCATTCCATACTTTCAGTACAAAACTGCAATTCTTAGAACTTAACATTTTTAAAGCCATTCTCTTTTCTATATGTGGCGATACTCTTAAAAAAATAATAGCTTAAAAAATGCCATTTGCAAGTATTTATGCTAAATATTTACACCCTTAGTGTTCAATCTAAGGGAATGAATTAATTTGATTTAAATAAGTCTGCAACAAATTAGGCAGTTATATTGCTGAGAACGTATAAGCTAGTTTTGCATAGTATGAGCATAAAAAAGTTTTTCCCAATAATATTTTTAATCTCCAATCATAAAAGGGAATTTCTATCTTTGTGTATATTTTTAAGCATAATAAAGAAAAATAACTTGGGTTGCAGGTAGTTTGATTTGAAGAAACATATTCTTAGAAAAATTAGTTTATTCTACCCATAATATCGTTGATGTCCCTTGTAGATTAAGCAAAGAACAGTAAGCAAAAAACTAACTTCGGCTGATAGCATCTACTCGCGAATTAAGTCCCATGAAGAAGTTAATTGAACTCAGTTACTTCTCATTTCTAAAACTGGATATAAATTTGCTTTTCACATTGCTAAATTAAGTTGATAATTTTAAGATAAAAAACATACTTTAATTCTTTTTCTTTTAAATAATCTTGAAGATTATTTGTTATTAGTACATATAATAATATTTTAAAAATTTGAAGGCAAAAATATTATATTTTGGAGTTAAATATTATTTCATAATTAGCTTAATTGAAAATGCTGGCGAATCAATTTTAATAAATATTATAAAAAAAAATTTAAGTATACTTATAAACTTTTACAAATGTAGTTGTTTCATAAAACATTCATAGATATGAGAAAAAAAATAATTTGATGTAAATATTTTGCAGAATAAATTTTTGTTATAAAATTATAACATATTTTATCATAAAAAATAAGTTTCATCATTTATTTTTTAAATCTAACGTAAATAATACTATTAGAGACAATGAATTTAAGGTGCAGTATAAAATTTGATTAGAAAATACTTAAAACACATTTGAATATTATGTATTACATTGTAGTAGCTTAATTAACCCATAAGTAAGATAAAAACGATAGGAAATAAAAATATTTTTCTCGATTCCTAAGTTATATTCTAGTTACTTCTCACTAATAAAATTTTGCTTTTTAGCTTAATTTGAAAATTATACTTTAGTTTATATTAAAAAAACACTTATAAGTATTACGAAAATATAGACTACATCCATTTTATTTATGAGAAATATTTAACCGATAGATATAGTCAAAAATAATCAGAAGCATGGTTATGGAGAAAACAAAACACATGAAAACAACTAAAGAACATTCATGGTATCTCATCGATTACAAATAATTGTGTATTATTTACCATTGAAATACTTTAACTCCTAAAGACTCTAGACAAATTTCGTAACATAAAACGTAAGTATGAAAATTTCAATCTTACTGACGTTAAAATTATTTTTATTGCTGAACATCTAAGTAATCTTGTTTAATTATAACAGTCCTAGAAAAAACAGTTTTTAAAAAACAGTAAAATTTATTTTTTTTAATAATTATTTGTAGAGTTTCATATATAAAAAAAGAAAAAAATGTTTTAAACTTGGAAACATTTTTTTCTCGTTTATTTTGAAAAAAAAACCATTTACCTTAACTTTAGGAAACAAAATATGAATTAAAAATTGTTTTTCAATTGCTTATATATTTCAAATACCCAAAAATGAAATGAAATCAATTATAATGCCTACAATAATATTTATAAGAGATACTCATTGATTCAGTTATTTTCTTAAACTTTCATACCGTATGGCATATAAACAACTATTTTCTAAAAACAGATGTTTCAATCCAAACTTTTAATTCTTTACACCAATATTACATAAATTTTCTATTATAAGCTTTATCTAGTCATAATAAAAACTTTTGTTTGTTATCACGTTATTCCTAATAATAATAAAAAAAAACACAGTTTCTATAATTAAACTTTTTTTAAACTAAAAAAAATGTTTATTAAAAAAAAAAATAAAAATCTTACTTTTCAAACTTTTAAATTAAACTAAAATCTCAAGTCTATTTAAAAAATAAAAAAATAATGATTTGCTTACAAATTAAACTAATTTAAACTATAACAATAAGTAATTCAAATACAATCTATATAAAGAACTGTATAAAAAGAACTATATTTTCTAAAAACAGATGTTTCAATCCAAACTTTTAATTCTTTACACCAATATTACATAAATTTTCTATTATAAGCTTTATCTAGTCATAATAAAAACTTTTGTTATCACTTTTTTCCTGAATAATATAAAGTAAAAACACAGTTTCTCATAAAAAGCATTTAAATTAGTAGAATAAATAACTGCAAAGAAAATAAAAATATTTACCTCAACCCCGACTTAATAAAAGATCCTGATATTGAAAATGTTTAAATTAAACTAAATTTCGTCTATATAAAAATAAAAAAAAATGGATTTGTATTCAAATGTAAACTAATTTAACCATTCTCAGTAATTCAAATTTGACAATGCTTCTGCTATTGTTGATAGAAAATAAAAAAAATTATAACTTCAAATTCATATTTGAAATGACAAAATAAAAAACATTTTGGATATCTAAAGTTATGGTCTTTCAAACATATCAATAAAATGAATTTTTTAACTTTCACCAAAATCACCTTTTAAACAAAGACAGGTATCTTAAATATCTTATATATATCCATTCTTCTTAACTTCTATTAGTCTCTTGATAGATCATATATTTAAATTCTGTTAAAGTAGTAGAAACTTTATATAATTTTGTACATTGCTAGATATCTTATAAACTGGTAAAAAAAAAAAAAAAAAAAAAAAAAAAAAAAAATTAGAAATAAATAACTGCAAAGAAAATAAAAATATTTACCTCAACCCCGACTTAATAAAAGATCCTGATATTGAAAATAAAGGACGATTCAAGTTAAAATGGAAATATAATTCATTTTTCAAAAGAAAGTGAATATTTTTAAAAAACAACTCGGATAAATGTATTCTAAATGTAAATGTCACTCATACTTCCGTTCTCCTTTCCTTTTGACGACATGCTTCTGCTGATTCGCTTTTCGAATATCCGGCGTTATTTGGGGGGGGGGATTGACTGAAATGTATGCTTTAGATCTAACATTATGTGACATTGAATTTTACTCTTCATATATATGTGTGTGATATTTTAATGTATGATATTAATATAATTAAATGATTTAAAATTCCAGTTACAGTCTCTTACTTCTTTAGGGATACTATATCTAACATTTACCCATTACTATTACCAATTAGTATTATACTATACCCATTTTCTTCTCCCTAACTTCTATTAGTCTCTTGGCAAACAATAGATCATAAATTTAAATTATGTTTAAGTCAGTAATATTTATGTAACCATTTTGTAACTATTCATTTGTACTTGCTAGAGCATCAACTTGGAACTAAAGAAAAAAAAACTCTCACTTTATTGGCTAATACATTTGTACCACCAACCATTTTTCGGATTGTATCTGGATTTAGGAATATATATACAGAGTGTTTCACATTGAATGGAACAAAAAGAAAACATTATTGTGAACGTTGTCATTAATATATTTAGAAAATTCAAATTTATCTTTATTATAATTTATCTTTGATACTCATGGTCCAAGTAATTATTTCCTTAACCGATTGATTAGTGAAAAAACAATTTTGAACATTTATTTAAAAAATGGAAACGTTTTAAACATTATTTGATTTTACCTTATTTAATAAATGTTAATGAATCATAAATTATTCTTTTTTTGACATCCTCTATTAAATTTCTTAACTACTAAATTTTTATTCGAAAGTTCAAGTATGTCATTTTTTACAATTATAAATTACTATTAAAACATCTGTGCTCAGTGAATTACCTAAGATTCCCTCCCATACTTATTTTAAAATGATTTCTAAATATTTTATTCACTGATTATTAATAAAGGCCTTTTTAATGGGAGTTCAGTGCGCATTAATATATTAGGTCTATCATGGAATTCTGTCCATTTCGAAAATGTAAGAAAAAAATGCACTTTTCAAACTTTAATATTAACTGTACAACTTAATTTCAGCTTTACTTAAGGCCGGTCTCACCACAGTCGTCAATGGCTAACTGTGATTAATCTGACACATAATTGCGCCCCACCATTGGTTGGCTCCATGGATTAGTCGCTATTAAACGACTTTGGTGATACCGGCCCCTGGGTCTTTTTCTGGTATGATGGTAGTTTGTAAATACAGCTTGTTTCATATTGAATGGGACAAAAAGAAAACATGATTGTGAGCGTTAAATTTAAGGTATTTAGAAAATTCAAATTTACCTCAAAACTACATTTATTCAAGTTTCTACAGGTGTTAAATATGTGCCCCTCCGGTAACATGACAAATGTGTACACGGTAATCAAGCTCCTGCCACACTCGTGATAGAATAATGGGTTTTGTTTCTTTTTGTCTTGGGTTATTTTCTTACATAAGCAGCTGGTATCCTGGAACCCACCGCGCTTATGTTATGCCGATGCCATGGTTTTTTAAGAAATAATAAATTTTGTGCGAAAATGTCTTTGCACAACAGTTACCGAGGAGGTTTTGGCATATTCGAAAACTCAGTACGCTTTCTCCTGCATGGACGACATTTTGTTTAACAGCGCCTCTCGGTGAGCTCATCATTCGATAATTTTTCCCTATGAAACACCCTGTATTTCTTCTTCTTTCGGTTCCAAAAGTAAGAAATTGCCTTCTAGATAAAATTAATATCAGTTATTCAATGAAAAGAACTAATTTAGTATTAACACTTTTTACTATCTACATGAGGCGTTTTTAAAGTATTTAAAGTGGTCATGAGACGACACAAAGGACGAATAAATGAAGGGAAGGAAATTGCGAATTTGTTTTTTGTGATAAGAAAGTGTTGAAATAGATGTAATCACATTCCTATTGGCTAACACCAAGTTATAGTTTTCTCACAGGTTTGAAATTTGCAGGAGTTAATCCCTTTCATGTATTTGCATTTTATTTATATTTGATTATTTGGATGGATCCTGTGTCTGAAATTTAAATCACTAAACTGAGAATCCTTACAAAGCTATAAATACAACCCCCTTTATGTATCAATAAGTATAAATTTTCACTGTCCGATTTTGATGTAATTTTGTATGATTAATAAAGCTTTTTCAATGTATGGTTGTTTATTATGCTTCAACAGCAGAGCGTGGTTCTCGAAACTTAACATATGTTTTCACTCTCTTCATCAGCATATCGGAGGTGCCAGTAGTTCAAGTATATTTTTTCCTTTTCGGTTTTTTGAAATATGACCTTTTCAAGTATCGGCATTAAAAATGTATTTGCTATTGTTCCATTTGAGGGAACTAATCTTACTGTATGGTGTACAAGAGTGCAATCTGTGTTTTCTGCAAAGGAATTTGATACATTTTTTGGAAGTGGATGTGAATGCAGATGATATTTTATAATCAAAGAGAGAGTATTCCTTAATACTTTCCCTTTTGAATGACAATATCCTCTCTTCTCTTCAAAGTGAAAATATGGCGTATAAAATATGGAAAAAACTGCAAACTACATATAAACATAAATGAGCCATGAGCCAAATTGTATTGCGGAAAAGTTTGGCAACCATGAGAAAGCGAAAGATGTGCCAGACAGAACATCGACAATATAATGAATTTGGTTAGCGATCTACGTATTCCTGGAACAGAAGTGATTGATATTGTTTATATTTTAATGTCATTACCAAAAGAATATGAAAATGTTAATGTAGTTCTACAAAACCAATAAAGTGATACTTTAAGTTTGGAGATGTTCACTAAAAGACTGATTCTGAAGATCTTTTATTTAAAAATTGAAAATAAGTATTCTAAACTAAATTTCGATAAGGCTGCTTTTTTGAGTGTCCGTAAAGAATTGTTTTAAACATTTGTAAAATAAAAATGTCATTCTGTTAAATTTTGACTTAAAAAATATTTGTCTTAATGTTTGCCACAACTGCGACAAAACTGGTCATTTTTGACGTGACTGTTCCGAATATTCTAGAAAGCAACCAAATTTTAATAATAAATATGCATACCATGTAACCTGCAATATCATTTATGGTCAGCAATTCTAAACAAGATTGATTTTGGTGTATATGACTGGTGCAGTATGAAAATACGATAAGGTATTCGTTAAACACAACTTGTTTATTACTTAAACAAAAATATTTCAGTAACTTGAAAGTTAAAGCACTGATGTGAGCAACACCTGCTACAGCTACTAAACTGTCAGCGTGCTTACATTCTATCCGCCCATTTTGCCACACAGGACCTGCTTTTACATGGCAATGAAACTCAAAATTTATATTAAATACATTTGCATACAGACACTATTTCATCCAGCTGCATTTCAAATCAAATTAAACCGAATGCACATTTGGATGGAAAGAAAAATGAAATAGGGCCATGCACTTTACCTTGCTAACATCTGATCCCCCTTTCTTTTCATCCTTAATGTGCGTCTCTAATAAAAACTTATCCTTTACGGAAAAAAAATTTTTTATAAGATCACATTGCTAATTTACAAAAACTATGAAGACTCACTTCAAAGTGTGGAATAACAAATTTTTCAAAAAAATAGAGTGATATCTTTTCACATTGTAAAACTATTCCAACTAAGAAACATTAAGCAATGTTACTATCAAAACCATTTCTGAGATTCTTGTTTAATTACAGGCTTAGTCAAAATATCGGCTATACTGAATGTGTATGTAGTTTAAATCAAACATATTTTGAATTACTAGATTTTTCCCAAAAAAAATAATTTCACATCTGTATGCTTTATTCTGGATTCTCGATCTAGATATAAATTCAATTCAGGTTTGATTATCAACCATTAACACTTTATTTGCTATATCTTGTGTGGTTAGTTTCGATTTTTTACATTTACCTAAAATTCTACCAATCCACACTTATTCCTAAGCTACCTCTGTTAAAGCTGTAGCTTCAGTCACCATCGTAGATAATTTATCGCTTTTTGCTTCAAACTTTTCCATTCTATTGGGACTTTCCTATACATTTTATCTGTCCTTCCATGGAAGTGCAATCAACTTCATTATTCTTGTAGTCAACGTCTGAATAGGCTATTAATTTCAATTCTTTAAGATTGGAAATATTTAATTTGAGTGTCTGTATACTTGATATAACCTAACAATTTCAACAACCCTTGCCAATGAGCTATTCCCGGTTCTTGCTGATATTGCGAAAAAATATTTGTACCATAAGCCATGTGCGGCCTACTTCTACTTGCTAAGAATTCGAAGCACCCAATTAGATTTCTAAGAATTTTTTTCCCTCTCTGCCTTTTAAGCTTACGTCTGTAGGTATTTTTTTATTATACACAGTCCCTTTTGATATGGGGAGCAAAGTCATGGGGTTCTGGAATTCTTCATATATTTTACATATCTTCTCAACGTAATTAGAGTGATCTAGGACAATTTCCTCATTATTTTCAGAAACTTTTAACCTCCTTCTTCAATAATCTTTTTTCCTAGCCTCTTCAAATGAAAACTGCTTTTTAATAGTTTAACTTTATTTGTAACTGTTTCGCTTATGCCGAAAATCATAATATTATCTACAAATAGTAAAAGTACATTGTTGTTACATAATTTTTATGCAGAATTACACTACAAAACTTTTAGTTATCTAAATAATAGCAGTAGAATTTATGTATGTGACTGGTGCAGTATAAAAATACGATGAGTCCAAAGGGCTTACTACTTAAACAAAAACATACTTCAGTAATTTACAAATTAAAGCAGTGCTGTGAGTAACACCAGGTACAATTACCTGGTATACTTAGAGGACTTTGTGACCACGAACGTATTTTACGTACCCCAGTCCCCTGTAGCGAATACAGCAGATCTTAGGCCAACTCCATCCCCGAACCCGCAAACTTCAGTGACTTGTCCACTTTGCCGACTCAGATACGGTGGCTCGTAAATTAAAAATATGAAATGCGTGGTCTAAATTTAATGTTAAATAATTTTATCTTTGATCCCGCCATCATTATTAACAGCAAAGTAGATTTGTGTGGAAAAACAGGCGAAATTGAAATTTTTAAAAAAGGCATGTTTAAAATAAAAAGCCATAAATGAAATATTTACCTAGAATCAGTTTGACCTGTCTAAAACTAACCTTAAGATTCATTACAGGATATTTATTTAACGTTTTTTGGAACACGTTAGAATATAAAAATAACATTCATGTGATGTCCTCTGTTGAAGCCGGGATAGTTAAATAAGTTCGATTGTCCTTCCTCCTGCTAGGATGAACAAAAGAGGTTTTAATATCAATAGTTACCTTTTAATACTATTAAAGAATGTATACACGAATTTTAGTGACTACCTGAGAAATAGTGAGTAACAAACGGCTGATTATCATTTTATATATTAATTATACAGATAGTAAATAAAATTTAAGGTTTATAAATCTTTGTGTGGTGAAACAACAAAGTTGTAAATTATACAGCACACACAGCTCTAAATTGTTCAATTGTGTTTGATTCCCTCTATTCAAAAGATTCCTATTTGGAAAGAGTCCATTTAGTGATATTGATAGTGAGGAATTTACATTCAATTTCAAACAAAAAAAAACATCCAAAATTTCTGAAGGTGAGTGGTCTTTATTGACTTTTTTTGTTTTTGATATTTTTCAACAGTTTATTGTTATGTTTGTGACATGAAACTTTTATATAAAGAATTATTTGTTAGCATTGGTGCATGAAGTAAAAGCATTTTTAAGTTCATAAATTCCACGAATATCAATGAATAATTTTATTTTTTAATAGATACATTAATGCTTAACCGTTTGGTGAACCGCGATTGCGCTTGTCTTGTTATGTGCCAAGAATGCTGAGAAAGGCGATAGTACTTATCTTGTTTTGTACCGAAAATGAGGAGATGCTGCTATTGGTTAGTATAATTTTCGCATCTATTGAGAGCAGTTGAATTCATATCAATCGCAATTTGTATTCATTTTACTCAATTGTAATTTTTAATAATATAAGAGTTAAAATAAAATACAGTGGTAAGTAGTAACGCATTAGAGGCGTGGATTGTGGTACGATAGACAAAAGGAGCGTATTTTATTTATTTATTTATTTGTAAAAACAATATACTTTTCGTTGTTGTATAGAAATTAGAAACTGTTTTCACTTTCTCAACAAGTGTTATACTAATCATTATTGATGCTATAGAGGATGAATGGTTAGTAAGCAAAACTGCCACAGGAAGACTACCAATAAGTAGAAAGTTTTCTTTAGAAAAAATGCCTGAGCGAAACTTGCAACAATGTGATCTATGCAGTAAAAAAAATGGTAATGGTATTAGAAGATACATATTAATTTGCACTATATGTATAAAAAGAATTCATGAATTTGTTCAGCAAAACATTCTTGTAATAAGTGAAAATAAAGAATAATTTGTTGGTAAAAATTACATAACAATTAGTGTTAATTATAATCATTTCTATTGTTCTCCCCAAAACATTACTACGCATTTCAATCCGCACTATTAGCATATATATAAAAAATCTCTTCAGCTCTCAAACGGTTAATATTTTTTTAAATACAATAAAACACGTCATAAGATTCAAAAGATTTTTAATTGTTATATTTTCCGTAAAAAGATATAAGGAAGAGTAACATGTATAAAAAAATATCACACTGAAATAAACAACGAATGTAAAGAAGTCATTTTTATACAATCCCTCATATGAATATGTACACAAAATATGATATTCTGGGTCTCATTACTGACTTATTTCAAAAGCATATTCTTCTGAATTTTGCTATAACCAGTGAATAACTTACGAAAAAAACATTTTTAGATAAGACTTCTTTAGAAAATGGATAGAAAAATTCAAAATGGAATAGAAAAACGAAGAAATTTTGTTACTTGTTAGATAAAGATCAGGATTTAACATTAAACTCAAACTTTTAGCAATAGATGACATTTCTTTCTACATTTCTTTTGATATTTCACGGTCATAGAATTCTGAAGAATTCTTAAAATATGTCATCTTACTGCTTATGCATTACAGTTCTATAAACTTGAAATGTTAAATTAAAATAGCTTTGTTTATATTTAAGGAATATTAAATTATTTAAAATATATCTTAATCTATAACCATAGTTTTAATGTAATAATATTTTCTTTATATTTATTTATCTCTATTTGTCTCTCAATAGTCGTTTTTAAATACTATTATTAATAAATTAAAACTATGGTTGCAGTTAACTTCTTCGAAAAATTTTTAATATCAGATCTAGTCTTAAATCTAACCTATATTATCTTGAGGTAATCAACTGCGTTTGAGAACCCAATCGCTTAGTTTAATTAGTTAGAAACACAGCCTAAATAAATGTTTTAGTAAATTTTTCTAGAATATTTGAACTAATAAAAAGCCATCCAATGAAACATTTTACTATATTATGTAACTAAATATGTATGGGGAATCAAATACTTATTACCAAAATTGTATGAAATATATCCATACAAAAATATTTTATTTCTGTTGCATACAGACTTTCAGACACCTAAGAAAATATCGAAACTAGATATAAGTCCGATATTAAATTTTGTAAGATATATTCATCATAGAAATAAAAATTGAACTAATATCTAAAAAATCTATATCTTATTTTTTAAAAAAAAGTTGTATTTTTCAAAAATTAAGTTTAGAAACAATCTTTTATTTCATTGTATTCCCAACTTTAGATAAATTGTCTGGTATGTTTTATACTGTTTAATATTGTTTTAAACAAGCTAACCTGAGTAATAAAACGTCAAAACATAGTTTCTCATAAAATGCATTTCAACGTTCTGTTGCGAAAATTTTTTATAAAATGTTATTGCGCAAACACTTAAAAAACTATAAATTTCAGTTAAACTGAAATCAACAGCAAAGGTGTAATTTCAAAACAAAAACTTTAGTTTAACGATTTGTTTACAAATAAAACCCAATTAAAATATCACTTTAGTTTATTTAATTAACAGCAGCTTTCGGTTTTGCGATCAAAAACTAATATTTCCAGAACTTACATTTTGTAGATTGCAGAGAAGAAAACATAGTTTCCCATAAAATACATTTAAACTTTTTGTTGCGCAAAATTTTTATAAAATGCTTATTGCAGAAATGTATACAGCACACATAGCTCTAAATTGTTCAGTTGTGTTTGATTCCCCTCTATTCAAAATATTCCTATTTGGAAAGAGTACCTTTGGTGATACTGATAGTGAGGAATTTACGTTCAGCGTCAAATAAATACTAACACCCAAAATTTCGGAAGGTGAGAGATATTTGTTGACTTTTTTTTTGTTTGTAATATTTTAAGCAGTTTATTGTTATGTTTTATACTGACATGAAACTTTCTTATGAAGAAATATTTGTTAGCATTGGTGAATGGAGTAAAAACAATTTTAAGATTATAAATTCTACGAATCATTTTATTTTTAATAGGTATATTAATTCTCAATAGTTTTTATAAACATGATAAAACAAGTCATAAGATGCAAAAGATTTTTTATTATTATATTTTTCGTAAAAGATTTAGGAAAATAACACGTATAAACAAAAAAATATCAAACTAAAGTAAACAACGAATGTAAAGAAGTCATTTTTATACAATCCCTAATATGAATATGTACACAAGAAGTGATATTCTGGGTCTCATTACTGACTTATTTCAAAAGCATATTCTTCTGAATTTTGCTATAACCAGTGAATAACTTACGAAAAAAAGCGTTTTTAGATAAGACTTCTTTAGAAAATGGATAGAAAAATTCAAAATGGAATAGAAAAACGAAGAAATTTTGTTACTTGTTAGAAGAACATCAGGATTTAACATTAAACTCAAACTTTTAGCAATAGATGACATTTCTTTCTACATTTCTTTTGATATTTCACGGTCATAGAATTCTGAAGAATTCTTAAAATATGTCATCTTACTGCTTATGCATTACAGTTCTATAAACTTGAAATGTTAATTTAAAATAGCCATGTTTATATTTAAGGAGTATTAAAATATTTAAAATATGTAACTGCATCTTAATCTATAACAATTGATTGACTGTAATAATATTTTCATTACATTTGTTTATCTGGATTTTTCTCTCGATAGTCACTTTTAAATACTATTATTAATAAATTTAAAATATAATTACAGTTAACTTTTTCAAAAGATTTAGAATACCAGATCTTTTCTTCAATCTAACATATATTATCTTAAGGTAATCGACTGTGTTTGATTACCCAGTCAGTTAGATCTTTAAATTAGCTCAAAACACAACCATATTAATGTTTTAATAAATTATTTTATAACATTTGAACTATTAAAAATTTATCAAATAAAAAGTTTTGCAATATTATATAAAACAAAATATATATAGGGAAGAATCTAATTATTTTAATATTTACTGCCAAAGTTGTATGAGATATAACCATACAAAACTATTTTATTTCGGTTGCATACAGACATTCAGACACCTAAAAATGTATCAAAAGTGATCTAAGCCCGATATTATATTGTGGTGTTCAGACTTCGCGACTCCATGATAAGCTGCCGACTCCCACACAACTCTACAACTCAACTCTAACGCGCGCGCAAAGCTTACCACAGACGAAGAGTTGGATCGGTCGCATGAGGACTCTCTCGACCAACGCTCTCGCGCGTACTTCTATTTCTACTTCTATTTAAGTGTGAATGAATAAATGTTTGTAAAGTCAAATGGAGTCAGTCATCATTCACCTTAGTGGTGACCCGGACGTGATGTGTTGACTGTCAGAGGTCAAAAGTTCATAAGCATACCTCCAGTCCTCTGTCAACATTCGATTTACCATCTCAAAGTTTTAGTCCTATTCACATTGATTTAGTAGGTTCATTGCCTCCTTCAAATGACTATATTTATTTGTTAACATGCATTGACCGATACACTCAATTGCCGGAAACAGTACCAATACCCAACATATTTGCTGATACCTTGGCCAAAGCATTTTACAATATATGGATTTCACGTTTCGGTGTTCCAGAGTACATCACTACCGACCAAGGTCGGCAGTTTGATTCTCAACTTTTTAGGTCTCTCACCAAACTTTTAGGTGTCCATCGAATTCGCACCACCCCTTATCATCCCAGTTCTAACGGGATGGTTGAGAGATTTCATAGATCCCTCAAGCAATCCATCAGATGTCATACATCGATTCACTGGTCTGATGTTCTTCCTACAGTGCTTCTCGGACTTCGAACGTGTCTCAAAGACGATCTCAAGACGACTAGTGCTGAACTCACTTATGGGACAGTTCTCCGCTTACCTGGAGAATTTCTGCAACCCAGAAATAACGCTGTGGATCCTAGTGTTTTTGTCCAAAAGTTAAAAGATTGTATGGCAGCTCTAACCCCAACTCCCTCCAGTGCTCACTCCAAAAAGGAAGTTTTTGTGCACAAAAGTTTAAGTTCGTCGACCCACGTGTTTCTTCTGAATTGACTCGCACAGAAAATCTTTAGACCCGGTTTATTCTTGTCCTCATTTGGTTCTGACTAGAGACTCTTCAACTTACCAGATTTTAATCAACAGCGAAAACGTGGTTAACATTGATAGCTTAAAACCTGCGTTTTTGTTGGCGCATGAGCTCACACCAGCTACATCTTCACACCCGCAGCCCCTCCGGTGGTTGCGTCGCCAGAGGCAGGCGAGTATATAAGAAACACTCCTTGCAAACCCAGTAATTCCTCCGGTCACTCTATGAAGATCCGCTCACGCTGTTGAGTTCAGTTTAAGCTACATTTATCACTGGAGTAGGAATGATTTTGTGTCCAGACTTTGCGACTCCATGATAAGCCGCCGACTCCCACGCAACTCTACAACTCAACTCTAACGCGCGCGCAAAGCTTACCACAGACGAAGAGTTGGATCGGTCGCATGAGGACTCTCTCGACCAACGCTCTCGCGCGTACTTCTATTTCTACTTCTATTTAAGTGTGAATGAATAAATGTTTGTAAAGTCAAATGGAGTCAGTCATCATTCACTTTAATATTTTAGAAAATGTATTCATCAAAGAATTAACAATTAAACTAATATCTAAAAAAATCTATATATTATTTTTTAAAAACAGTTGTATTTTTCAAAAATTAAGTTTAGAAACAATCTTTTATTTCATTGTATTCCCAACTTTAAGGAAAATTATCTGGTATGTTTTATACTGTTTAATATTGTTTTAATCACGTTAACCTGAGTAATAAAACGTCAAAATATAGTTTCTCATAAAATACATAAAAATTTTTCTTACACAAAATTTTTATAAAATGTTTATTGTAAAAACTTAAAAATCTTTAATTTTTATTAAAACAGAAATTATCAGCAAAAGTGTAATTTTAAAATAAAATCTTTAATTTAACGATTTGTTTAAAAAAAATTAAAGTATCACTTCCGTTTATTTAAAAGCAGCTTTCGGTTTTGCGATCAAAAACTAATATTTCCAGAACTTACATTTTGTAGATCGTAGGGAAAAAAGGAAAACTGTTTTAGAAAGCCAACAGTGTGGTCTTTCAAATAAACCAATAAAATAAATTTATGATTTTTACCAAAAACGATCATAAAAGGTAGTCGGATACTTTAATATTGTCTAGTGTTTTATGCTAATAACAACTCAAAAATAATTAACAACTAGTATAGTTTATAAATTTTAGCTTCTAAAGCCAGATTTATTTATTTTAATGCAAGATTTATTGAATCTTAATTTCAAATGACTTCTATATATTTCCCTGTTTTGAGAAATTTATTAAAAATCTTACATATGTTTGTTTTATTTAAATACATAATTTCATAATCACAGAGAATGACTTATCAATTCAAAACAAATATTTAATCTATCTTATTTAAGATGCTATCGTATGCTATCTTATTTAATATTCTCCATTTAAAAATTTCTGTCAAAGTAGTTTTATCAAATTAAACATGTTTTCAAAGGTATTTTAAATAATTAATACAACTATAAAAAGACATAAGACAAATCTATTAGATTGTAATATTGCATGAAATACATTAAATTAATATTTTGTGCTGGAACAATATCTTCTGTAATTAAATATAAAAAATAAAGAGACCTAGGTACATTTAGCTAATTTTAGTAACTACATGGATTAAATTATAGTTACCTCCTGCGGAATAAATTATTTTAGCATTAATTACCGATTTTTAAGTTTGATACTCCTTTGATTTTTACAAACATTTAATTAATTTATTCTAAATTAAGAACTTTCATTTTAATTTCCCGATTTTATCTTATTATATTATACACATGTTCATTAATAACTATTATGTTATTTGTTTGTTTTGTTAACATTTGTGTTCTTGTCAGCGTAAGAAACGAACAATCTAAGTAACTACCTTTTTTATGGTGCAATAATTATATATTTGTATTTACCTATATATGTCTGTAAGTGTGTTTAGTAAAGAGAGAGAGATAGGAAGAATGTTATGCATATAATGTCTAAAATATAATTACAGTTAACCTCTTCAAAAAAAATTATTACGAGAGCTAGTTTTTAAATGAAATGAAATCTCCTTAAAATCAATTGATAACATTTATATGCTAATTACAACTTAAATATAATCAGTATAATTTATAAATTTCAGCTTGCAATGCAAAGTCTACACATTTATTAATTTTCAGTAGCAAATGACTTCCCAATGTTTTCCATATACGTTAAGAAATATATTACAAAATTTTCATGTCTTTATAAAATTATAGATTTTATAATCTAAGCGTAAGTGATGTTGATTTAAAAAAATTAAATTAATGCGATTCAGTTAAAATTCTCCTTTTAAAATTCCTGTCAAAGTGGTTTCATCAAGTGAAAAATGTTTTCAAATGCATTAAAAATAATTAATGCAATTTTTAGAAGACATAATACAAAATACTGTAAATTGGAAAAATTATTTAATATGTGACATTAAACAAGAATTTTGTAGGAAGAGCATTGTTTACTGTATTTAAATGCAGCACATAAGGGTACTAAAAATGTTTTCATGATTTCAATAGTTACATAGTTTAAGTTTTTATTATATCCTTCAAATATTCAAACAGTATTTACCAAATTTTATCTTTCAAAATTCTTTTATTTGTACAAACATTTAATTCATTAATTCCTTTTATTCACATTTAGGAGACTAAAAATTGAAGAAATAATTTTCTTAAATTTTTAATCTCCTAATTTTCTCTTTTTATTTCACCAGTATATATTTATAATTATAATTAATATTTTGTTTTGGTTAACTGTTGTGTTCCACTTATTAGGCTTAATTGCACGTCAATATATAAATATTTAAGTTACAGCATGATTCCTTTTCCTTTAGGAGAATACGCATTAATTTGTATTTAACGGAGAAATATTTTCAGCCGATCAATAGAGAAATCAACCCGGACTAAAGTAAATCGGTTGGAAAATTTACGCTGCAATACAAGAAATCTGTCCATTGTTCATCAGTAAAGGGAATCATAAACTAACTTAACATGTTCACGTCTTTAACACTAAATTTAAGGGACAGACCATTTTGACGCATTTCGAATTTTATAAGGAAAATTACAAGTTCCTTTTGCATTTTTATTTTATCTCTTGTACTGACTTTTATCCATTGAAAGAGGTAAATATATATTGAAATCTATTTTCTTTAAAAGTTTTGAAATATTGAAATTTTTAATGTGGTATACATATCTGTATGGTTATGCATCAATTTGACGATATCACAATGTACACAAAATTTTTAGTAAATTAGTTATACTCATGCAAACATTACACCAATAATATATAGAGTATGCCGACAATACTTCTATTCGTTATCCGATATTGTTAGTCAAATGAAACAAGCAATAAGCAAGAGTAGAAAGAACTAAACTCAGAATGTCAATTGAAGTCAGAGTGTGAAGATATCAGGAAGGTTTTAGTTATTTGGTTTGAATATTGAAAAATAAAATACTAGAATATTTTTTGAATTAGTAATATAATTGAGAGCCTCAATATTATCTCATATTTTCATTTTTTACTTATAGTGTATAGTTACATTTGTGGCGACTCGGTCGCACTGGTTATTTTTTGTAATACTAGTTTATTTCTTACATAATCGATTATAATTCATTTCACAATATTTGTTTATGCTAATTTTTACTTTTATGAAATTGTAACTGTTCACTGTTCATGATATAAGCACCCGCCATTCAAGCAACAGAGGTTATTCACCTGAGTCCAACTTGACTTGTTCTCTCGCTGCCTGCAGCCGACTTCAACGTTATACGGACTCCCGCTCCGTGAGACCTTGAGGTGCCCTCTGCGACTGTATGTTCGCCACGCCGCTGCGGAGAGTAGAAATTAAGTCTGCCGAGTTGCTGCATGTTGTTATTGATCGTTGTGAAGGATATTGTTTATAGTTTGTATTAATTTTTGTTACCACAAGCCAGTGGTTATGTTGTTATTCAAGTAGCAATAATAAATGTCTTATTTTCCGTTCATGTGTGTGTAAGCATAATAGGTAATTTAAGCTAGTGGCAAGAGTTGGGCACCAATCGAATGTTTACCCTCTAACGTAAAAGGGCAACCTTTTCACGAGTCAGTATTAACCTACGTTAGAGCGCTTGCTTCACATTGCTTTCTGAGTGTTGTTATATATATTCGTTCATGCTTCAAATTGACTCGTGTTCGTAGAGATAGGTATATAAGAAAGTCCGGAAACCTAGTGTTAATTGTTACACAATAATAATTATTTTTGAAAATGCATATAACTAATGGTAGCACCTACTGTAGCATAAATCTAAGTACTTTTCTAATTTTTTTATTTGATATTTCGAAAACAATTTAGTTTTACTTGATCTCTGGAACATGACGTTCGCTGTCTCTATATATATACACCTAAGTGCCTCTGAATTAGGGATAGAAAGGACTATGAAAATTGTGTAGCGCTGCGCATCATTTATGCTCAAGTGAGTGCGCTTTGGAAACTGCATATATAGCGCGTACTGTAGTTGTTCTGAATGAGTTGTTAGAATTGCCAGTGTAGGTAAACTGCTTGATTTAGGCTCCTTCGATCGCGGACAAATCGTAGGTGTGCGACGCATGGGTCATTCAATTTCTGAAATCGTCAGACAGCTAGGATTTTTAAAGTCCACAGTGTTGTTACTAGGTAGGTATCTCTAATTCAGTGGCACTTCAGTGTATAATTTAAATATAAAGCATTTATACATATGTATGTGTTGTGTGTAATCTCTCTGATGTATAAAATAAACACTACTGAGTTAACTAAAGAGAAACGCATAATCGTTTTATTCCGAAACATTTGTTATACTTATTAACTCTTACTTATTAACTCTTCAAATTCATTCAATTCAATCAATAATTCAATGACTTCAACAAATGTTAGTGTGTGTAATTCGCATAATTGCAGCTTTGCTATTATTTTAGTTTCTGAAGTGTAAAATGACTTTTTCTGAGCCCCAAATCTGATTATGCAAATTAAGAGTTTTCCTTCCAGGCTTGTTTATATCGGATAATTCACTAATAATTTGATTACGATGGGTATGAAAATATTTGCAAGGTATAATCTGATGAAAATCACCCGAGGGTACAACAGCTATGGATCCACGTTGTAGTTGTTTTTCCTTAAATGACACAAACTCATTTACTTATAAAACTGGTACATTCCCCCTTACTAATCTTGATTCTTTCAACTGTTTCAACATTTGTTTGTATTTTATGTAGGAAATCGCGACGTTTGACAGTAGCTCGAGTAGTAGCTTTTGTTAATTTCTCTCACAATGTCCGGTTTTATAAGCAGTATTTGTAAGGAAGCGGTATACATAAGTGAATCAGTATGTAAGTTAGAAAATTAACTGCAGTAACTTCTCTGATAAAATAACTTTAAAACCCTTATATATAAGTTCCTTTAGGGAGACTTATCAGGGTTAAATTGATCGATATACGAGTAATAGTGATCTAAAATAGACGTCGAGTAGTATCGAGGGAAAGAAAACCCCCAATGTAGTAAGATCATGTATGATCTGTGAAGGTCATTTATGAAGATCATCTAAGAAGGGCTATATTACTGTTTAACTAAGCTACAAGAACTATCATCTGTTATCTTTGTTAAAGGTAGTTTAAGTAAAACTTTAACAAGAGGAATTTGATAAAAGTAAGTTGTAAATAATCGTAAATAAAGAGCAATTTGAAATTGATAAATAATACTTGTATATGTGAAAGTATAACAAAATATTACCATAATCTGTTTGAAAGTTAATAAACCAATAATATATTTTAAAATACATTAATATATATATATATATATATATATATATATATATATATATATATATATATATATATATATATATATATATATATATATATATATATATATACATATATAATATATATATATATCAGCAAATAGAAAAATTTAATAACCATATCTTATAAATTTAGACATTAAGAATATATAAATATTTGAATAAATTTAATGTTTTTTTTATTTTTTAGAAATTTTGTCTTTAATGATATTAAGTTGAAATTTTATTCTTTTAAATATTAGGCATGAAGTTGAAAATTCTGATTTCATCAATATTCTTCACATTTTCCTCAGATGTAAAAGATTTAGAATTCCCCAAACTTCTTTGGATGCTTCAGAAAAGACGGCAGGGAAAATAAAAGAGACGAAATACTCGAATCAAAACAAAGAATTATTAGGACTTTAAATTTTGTTAAGTTTCTCTGGAGAAATAGAAGTTTTACCCATTCAGAAAACGTTATGTTCTCCAGGATGAAGTACTCTAAGCATGTCTTGTTTATCCATAGAATGGGTAACCAAAACTTAGCCAGGGTAATATGAAACTATTGATAACAACAACTATTTTCTACTCAACATGTTTATATAGAAAGTTTATTTTTTTACGACGTGTCTGAAATAAAGGGTCATTATTAAAGTAAAGAAAACAAACGATGCTCTTTTATAAGAT
Organism: Pardosa pseudoannulata; assembly: GCA_032207245.1. NCBI lineage: Eukaryota > Metazoa > Arthropoda > Arachnida > Araneae > Lycosidae > Pardosa > Pardosa pseudoannulata. Next base: position 167,892,056 of record CM063505.1, read on the forward strand.
CTGTTCTATTTACCTTCAGTTTTCAGAAAAATATTTCATACAAATAACTATCTAGGCATTTGCTGTGTAACTCAATTTTGTGTTTTGGCTTCTCCTTCATTGTTACTAAACGTTTAGAATAGAATTCTATTCGTAAATAAATATTCTATACGTAATTTTTTACATGCTTTAAAATAAATTGTTACGGTATTTATTATACAACATTATTTAGTTTCTTCTTAAACGGACAACTGTTTTAAACAAAATATATAAAGAACCTAAAATCATTGCATAAAAAAATAAAAACTATAAAATTTAAAAGTAGGAAGTCAGAAAATAAACTGCTAAATACTGAAATCTATTTTTCTTTAACCCTTAATTTGACAAGATATTTTTTCAAATATTTTTTAATTTTAATTTCTGTTATTTTCCCATGTCTATATAGACATTAGTATCTCTTTAAAATAAACAAAAAAATATATCATTTTCCATTTTTGAGATAATTAATGTCCGCTGTGGCGAACACTGAAAAATTATGTTATATAGTAGCTATAAATATGCATTTCCGGTGTAGCGGACTTAAGGGTTAAATATATATGTTTTTTAATCTGTAACTGCTACAAAAAACATAAATTTGTGTGTTTATAAATTGAGGTTTAAATACAGCATAAGAATATTTGTAAGTTCATTTGTAAATTCAAAATTGATTAAAGTATTTTAAATAAGTTTTAATTAAAATAATGTATTGTTTATCAGCATTGTGCTTTAACCTAAAGTTTAAAAATATTCCATATTTTTTTTCCAAAAACAGCATATAAAACCTAACGAGCTATTATGATTACGTTAGATTAAGAATGCTAATGATATTAGATTAAATTTAAAAACGGTTCATCTAAAACATGATACTCAACCAATGTGCAGGGACATCTTGGGATGCTGACAGTGTATATACTGGGGAAATTATGCATTAAGTATTTATAAAACATTTTACATAATATGCATTTTATATATAATGAGTTATATATAATATCTAAGCCCATAAAGTCTATCCAAAATTAATTCTTTTCTTCATTCATTATTCTAAATCTTAATTTATCCTCTTTATATTAATCCTGTTTTCCCAGACATCAAATTCGAACGAGAAAATGTTTCGTTCCTTTAGCCGAACCCCAAAATTCTTTCTATAAATTCTCAAAGATAAAAATAATATTGCTGTCATTTTAATAAGAAAGTAATATTTCTCCCATTACAGATCTGTAACGATCAGCAATGATATTCATCTCGAACGCCAAACTTTGATAGATATCTCTAGTCAAAAGTCACTCTCTTTTGTAACTGATTGTCATCTCATCATTTTCCCACCAGACTTAAATCCGAAGTGGCACTCAGTTTTTTCTCGCTCAAGGTTGACTTAGCGAGATCTACGCAGAGAGCATTATGACACTGTCTGGTTCAGATTTCTCTGGGTTTTGTCCTAATTTTGATGAGAGGAAATAAAAATTGCGTTCGTCTACGACGATTGATGTACTTATTCATGAGAGAAGTTTAATGGGACTCATGGCAGTCCAGTATGCCCTGACTGAGGAAAATAATAGGGGCAATTTAAAGGGGATTCCCTTATAAATGTGGGTGCTATTAGTCCATCCTTACATATGTAATTATGTGGGTATAACATTGCTCTTTTAATTAAATATAAAATTAATGTGTAGTTATGTTTTATATTTTGGTATTTTTTTAAATCTCGAATAGGCTTTATACAAACTGCTTTTTAGAGGCTTCTTAATATCGTTATTCTCAGTTCCTATTGAAGGAAAATAATTAAGTTTTATTAATTAAATGAGAATAATAGTTTCTTTACAATAAGTCAAAAAATAACTTTAATTAAAATTATTATTTCTCAAAAACAGCTTTTTCTTGTAAAAATACTTTGAAATTTACATTGAACAATGCAATGTATACGGGATATATTAGTTTGAGAGTGTGTCACAAATGATAATTTACAAAAAAATAAATAATAAATATGATGTATTTATTCATTACAAAGTTTAACGGGACTCTTGGCAGGCCACTATGCCCGGTCTGAGGAAAATAATAGGGACCATTTAAAGGGGTTTTCCTTCATAAAGGTGGCTTCGATTTGTCCATCTTTACACATATAATTTTGTGTGAGTGTATAACATTGTTATTTTAATTAAATAGGAAATTAATGTGTAGTTATGTTTTATATTTTGGTATTTGTTTTAATCTCGAATAGGCTTTATTATACAAACCGTTCGGTAGAGTCTTCTTAATATGATTATTCTCAGTTCCTATTGAAGCAAAATAATTAAGTTTAATTAATTAAATGAGAAAAATATTTTTTTTACAATAAGTCAAAAAATAACTTTAATTAAAATTATCATTTCTCAAAAACAGCTTTTTTTGTAAAATTGCTTTGAACTTTACATTGAACAATGCAATGTATACGGGATATATTAGTTTGAGAGTGTGGCACAAATGAATATTTAAAAAAATCCACAATAAATATCCATCAATAATGTATTTATTCATTACAGAAGTTTAACAGGACTCTTGGCAGGCAAGTATGTCCGATCTGAGGAAAATAATAGACATTTAAAGGGGTTTTCCGTCATAAAGGTGGGTTCTGTTTGTCCATCATTGCATATATAACTATGTGTGTGTATAACATTGTTATTTTAATTAAATATAATATTAATGTGTAGTTATGTTTTATATTTTGATTTTTTTATCTCGAATAAGCTTATCTTATACAAACTGCTAGTTAGAGGTTTCTTAATATCGTTATTCTCAGTTCCTATTGGAGCAAAATAATTAAGTTTTATTAATTAAATGAGATTAATATTTTCTTTACAATAAGTGAAAAAATAACTTTAATTAAAATTATTATTTCTCAAAAGCAGCTATTTTTGTAAAAATACTTTAAATTTTACATTGAACAATGCAATGCATACGGGATATATTAGTTTGAGAGTACAGCACAAATGATAATGAAAAAAATCTATAATAAATATAAATTTTTTTATTATATATTATACATATTAAACAGAAGGTAATTTAAAAAATTTTATCATAACTACATTTAGTATGCTAATGAAATTTAAATAACCTTGAAGTAGGTTTTATTTTGAAATACAAATTTCTTAGTTACAATAATTACTACTGTGTGTATGTCCCACTAGAAACTTACGTGAGAATTCCCTGTAACTTTTAATGTGTAACATTTGCTGTTTTTAGGAGTTCAATATAACTAACAAATTAAGAGCTTAAAGTTATACGTTCAGTACTTCTACACAAATTATACATTTGTAAAAAAATCCTGAGATACTTTTAAAGAATTAAGTATTCAATGAAGCATGAATTTGTATACTTCTTATTGTTTTTGCAAATATTATTTTTACTTAACTGCAAATATATTAGTTACAATAATCTCTACTGTGTGTGTATGTCCCATGAGATGCATACGTGAGAATTAACTGTAACGTTTAATGTGTAATATTTGCTGTTTTTAGGAGTTCAATATAACTAACAAATTAAAAGCTGAAAGTTATACGTTCAGTACCTCTACACAAATGTTACATTTATAAAAAATTCCTGATATACTTTTGAAGAATTTAGTATTCAATGAATTTTGAGTTTGTATACTTCTTATTGTTTTTACAAAGATTATTTTTACTTAACTGCCATTCCTATTCTTAATATTAAATAAAGCCTCAAATAAAACATGAAAGATTCTGTAAGCGGATTTTTAAAGACTTGCTCGAAATATTTCGGTAAGTTAATAAAAATATTTTAAGAATCTTTAATGTCAAAAAGATTTTTGAATAAATATTTCAAACTCTCTTATATCTTTTAGTCTGAAAATGCGACAGAATCTGTTCTAAATCAAAGACTCACGCACGTGAATGATTTCGAAAAGAAAATTCGAGTGTTTTTCTTTACCTTTTACTTTTTTTTTCACAAAACCCAAGTTTTTCATCTGTAAGATTTTTTTTTCCATTGCGCTTTTTTTTCTTTTAACCAATATTCGGCGAAACATTTGCAACGAAGATTGGCGCCTTGAATAGTAATATTTTTGAGGTTTTAAAGTTCGGTTGTCACGTTTTGGTTCAAGGTATGTGATTTTCAGACACAGTTCTGTGCTTCTTCTGTCTTGTAGCATTTTTTGATTCGTCTTTTTACGGCATGAATTTAAAGACTTTAAAAGGGAGAACGAGAATGGAAAAATATGTGTTATAGTACAATGGAAATTCAAGAAAGCTAAAATAAGATGCACACGCATTGTAAATGATAATAAAATTCATTCCATGCCATTTTTTAAAAATTTATGATAATGGTAAGTTAGTAGATTAAAATATAAATAAACGCTTGTATGCATGTTCAAAATATAAGTGTAAATAATTTTAAACATTCTTATGTAAAATGCCAAAACGGTAATATTAATTAATATCTCTCTTTTATAAAAACCTAACTATAAACTGTAGACTATTAGAATTTAAATCAGGGGAATAAATATTGAATAGGTTACTCTAGTCTAACAGGTTTCAAGTAGTGCATGTAGTAATAATGATATGTATGTACTCATTATTATGGTAAAGAATGAATGTAATAGATTGATCTAGAAAATATTTAAAGGCTTTGGAGATTTATTTCATTAATTATGTTTGATGAGAAAAGTAAAAATAAAAACTATCTTGAGTCATATGTCACGTTTAGTTTTATATAAAATCTGAAATTTGTGCTTAAAATATAGCAGTTATTTAGAGTTATCAAATAAGTTATTCAGGTGTTTTATAAATGAGGGTATCAAAACTGATACGTACGCATATGGCTTATTCTACTATTTATTTCTTGAACTCATAATTACTGGAGTAACAACAATGTTTACGTTATAAACTATTAAGGTCGCCATGAACAAAACAAGATTCTCTTGTGTTTAATTTAATTCCTTGAAAATGCACAATTTGTTTAGAAATGGATTTAAGTGTTGATAATTAAAATAGTTCGATAAAATAATTATTATTTATGGGACAAGTACTTATTAATTGCTTGAAAATTATCTTTTTTGGATGTTAGTCTATTTCTTTTACACTGATTATAATGAATTTTTATCATACCCCATAATTTATAATCAAACTAAATTGTTATAAGTATTACAGAAATTTTTTTAGAAAAAAGCAATCCATTTTTTCTGCAAAAAATGTATCTGATTTTGACAAATTTAAGATATTATACTATTCGTAACAAATTCATTAGAGATAATTCATTAGAGATTCATTAGACCTTAATTTTATATGCTACAAATTAAATATTTTATTCATTTTAAATTAAAAATATTTGAAAATAATCATTGAGCTTTATAAATATTCATAATATGCAAGCATTTAGTCTCGACTTAAAATTAAAAAATATAATATTGATATTTATTGTCTTATGTGGTACTTCATTAAACACATTATAGAATAATTGATAAAAAACCTCATTTTCATTTATGTTTCACAGTTGAATGAAGTCAAAATATAGCATTTAAAGTTAAGTTTTAACTATGTAAAAGTATGTTGGCATGGTCACTATATATTTTGAAAAACATATTACTTTTTCTATTGTTATCAAATTTTTAACTTGCTGACTAACATCTTCATTATTATAGTTGATAACATGTTCATGTATAACATGTTCATTAATATAGTTGATATATAACAGTTCAATATTATATTTTCAAACCTTTATGCTTATTCTTGACATTTTTCTATTCATTTTAGTAACTTCACTGAGTTTATTCACATCTTAAAGACTGAATATTTATGTACCTCACATCCATAAAAAAGATAATGTTCCGTAGTAACGTGAAACAGGTAAACAGCTTTAGAAAAGTTTAGTTGTAAACAGAATAGAATTACATTTGTTCTTTATGCGTATATATATTATTTTTGAGGTGCTTCAAAATAACACTCGAAAGAACTCTATTGTGTACTATTCAGATATTTTCTACAAGAGTAAAATTAATGTGTCACAGTATTTTTCATTGTAAAAATAATGTGGCATAATATATTGGTTAAAACCGAATTTAAAAAATAAACACTTTGGGAGAGGATTCAGAGATGTAATAGTATATAATGTATCAAATCCTTAAACATTTTAATATAAAATAGCTAGATGAAAATAATAATCTACAATATATTAATGATATATTGTATTAATAGCTGAATAATAAATAAGGGAATGCTCATTATATAATAATTGTGAAGAATATGTATGTAAACATATATATATATACGCACATATTATATATATATATATATATATATATATATATATATATATATATATATATATATATATATATATATATATATATATATATATATATATATATATATACATATATGTATTCAAATAAAAAGAAAGATTCCTATATAAAATGTATGTATAAGCATCCTACTTAGATATTACTTTTATCAATGCATTTTTAATATTTGCTCATTATCAGAATTCTTACAGGTTATTTTATTTATAAATAAGGAAGTAAAATTTCTTGTTCTGAAGAAATAGTATAATACATTTCATTGAATAATTAAGAGGCAAGAGTATTACTTTAAAATAATATTGTCATTTCAGTATTTTCTTCAGTTTTATTATTTTTTTATTTCAAAAATTATTAGTGATCTTCTTAATATTGTGTGAAATTATAAGCACATAAATTTTTATACTATAAAATAAACTAATTGGGTTCATAAATACAAGCATAATATTTTGTTTTTAATAATTTTAAGATAATTAGAGTAATTGTAACACCGATAAAGATAATATAATATTTTCTTTACAATAAATTATATCTGCAGTAAGCAACAAGAATTATTTAATTTTTTAGATATTCGATGAAAGTAAAACAATTATCACACTTAAATTCATCATTTAAAATGAAAGTATATTTAGTTTCCCTGTTTAGTTTAGAGGAGATAAATTTTATTTCGTCCTTTTACATTGCAATATCATTAGTTTGCCAGGCAATCAGATGGACACTGACCAAAGTAATTTCTGCAAGAGTTCATTTATCTAAATTTTATTTGGACTGTAAAAGTTCTTTGAATAAAAGATAACTTAAATTCAATGTTCATTAATATAGTTGATATATAACAGTTTAATATTATATTTTCAAACCTTTATACTTATTCTTGACATTTTTCTATCCATTTTAGTAACTTCACTGAGATTATTCACATCGTAAATACTGAATATTTATGTACCTCACATTCATAAAAAAGAAATTTTTCTGTAGTAACGTGAAACAGGTAAACAGTTTTAGAAAAGTTTAGTTGTAAACAGAATAGAATTACATTTGTTCTTTATGCGTATATATATTATTTTTGAGGTGCTTCAAAATAACACTCGAAAGAACTCTATTGTGTACTATTCAGATATTTTCTACAAGAGTAAAATTAATGTGTCACAGTATTTTTCATTGTAAAAATAATGTGCCATAATATATTGAGTTAAAACAAAATTTAAAAAAATAAACACTTTGGGAGAGGATTCAGAGATGTAATAGTATATAATGTATCAAATCCTTAAACATTTTAATATAAAATAGCTAGATGAAAATAATAATCTACAATATATTAATGATATATTGTATTAATAGCTGAATAATAAATAAGGGAATGCTCATTATATAATAATTGTGAAGAATATGTATGTAAACATATATATATATATATATATATATATATATATATATATATATATATATATATATATATATATATATATATATATATACATATATGTATTCAAATAAAAAGAAAGATTCCTATATAAAATGTATGTATAAGCATCCTACTTAGATATTACTTTTATCAATGCATTTTTAATATTTGCTCATTATCAGAATTCTTACAGGTTATTTTATTTATAAATAAGGAAGTAAAATTTCTTGTTCTGAAGAAAGAGTATAATACATTTCATTGAATAATTAAGAGGCAAGAGTATTACTTTAAAATAATATTGTCATTTCAGTATTTTCTTCAGTTTTATTATTTTTTCATTTCAAAAATTATTAGTGATCTTCTTAATATTGTGTGAAATTATAAGAACATAAATATTTATACTATAAAATAAACTAATTGGGTTCATAAATGCAAGCATAATATTTTATTTTTAATAATTTTAAGATAACTAGAGTAATTTTAACACAGATAAAGATAATATAATATTTTCTTTACAGTAAATTATATCTGCAGTAAGCAACAAGAATTATTTAATTTTTTAGATATTCGATGAAAGTAAAACAATTATCACACTTAAATTCATCATTTAAAAGGAAAGAGTAAGTAGTTTCCCTGTTTAGTTTAGAGAAGATAAATTTTATTTCGTCCTTTTACATTACAATATCATTAGTTTCCCAGTCAATCAGAAAGACACTAACTAAAGTAATTTCTGCAAAAGTTCATTTATCTAAACTTTATTTTGACTGTAAAA
>CM063505.1:167905530-167935530 GCA_032207245.1 Pardosa pseudoannulata
TATAGATAATTAAAGTTAATTTAACACCAATAAGCAAAATATAACACTAAAAGACTTCGTTACAATAAATACATTCCGTAGGTTCGTTGCAAAAATTACATATTTAGTAATTATTTATTTTTTGAAATTTCAGGGAAACAAAGCAATTATTACACTTAAGTTTATCGTTTAAGAAAAAAAATGTATAATTTAAAGAAGATCATTTATTGTTTTTCCTACTACATTAGAATTCCATTATTTTCTCAGTTTATTAGAAAAAAACTGATTAAAGTAATTTATTTAAGAATTCATTTATTTAAAATCTGCATTGACTTTGAACGTTCTTTCAATGATCATTACTGGGTTTATAAATACAAGCTTAATGTTTGAATTTTAATACTTTTAAGATAATTAGAGTAATTTTAACACCTATAAAGATAGTATAATATTTTCTTTTCAATAAATTATATCTGCAATAAGCAAGAAGAATTATTTAATTTTTTAGAAATTCGATGAAAGTAAAACAATTATCACACTTAAATTCATCATTTAAAAGGAAAGAATAAGTAGTTTCCCTGTTTAGTTTAGAGAAGATAAATTTTATTTCGTCCTTTTACATTACAATATCATTAGTTTCAAAGGCAATCAGAAGGACACTGACTAAAGTAATTTCTGCAAGAGTTCATTTATCTAAACTTTATTTTGCCTGTAAAAGTTCTTTGAATAAAAGATAACTTAAATTCAATGTTCATTAATATAGTTGATATATAACAGTTTAATATTATATTTTCAAACCTTTATGCTTATTCTTGACATTTTTCTATCCATTTTAGTAACTTCACTGAGTTTATTCACATCGTAAAGACTGAATATTTATGTACCTCACATTCATAAAAAAGAAAATTTTCTGTAGTAACGTGAAACAGGTAAACAGCTTTAGAAAAGTTTAGTTGTAAACAGAGTAGAATTACATTTGTTCTTTATGCGCATATATATTATTTTTGAGGTGCTTCAAAATAACACTCGAAAGAACTCTATTGTGTACTATTCAGATATTTTCTACAAGAGTAAAATTAATGTGGCACAGTATTTTTCATTGTAAAAATAATGTGCCATAATATATTGAGTTAAAACAAAATTTAAAAAAATAAACACTTTGTTAGAGGATTCAGAGATATAATAGTATGTAATGTATCAAACCCTTAAGCATTTTAATATAAAATAACTAGATGAAAATAATAATATACAAGATATTAATGATATATTGTATTAATAGTTGACTAATAAATAAGAAAATGCTCATTATATAATAATTGTGAAGAATCTGTATGTAAACATATATATATATATATATACGCACATATATATATATATATATATATATATATATATATATATATATATATATATATATATATATATATATATATATATATATATATATATATATAAAATAAAAAGAAAGATTCCTATATACAATGTATGTATAAGCATCCTACTTAGATATTACTTTTATCAATGTATTTTTAATATTTTCTCATTATCAGAATTCCTACACGTTATTTTATTTATACATAAGGAAGTAAGAATTCTTGTTTCTGAAGAAAGAGTATAATACATTTCATTGAATAATTAAGAGGCAAGAGTATTACTTTAAAATAATTTGGTCATTTCAGTATTTTTTATTTTTTTCATGTCAAAAATTAATAGTGATCTTCTTAATATTGTGTGAAATTATAAGCACATAAATATTTATACTATAAAATAAGCTAATTGGGTTCATAAATAAAAGCATAATATTTTAGTTTTAATACTTTTTAGATAATTAGAGTAATTTTAATACCGATAAAGATAATATAATATTTTCTTTAAAATAAATTATATCTGCAGTAAGCAACAATAATTATTTAATTTTTTAAATATTCGATGAATGTAAAACAATTATCACACTTATATTCATGATTTAAAATGAAAGAATATGTAGTTTCCCTGTTTAGTTTAGCGAAGAAATATTTTAATATAAAAAAACTAGATGAGAATAATAATATACAAAATATTAATGATATATTTTATTAATAGCTGACTAATAAATAAGGAAATACGCATTATATAATAATTGTGATGAATATGTAGTTAAACATATATATATTTAAGGAAAATTCTCAAGGGTTTTCAAATCTAAAACTTCCAGCGTATTATTTTGCATTCCTACATTTAGGTTAGGGGTTAAAAACCCCTAACTTAAATTGACCACTAGGGCTACAGTTTACGCTTTCAGAGAAGGGGTCTAAACAATTATAACTCTACATGGCCCTAGTGAACAATTTAGGAAATTTCCAAACAGAAATGACATGCACTCTGTCGGAGGCAGATTTTTCTAGAGATTTCGCCATAGATTTTGACCCAGGTGTTAAGGGTCTTTTACATATAATAACATGCTAGATGACCCCTCAGTTTGTCCTGTCCCTATGATAAAGTGGTAACCCGCCCTCCATCGTTATCTTAAAGGTGTTTAGCTGAAACGGTGTCATTTTTACGACCATGACTGCAACCACAAATCCAGAAGTCTGTATTATTACATATATATTCAAAGAGAAAGAAAGATTCCTATATACAATATATGTATAAGCATCCTACTTAGATGTTAGTTTTATCAATGTATTTTTAATATTCGCTCATTATCAGAATTGCTACAAGTTATTTTATTTATACATAAGGAAGTAAGAATTTTTTTTTCTGAAGAAAGAGTATAATACATTTCATTGAATAATTAAGAGGCAAGAGAATTACTTTAAATTAATTTGGTCATTTCAGTATTTTCTTCAATTTTTTTTTATTTTTTTTCACGTCAAAAATTATTAGCGATCTTCTTAATATTGTGTGAAATTATAAGCAAATAAATATTTATATTATAAAATAAACTAATTCTATGTTTTTTTGTTGTTTTATAAGGCTATATCTTGGAAATTTCTTATTTGGTTTCCACATTTGGTATACATGACTAACAGTAGTCCAATGGTTAGGTATACGTTTGTATTATTATATAATTCTATCTTCCTTTGCCACAGGCAGTCGAATAACAAAAATATCATAATTTGACACAAAACCGACTGTAATATTTTTGAGATTCATATCAGCTCTGAATCCTAAAGTACACTAATAATCCGTAAAATATTTTAACCACTTCCCTTACATATTTTTTTTTAATAAATTGCAAAAAATAATCACATTTTTTTAAATGCATTATTAAATACATGGAAACGGAATAAAACAAAATGTTAAGTTTTAAGTTGAATTTTTAATTTTTTATAGATGTGAAAGCATTTAGTTTTAATATTAGTTTACTTTCCCGAGTTATCTCGACAAATGGAAAAAGTTAAATATTAGTCTTTGTATGATAGTTTTTGGGGACAACACAAAGTGATACCTGAGATTCTGTAGACCGTTATCTGGTCTCTTTTCTTACCTATGTATTCTTTTTTACTGGATCTCAGAGTGCACTGTCTCCTTGTATTTGATTTTCTTTTGTAGTAGCAGGAATAACATCTGGAAAACGCCATGAGGTTAACCTGAGTAGTGAAGGACTAATGATGGGTCTTCCTGATGTGGCAGAAAGCTCTTCACGATGATTTTTCACAACTATCCTTCTTTATAAATTACTAATTCACAAGCCGACGTATACTATAAAGCAGGAAAAACGTGTCCAGTCTCGCCAAATGAACCGAGAAATGAACAAAACTGCCAATCAAAGCTGATATTCCCTTTCATTATCTCCAGGCCGAGTAAAACCGTGATAAAACAAATCGTACTGATACATTCTGCTACGCCTGAGTTTTCTCGGGATAATAATTAACTGCAATAAATACAAACCCGAGATAACTCGAGATAATCAGGCAAGCGGTTAGTAATTCGTAAAATACTTTTTTTTCATATTTCATTTTAATTGTAAAGAGATGGCTGAACATTGTTATTTTAATGGACAAGCAAGTTTAGTACCAAATAAAATATATAATTCCTTTTATATTTCAGTACATTCTTAAATTTTAATATAATGCCAAAAAAAGCAACAAAAAGAAAATTTTTCATTAGTTTCTGTATTATTTTCTTAAAAGTATAGACCATTCTAAACAAATTTCAAGCAAGTTCACATTTCTAAACAAGTTTAAATCTACAGTTTCTCTCTTAAATTCCTCTCTTAAAAAGAGTTAAGTATTTTTTCTGTCCTTATCTGATTATCTGATATATGATTTTCTTATAAGTATAGACCATTCTAAACAAATTTAAAATTTAAAATCTAAAGTTTCTCTCTTAAATTTCTCTCTTAAAAAGAGTTTTGTATTTTTTTGTCCATATCTGTCCTTATCTGTTAACATAGTAACTTCTACGGATATGAAATTAAAATTAGATTTTATATTTAATATTCGCCACATATAATAAAAGGTTTAACTATTTTTTAGAATTCTCCAGTAAGGTGTATGTAAGTTTCATTGATAACATCTGAACTTCGTACCGCACAATTTTTCTGATAAATATTTCATGAAGCGATGCATCTGAGATATTAAACAAGATTTATGTTTTCCATTTCCCTGATTTATGTATTTGAAACCTTTCAAAGAGAAGACACTGAAGTCTTTATTTGATATTTTTTGTATCGATTTTCAACCATCGCTGTTTTTTTCCTGCACGGTTTTTCTGAAAAGTATATAAAATGCATGCCGAAGAAATCGAATAAATGTTTGTGCTCTACGCATCCATTTTACTTCAGGTCTCGACGTTTCTCTGTCACACTTTACATTTGTTGATATCCGATCTCCAACTCACTCTTTTCTAAGTTATATTTTCAACTAGCTTGAGAGCAAATATGTAGAATATCACTACGACATAAAGTTCTGAACCCAACATATTTTTCTAATAAGATTTCTTTGAAAATATATTCAGTCTAAAGTGAACTAAGCTGTTAAGATTTTGACTTTCATTTTAACATTCAGGAGCATTTTATGAACGTTTAGGGATTTGGAACTTGTTAACTGCTAGAAAACAAACTTCATTTTCAATTTCCTGTAATTTAAATATTATATAATCTAGAGTACTATAATTCTTTAATTTATATATTTACATCAAAGTCCTGTTGCTGTAAACACCTCTTAGTTTTAAAATGTGCCATGTTATACTAATTGAATAGGTCACATATAATTATTGATCACTGCATTGGTCAGAACTTGATATTAATATTTGTGACCAATTCATACTGTATTGGTCACAAATATTTATATCAAGTCATATTTTAAACACAGATATTCCCCCTTATTAAGACGTATGGACTAATTTATTTATTTATTTTTAATTTTCTTTGCATTTACATAATTTTCGTTTACATAAATTGATAGCAAATAAATATCAAATTAAGTTAAATTCGTTGAATTTTTTAAATATTTTCTATTTTTTTCTTTTTATTCTGCTAAGATCGATATTTATTCATATATCATAGAGTCATTTCTCTGGAAAGAGTAACTTTAGTTCAATACCTCATGTCTCCGAACTTTCTTAGGGGATATGATATCAAAATATTTGGTATATATCTTTCAAATAAATATAAGTATTTGTCATCGATTTTGTATTGTTGCATAAAAAATTTTAAAATGGGCCACTTATATTACGAAGGAATTCGATAGATATCTATTTTTAAAATGATATTTGGTATTTTTCCGTCAGTGAGAGGAACACCTATTTATATTTCAAATAATTATATTTAAAATAAAAATATTAATTATATTTAAATTTTAAATATAATAAAATATTATTTTAATTTAAATATAATTTATTTTAAATATAATAAAATATTAATTATATTTAAAATAATTAATATTTCAATCCATACAAACTGACAACTTCGTTTCATTCAGTACCTGATTTTTTTCTATCTTTTAAATAAAACAATGAAGGAATTCATATACTTTTATTTGTGCGAGTTATATGTTATTACTTCATATGTACTCTTGTCTACATTATTTTTGTAACTTTATTATAATTATTTACGTGTACTGTGATAAATTTTTCCAATTCAATCTTATTCATGCTTTTCCTATTTTAATATTTTTGTCTTATCTAGGCTGATTAAAAAGTAAAACTTCTACATAAGAAATCAAGAATCTGCAAAAATTGAAAATACTAATGAATAAGATTTTTATATTTACTATAACTATGATTTTAAACTATAAACATTCCTTTCTGAATGATTGTTTAAAACATTACTTTATTTATGAATTTAGCAACAAAGGTATGGTTAGGATTTTTGTACAGGTATTTGTGTTTTCTTTTCTCTCACACATGGTATCCATTTACTTTGTATCTGTTTAAAGTAACTTTATGCTGTAGATCGTGGTTTCATTAGCCCTTCTGTAAAAAACTACGAAAAGAAGCCCTTAACCACATCCACCACATTATTTTCAAAATACTTTGTCCCATTTATAACGTATGTATTTTTTAGGTAAAGCTTGATGTGTGAATTAAATTTATTTCCTAAAAATGAATAGTTATAACTAACTCATTTACTAACTAATAATTACAACATATTGCCCGTTATCATCTATGAAAATTATAGGAATTACGTGCACCAGCTACATAACGAAGAATTTACCGTAAATACATTTCCTTACAGTATGATGGATATATTCAATTTTGGGGTTTGATGTTGTCTTTAAATATCAATTGTCAAGATACGACATGTTGGTTTAAGCATAAAATTTAATATATATTAGAATAACAGTATACAATAAATTTGATATTATTTTCATCTGAATATAGAAACAAATTTTCTAATCAAAATATTTTACGATTTGAAATATTTTTAAAAATATAATTTTACTTAAAGTACATTTCGAGGTAAAAAAATATTATATAAGAAATATTATATATGAAATGTTTATATGAATACATCCATTCATTTCTAATTTTTTGGATATTTCCTTTGGTAATCTTATTTATCTCAATGTGCATAATAAATACATCTAATGCATAGATTATCGTAACATATTACCATGTTTAATAATCTCTTCTCCCCTATGAACTGTACAGGAATCTTGTACTACAGGTAGATAATGACAGGCAGGTTTCCTCGACACATTTTCTTAGAATATGATGGATGTGCTCAATTTTGTAGGTGGGTGTTGTATTAGAATATAGACCGCCAAGATATGACATGTTACTATATATACACTCCCGTAGAGGCTACTAGAACAGTGAAGCAAATTATATGATATTTCTTGTTTCAAAATAAGTGCAAAATATTTTTATACTCTTTTGGATGTAAAACATCGTATTTGTGTGTCATTTTATTTAATAGGACTGTATATCATTGAGTCAAAAGCATAATGTTGTAACAACCATATTTGTAAATTAAAATTTATATTACAGCATTTAATTTTTCTCAGAAATAAAAATTTCTGATTATGTAAGAATAAAATTTGTACTAGTCCTTTCGTATATGCTATAATTTATGAAGATTTTATTGAACTTCATAAATCTAGTTATCTGTAAATAGATTATAAAATATATACATTAAATAACAAAATTTTAATTCATTTATGAATCGAACGAATTTTAAACCATATGCCTTAAAATTAAATGTTTATATGAAAGTGAGATAAATATATTTAAATTTTGATATTATAAAATTATGAATACACTTATCACAGTATGCAATACACAAGGTTATCTTCTCCCAAAAATAGACTTTCAAATTTAAAAAAAAAACTTTAAACCCTTAAGGAATATTAGCAACAAATCATTCTGTTAAATGAAATACATTGATTGTATTAATATAATTGGTATTTCAACATAAATAATTTACTTTTATTTGATATAGTCTTGGAGGTTCTATTTTATTTATTTTAAAACTGGTATGTCAATTCTATTTTTTTATTCAGTATATATTATTTATTCTATAATATTTAGTCTATATAATAGTTAAAATAGTAAAACTGAACAAATAATTAAAATTCGAATTTTATCAGACATTACAAAATTTACTAAAAAGTAGTTGCTTAAATTTTTGATGAATCTGACATCTTATAATTAACTTTAATTTTTCATTTTAAGAGCTGTTGGCGTCGTATTTTGTTAACACTTTAATATTATTGAAGTCGGGGTTTTCTTTTTGGAAAAAAAATACATAATGATAGTATGACTATTTTATCTGTGTATATGCTTTTTATAGGGATTATTCCTTTAATAAATAAGAAACAAATGCATTTTAACAAATAAATACCAGTTAAAAAATACTTAAGATAAATATCTGATATTAGCGATTCTAACACAGAGTTTGGTACACTTTAGGTTTTAAATAATAATACTCACTATACACATAGAACAATTTGGTTTGAAGTAATATTATCAGCTTATTTCAACCGGAATTATATTGAAACATACACTTTAAGTTGATTCTGAATGTCATCGAAATTCAATCCCGCAGTACGATCCAAACCAAAGAACTCTTGAAATAAAGAACAACACACTGATTATTAGGCTAGTATTCAGAAAATCACATATCTAACAGCTGAATTTGAAAGTCTGTTATTTTGTGTGTTATGAATATTCTTAGGTTTTCTATACTGAGCAACGTTTTCGTCTGCTTGCTGTGGAGTAGCACATTGCTGTTGTTACTTCAAATCCATTAATAACCCAAGTTTGCTTTATATCGTCTTTAATATTAATTATAGTAAAATGCCACTGATCTATATTACAACATACAGATATATTAGAAGAAAAGATAAGGAGAAATGCTAAAAAAATAATAAAAATAAAAGGTAAAAGAAGCACTCCTCGTGCTACACCTGAAAAAAAAGTTATCAAAGTCTAAGAGCACACTGCCTTCTTTTCCTTCCTTCTGAACTACTGCAGCAATCCTATACTTTTTCCATTATCCTGTGCTGATGCATCCGTTGTTCCATTGTCCAGTGCACAATGTGTCCTTTCCCGGATCTGTCCAGATTGACCGGGACTCCAGGCATAGTCCTGAATCGCCTCCTGAAGACCAATCACACCTCTCCAAACTTGGTGAAGTTTAAGTGCAGTCTTTTCCATAGGCCCACAGCACACGTCTCCTGGAGTCGCGAAATAATACTTGGGCATTCACCCCACAATGTATGAGTGATAATAAAATATACAAATACAACAGTATCAGTATCAGATAGATCAGTTTCGCAAATCTTATGTAAAACATAGCAGCACTCTCACACTGCTAAACTACAGAAATTGAGGAGTTACCTGTATTATATGAATTGAACCTTTCCGACTCCCGTACCTATTCAATATATTGATCTATTACTTTCCATATAATCTTGTGAATTTATTTTCATGTAGGTAAAAATAAAATCAGCCTTACCTTGTATACACATTCCTTCCCAAACCAATAAGAAATCTCCTCCTATTTGGGAGCTTATTTGAATTTGATGAAGCAGACTTAAATCAAACCAGTACTTCGAAATCTATCCATGGGGTAGAATTGAATTTTTTTCATCTGAGGCACAGAATACTATTATCATGTTGAGAACTTAGTTGGTAAGCGATAAAACGTTCTTCTTTTCCTTCGATGATTTGAACGGTTTCCTTATCACTTTCAAGGATTTGATACGTTTAGAATTAAATTACATTATGTCTATCTTTCAATGATATCATGAGAAGTGTAAAATTTTTTAAATTTTTTTTGGTAAAGAATGCTATTTTAGGGAAAAGATAAAAAAAACAACTGAACATTCCAATATTTCGAATAAGCATTGTTCCCTTTTCAATGGCTGTTATTTACATTAGTTCAACGATAGATCATAAAATATATGAATCAAATAACAAATTATTAATACATTTATCAATCGAATAAATTTTAAAACACAGATTTTAAAATTAAATGTTGATATAAAAGTGATATAAATGTATTTAAATTATGTCTATCTTTCAATGATATCATGAGAAATGTAAAGATTTTATTAAATTTTTTTGTTAAAGATTGCTATTTTAGGGAAGAGATAAAAAAAAACTCAACATTCCAATATTTCGAATAATCATTGTTTCCTTTTCAATGGCTGCTATTTACAACAGTCCAACAATATACTATAAAATATATGAATCAAATAACAAAATATTAATACATTTATAAATCTAATAAATTTTAAAACACAGACTTTAAAATTAAATGTTTTTAAAAAAATTATATAAGTGCATTGAAATTTTAAAATTCTAAAATTTTGTGTACATTTATTACAGTGTCCAATACACAAGGTTATCTTCATGTAAAAACATTTTTTAATTTAAAAAACTTAAAATTCTTAAGGAGGTTTAGCAGCATATTATTCTGTAAAATGAAATATATTGATCCTATTGATATAATTGATATTCCCAAAATAAATAATTTAACTTAATTTGACATAATCATGCAGGTTTCATTTTATGTATTTTAAAACTGAGTAAGTCAATTTTATTTTTTAGTCTATATAATAGTTAAAATATTAAAACTAAAACAAACGTGATTACGGAAAAAATTTAACCGTATTCGCTACAAAGGCATCTAATTAGTGGACATTATATAGTTAAAAATCAGTAAAGTAAACATTGAAAACAATACATTATTCTTATAGTACATATTTTTTCAATAAATTAAAAACAGGATTGTTGCAAGCTTATTAATACAGAACTATTCGAGTGATTCCATAGTACTTTTATAGTAAGTATACTAATGTATGGGTATGTATAGTATTGTACTATAATAAATTGGATATTTTTTTAATTATGAATTTCAATAATTCTACCGGAAGCTGCAATTTGAATGAAAGGCTATATGATGTCCGTGGGCCACACTTATGCCACTGCTTATGTACATCTCATTTTAAATCTTTCACTATTTGTTTTTTCTTTTGTTACGCTTTTGCAATATGTTATAGATACACAATAATAATGACCCACAAATAACTAATTTTTCAATGTCACTTTCTACAGTTTCTCCCACAGATTCAATTTGTCATTTTATATATAATATTCAACATGCATGTCAAAGTTATTCTTCAGAACATCTATATATATATATATATATATATATATATATATATATATATATATATATATATATATATATATATATATATATATATATATATATATATATATATATATATATATATATATATATATATATATATATATATATATATATATATATATATATATATATATATATATATACATATATATATATATATATATATATATATATATATATATATAAATATATATATATATATATATATATATATATATATATATATATAATATATATATATATATACATATATATATATATATAATATATATATATATATATATATATATATATATAAGCACAGCCCACTATATATATATATATATATACCGATATGTATATATATATAAATATATAAATAGATATATATAGATGATCTAGATAAAAGATGTCATCAATGTCCGAAAAGTGTTGTGACCGTCACTCCAGTTAAACACGTTTTAACCCCTTTGGACCAGCACTTAAATGCTATACCGTTGTCAAAACCGTTGCGTTTCACGAAATCTAGTAATTTATCTAGCATTTAAAAATTCAAATAAAACGTTCAGATCTCCTGTTTACGCATACGCAACTCTGGTCTCTCAATATCAATCTTAGATCATCGCGTGGATGAGACGCTGGACTGATAAGAGGGAAATCGCTGTATCCCGTATACGAGACGTTAGTCGGGAAGGGGTTAAGTGTATACAACACTCTTGGAACAGTTAACATCATTTATATATATATATATATATATATATATATATATATATATATATATATATATATATATATATATATATATATATATATATATTTATATATATATATATATATATATATATATATATATATATATATATATACATATATATATAATATATATTAATATATATATAAAATATATAAATATGTATATATATATATATATATATTAATAGTAAGTACATGATATGCTTTTATATGTGGTATTTTACCCAATTATCTGTCCCATTCTAAACAGTATCTACAATTTATGCATATGCATATATATATACTTATATATACATATATATGTGTACATATAAACACGAAAATAACACACTCATATATCATTTAGTACGTGTATCAATATTTTTTTTCTTTACATAGCTTTGTTTTTACAGTATCTACAGTTATGTGCTAAAAAATCTCTTATCAATTTAAACTTTTTTACTATAGTAACAGATTAATAATAGTATTTGACATACAGCATAGTAAAAATATTTGAAAATATAATACAGTAAATTTTTGGGTGCTATCATTTAATAATAAGTACAATACATACTCTTATATATAGTATCTACCCAATCCCATATCCCACTCTAAACACTAGCTACCAACTCCATTCTATTCTATTAGCATATTCATCCAGTACATTTTATTATATTTGGCATCCACTCATGGCAACCACGAAATATGCAGATAGGACGATATGGATAATATATCAAATGCATGGAAATTTATAGTGATATATCAACACTCTAAGGGCAATTGGGGATACAAAAAGTTCATAAGAATACGTATACGCATAGAAATATGAAAGTTAAATAATTAAAACATATATAACATTTTTTCACCTCCTTAATTTATATAAAATTCAATGAATTCGGATTTCTTTATAATAATGATTAAATAATATTTAATAAAGAACATAGCAAAAATTGTGAATTCTCAAATTATTTTTTACAATAAAATCCAATTTCTATGAAATAAAAGTTTCCAAAAATGCAAAGTAAATAAAATGTATTTCAGACTAAAATTATTGTGCAAGAATAATTTTAAAAATATAAAAATGTAGTTATTTTAAATATATGAAGCAAAATCTGCATTTAAAACGTTACATAGAGATTTAGGTACAACAATGAACAAAAATAAAAATGTTACATGTAATAAAATTAAAATTCTTTTATAAAATAAAACATAAACCAATGACTAAATCTACTTATGCGTAAGGTAGCAATAAATATATTTTTTTTCTTTCAGAGTTTGTCTGAATTTTTAGCTGTGTACTTCACATTTTTTTACTTTCTTTCAAAAACATTTCTCCCTTTTGGTTTCTTATCGGTCTGATAGAAGCACTTTTTTTCGAAACTTAAGAAAAGACTTGCGGACGCATCTTAAGAATAGTGGTAATGAGGCCTGGAAAATCTCTTCTGCCATGTTTTCTCTGTAAGGGGTCGTCTAAGAAATTATATTTTTCTCCCCGAAACTCACACTTTTATAAAACTTTAAATACACACTTATTAACTTTTAATCTCAAATAAATCAAATGTAATTTTATGAAGGTTAACACACACATATATATAATATATATATATATATATATATATATATATATATATATATATATATATATATATATATATATATATATATATGTATATATATATATATATATATGTATATATATATATATATATATATATATATATATATATATATATATATATATATATATATGTATATATATGTATATATATATATTATATATATATTATATATATATATATATATATATATATATATATATATATATATATAAATTATTTTACTTTAATATTTCCTTAAAAATCTCCTCTCTCCCGTTTTAATTCCTTAAAATTTCCCAGCCTTAAAATGTCTTAATCAAATAAGTTCTCTCGACTTAAAATTCTTCCAATGCATTTCTCAAAACTTTCTTTCCTTTTTTTAAACCAATCGTCAATTCTTCCAAGAAAAGTAACAAATTCTTGCAATTTTTATGTCTTTGTGCGCAATTATCACGCCAGAAAAGAGCCTCCGACTGTCATGTGGACTTATGCACCAGATTTTCATATCCTCAAGACGGCATTTTCACATACTATTGGATGAGCATTTGTCTGTTACTGTGTAAAACGTGTCTGTAAGTCCTTAATCATTATGATGAATTTTTTTTATAATTATCGGGCTGGTCTTAGATCTCCAGTGACTTTCCTTTATATATATATATATATATATATATATATATATATATATATATATATATATATATATATATATATATATATATATATATATATATATATATATATATATATATATATATATATATATATATATATATATATATATATATATATGTATATATATATATATATATATATATATATATATATATATATATATATATATATATATATATATATATATATATATATATATATATGTATATGTATATATATACATATATATATATATATATATGTATATAATATATATATATGAATAATAATTTATTTCTTATTTTTCTAAATACTTATTATTTGGTTTCAACTTTGCCTTTGATCTTCTAAAATTCTAAATTCTATGAAAATATTTCTATCTGAAATGCTATTTAAGCTCTTTTTACTCAATTTTTTTTTCATAATATTAACTCAATAGTCAATGTTATATATATATATATATATATATATATATATATATATATATATATATATATATATATATATATATATATATATATATATATATATATATATATATATATATATATGTGTGTGTGTGTGTGTGTGTGTGTTGCACTTAACGTTTAAACGCAACAGAAGGCTATGGATAATATTAGTCTTCAAATTATTTTCCTTAACTTGTAACTAGTATAATTTACATTTCTGGAATCGACCCCTTTCTTTACTTTTATTTATCCTCCTTAGTGTGTTATCTGAGAAGACCGAACAAAACAACTGAGCAGCAATTCATTGACTTCTTAGATAAGATTAAACGCTGCTGACGAAGCATAGCATCTTATTCCTACAGATATTGTTTATGTTACTACCTTAGAATTGTTTATCTTCTTAATAGGATTACAAAGCTTGCTTTTTAGGACGCTCTTGTTTGAACAAACCTTTGAATATGCAATTTCGCTCAGTTAAATTTGTGGTTGTGTCACGAGACAATTCAGTTATTAATATATTTTTTCCTGTGTGTAATAATATATATTTTTACGTCAGTTACTACTTAGTAACATCGATTTTTGAAATATGCATTTGTGAGTTGACGTAACGGAGTAAATAAGGGATGAAGCATTTGATTTATACCAGATTAATTTTTAATCGATAATAAATAATTAATTTTCAAAAATTGATTATTTATTACCTTAAATCGTAAAAATAAATCTTTGTTTTCTTTCTTCTAATGATGATACTTAATATCAATATTAGGTTTGGTTTAGTTTGAAGAGCTACAGTCTGCTGTTTTACTCATGAGGACTAATGAGACCAGGGTCTACTGTTTAAAGCCGTTTGTGAATGGTTACTAGGAAATCAACTACAACTTATAATTTTTACAATCTATAGATATTAACATATATCGTGAAAAGTATTTATTAATTACAGTAAATTTTGACAATTACGAATTAAATCATAATAACAGAAGTACTCATTTATTATTAGAATTTTTTGTGTTCTGCTTTGCTTATGTATACTCAACATTTATAATAAAATAAAATCATGTAGAAAAAGTTTTTTTATGTATTAGTTTCATTTTATTATTCCTACACATTAAAATTAAATTGGATTTAAAGTGCATACTTAAAAATCTTGAAATAATGTTCTTGAGTACATCTAGAAGTAATTTCTTTTTTTCTTTTTTCTTTGCGTATTAAGTATTACATTTAAATATGCATTACACCCCATATTAAAGTTTCGGCTTAGCATAATAGCCGTAATGGCAAAAAGAAGGAATTTGTATTGTACATACTACATATTACATTAAATATTATTATTACATATTAAATAAATATTAATATTACTGGAATCTTTTAAAACACATAAAACTGAAAGACAATTTTTTTTCAAATAATTTGGGAATAATCATAAACTTAAAAAATATGTCTTAAATCTATTGCTTAAATAAGCTTTTGTTATCCCAATCTTTAAATATAGACTTAAATATTTCTTGAAAAAATTCTTTGTAGTTGAAATACACATTAAACTTAAAGCTACTATACATTTTTCTTAAATATATATGAAATAATCTTATTTTTAAAATCTAAAACCTTAAGTTTTTACCTCAATAATCCTTTGAACTAGTAATTATGTAGCCCATTATTACTAAAATTACGCTTTCTACTTCTATGCAAAAACAATTAAATATGCATTGCATCCCCTATTAAAGTTTTGGCGTAGTATAATGGCCGTAATGGCGAAAAGAAAGAATTATTAGTGTTAATATTACATGATACATGG
This sequence comes from Pardosa pseudoannulata, assembly GCA_032207245.1. Lineage (NCBI taxonomy): Eukaryota > Metazoa > Arthropoda > Arachnida > Araneae > Lycosidae > Pardosa > Pardosa pseudoannulata. Next base: position 167,921,797 of record CM063505.1, read on the forward strand.
AATTCTTTAAAAACACATGAAACTGAAAGACAAACTTTTGTTTCAAATAATTTGGGAATAATCATAATCATAAAATATATAGCTTTAATAAGCTTTTGTTATCCCAATCTTTAAAAATACACTTGAAATATTCTTAAAAAAATTCTTTATAGATGAAATACACATTAAACTTAAAGCTACTATACATTTTTCTTAAATATATATGAAAGAATCTTATTTTTAAAATCTAAACCTTAATTTTTTGCCTCAATAATCCTTTGTATTAGTGATTATATAGCCCATTATTACTAAAATTACTCTTTCTGTTTCTATGCAAAATCAATTAAATATGCATTGCATCCTCTATTAAAGTTTTGGCTCAGTATAATGGCCGTAATGGCGAAAAGAGAGAATTTTTAGTGTTAATATTACATGATACATGGAATTCTTTATAGATTTAAAGAGCGAGTAAAAACACACTTTGATCTAACTGAATATATAACTTCGTAGAAAAAATAGATAATTGAAAATATCTTATATTTTTTTTAACTCTAAGAATCGTTATTAGATTCTACTTATAGATTTGTATAGCATAAAACTTCAAATAATAGCACGTAGTTTTAGTAAAACTGCATTAAATATGTTAAATGTGAGCATATGAAAGTAAAAGAGATAATAGTACGAAGTTAAATTTCAAATTAAAGTACGTACTAAAACTTAAGAGAAATAAAGTTTCGGAACGAACCTTTAATCGGTTCATATAAAAACAATAAAGGAACTTTCATGACCATACATACATTTTATCTTGAACGTATCATCAAAATTCTAATTGAAACTGTATAGAGAAGTTTCGGAAGAATAATAAATTAAGGTTACCTTTATTGAAATTCAGAGCAAAAAGAAACTGTAAATCATTTGTTACAGTTAAATTAAAACTTTCAGTGAAGCGTTCAAATGGGGAAATGATCCTACACTGTGAATCTCACTAGAGCAAGACAGAGGTATTCTCAAGTGGTCAATTAGAACATTGGTATGACTATAGATGATAATGAAGGCTTAATTGAGAAGCAAAAAAGAAAACTCGTGTCATTAAAATTAATATCCTTTCCATTTGAAGTTTCTTTTTATTGTCACATATCTCTTCAAATACCGACACTTTAATATTTTTTGAAGCCATTTTGCTTAATGAGATCTTCTTCGTGATGTAATTTGTAATGAACAAAAATGCAAAAAAAAGTTTTAAAACGAAAGAAAGTTTTCAATTCTGCTAAAGAAAGAATACGTTTTGAAATGAACAAAGAAAATAGCTTATTTAGTGATTAATGTTGGAATTTCTACGATAACTTTCACCTAGTAACAGTGTTTGAAATTAAATTTTTTAAAATGTTTATTTCAATTTATATTTACAGAAATGCTTCATAGTTTTAGTTAAAACTATTGTTATAAGTAAATAATACAATAAAAAATACAGCAGTGATAATTATTTAAAAAATATTATTTTTATCAATTATTACTACTTGAGAATCAACCAATTATTCACCTGCTTTATAATATACAAAGAATAAAACTGTAGACACATTTAACTAGCATTTCTGCTATATTTCTATTTATTTTTTAATTTATGTTGTGGCATTGTTATTATGTAAGTATTATAGTGATTATTCACATGTTTAACCCATTTATATACACTTGTAACGTCTTGTGTAACCTGAGATAGAGAATGTTGCTTCGCAGATCAGATCTAAATGTAACGCTGTGTAGATAGATGTCATAAACTCTTGAATTTCATGAAAGTTTACTACAACTGTGTTCAAATTATATTCGTAATCCTGACAGACAACAATCAAAATACAAACTTCATAATTTGATTTTTATCAACCCCAACAAGGGGAAACGTAAAAAAGAACTGTTTTCAATAACTAACTGATGGGCTGAAAAGTTCGTAGGCTGACACATAGATGGAGATACTAGTATTAAATCCATATGACTTTTAGTCAGTCCTACCCTTCGAAAGACACGTGTATAAATACTGTCGGACTATTGGTTTGTGAAATATAGTATTTTGACTGAAGCAACTTTTGTTTGTTTGAAAACAGTGGATAATAAGGAATTTCATGTGTTAATAAAGCATTGCTTTTCAGCGAAAAAAAATATTGTTGAAGCTAATACTTGGTTTAATAAACATTATTCGGACTCTGCACCAGGAAAATCAACCGTTGATAACTGGTTTGGTAAGTTTAAATTAGGCGAAGTGAGCTCCGGGGTCGATGGACGCAGTGGACGCCTCAAAGAGGTTGTTACCGACGAAAACATCAAAAAAGTCCACAAAATAATTTTGTATGACCTTAAAGTGAAGTTGATTGTGGTATATGAGACTCTAAAGGTATAAATGAAACGTGTTGGACTTATCGTGAAGGAATATTTGAGTATGCTAAAGCTCTGTGCAAAGTGGGTGCCGAGGGAACAACAACGAATTAATTATGAGTTGTGTTTCCAGATGTTTAATCGTAATAAACCCGAATTTATGCTTCAATGTGTGACAATGGATAAAACATGGCTGTATTATTTCACACTGGAGTCCAATCGACAGTCAGCCGAGTGGACTGCACTTGATCAACTAACTCCAAAACATGGAAAGACGCAACAGTCGGCTGGCAAGGTTATGGCATCAGTATTTTGGGATGCTCATGGTATATTATTCATAGACGATCTTGAAAAGGGAAAAAACATCAATAGCTACTATTACATAGCGTTATTGGAGCGTTCGAAAGACGAAATCGCGAAAAAACGGCCCCATTTGAAGAAGAAAGTGTTTCATCAAGGCAATGTACCTTGTCACAAGTCAGTGAAAACGATAGCAAAGTTACATGAATACTTCCACATGCACCGTATTCTCCAGATCTGGCCTTCAGCGACTTTTTCCTATTCTCAGACATCAATAGAATGCTCGCTGGAAAAAAAATTAGCTGTAGTATTTAAAATTGTTTAACCTTCAAACTTACTTTATTCTGTGTAATTTATAATACCTTAGATTTAAGATATGCATCGATATGGAATTAACCAAAATGTCTCATGTATTAAAGGGTTAGCTAAGTTTCTTGCCCCTTGGGAAAAATTGTATGCTTCTCTCTCTGGGGTCTACCTGTTCCAGTACCTGTTTTCGTATAAATTTTCTCGTCTGCCAATGACTAGTGAAGATGCCCCTTTGTATCAACTCTTAAATAAAATTTCAATTAGATGTAGACTTGTGTGCCTTTCTATTTAATGTGGCCCGAATGCATATCATTTTATTACTGCTAGCTGATTAAACTTCTCCTTGCCCAGTAGGACGTGTAAGTAAAACAATAGGAGCTACAATATTTTACTGTGACCAGTGGAAATAATTTACGCTGGATTACATACATACAATTTATCACTTAGCTGCTGTTCGTTGGCAAAGTGCTAATTGAAGTAGCAAAATATTGTTTTCAGTAATACCTAATTTTTGTGTAGATATTTATATGTCAACAACCAGACTCTGCATTTAATTTAAAAACAATATTTATCTGATTAAATATCGAAAATTATAAAAGAGTATGTTTGTTAACTATTGATTTTTTTAAATATTATTATATATTCTTAAAAGCACAGTAAATGAAAAAATATAACTTATTAGTAACTCTTAGAAAAATTTAGAGGTCTACTGTTCTTTATTTTGTATGATTTTTATAGACAGCATTTAGATACAGTTTTATTAGATCTCTTTTGAAGTAGACTATACCCTTTACAGACAATAAAAAATTATATATGGCTGTTATATAAAAGGTATATAAATTCTTGAGTACTTTACATGAGGTAGTCCTTTTCATTGCTGTTTTAAATTGCTTGAAAAACTCATTTTCCTACTGTAATTATTATTCCCCCATTTATGGGGAACGTGCTTTATGTAAATTAGTTTTCTTTCATTTTTCGGTCCTACTCCCGCTTTGAAATATCCTCAGGGATTTTCCCTGCTTTTATCCCGAATTTAAAATGAAGGTATCGTGTTTCTAAACATTTATTTTTAATTTTTTTAGTATATACCTAACATTAAAGACAGTTTAATAAATAAAAAGGGAAAAGATATGCTTAAAAATATTTCCATAATAAAATAATATTAAAATAAAATATTTAGATTATATTTTACTGAAACTATTTTCAATTAATGTATTTGGATAATATCCAGTGAGTAATTCCCATGTTTGTTTCGAGGGGTTTTACAACTTGATTAGTACAAAATCTTATAAGTTAACATTATTAATGTATCTGTTTGTAACTGAAATGTATTTAACACTTTGTGTGATATATATATATATATATATACATATAAATATACATATATATATATATATATACATATACATATACATATATATATATATATAAACATATATATATACATATATATATATACATATATATATATATATATATATATATATATATATATATATATATATATATATATATATATATATATATATATATATATATATATATATATATATATATATATATATATATATATATATATATATATATATATATATATATATATATATATATATATATATATATATATATTATATATATATATATACATATATATATATATATATATATATATATATATATATATATATATATATATATATATATATATATATATATATATATATATATATATATATATATATATATATATATATATATATATATATATATATATATATATATATATATATATATATATATGTACATATATAATATCATATTTGCAGGGATAAATAAAGATTTAATTTTAAATCTAAATTCATTTCCCGTTCTGTGGTTCCTAATGTAAAAACGAGTTTTTATTTGTCTAAATTTTTCCAGAATTTATGTTGCAGACAAGAACATTCGGCTTCGTTTTCCTATGTATAACGTTTTTTTTTGTACCCACAAACAAACCATGTTGTTACACTAAGCATTACTAGTACGTGACTAGCGCTCAAGTAACAGTCATCAGAATATGTACTAGTACGTGTTCCGAATACAAGTGTTAATATGCTAAGTTCTAGCTTAGGTTAAATACTTTTTTATTATCTCATTATCAATGTTATACAAATGGAAATTAATAAATTTAATCGTAGCCATCCTCTCTTCTGTTTCACACTCACTTACTACAGCAAATAATTAGTTAAAGAATGAAATGGATTTACAGATGACGGAGGCAAATTTTTAGTCAGTTAGTTCAGTGTATAGGAATGATTACAACAGAGCAAAACAATGAATTTAAATTAAATGCCCCGGATATTTCTGGTTTAAGAAATTAAGAGTGCTTTGTTTTTCAATTTTAAATTAGCCTATTTGTTTTCTAATTAAATCAATTGAAAAGAATTAAAACTTATAGCCCCAGAACGTGCAGCATTCACTGCAGAAAGAAAAAGATAACCTTTCGCGAGTGACGCGTAAACACATAAACAGAGAAACACGAGCTTCACATACTTCACATACTTCACATTCCTAGATTTTGTTCTAATTATACAATTGCATATTTAGTTAATATTAGTTACATTATAACGACATTGCTACGTAATTACAATACAGTAAAAAAATTCCCTCAATCATCTATAAAGAAAACTTTCTTTACTTCATTTTCATATTAATTTAAAGCTTTTACTAAAGTGATATAATTCATTTTTAGTACTCAGCATAGGCCATTAATATTATGTATATATATATATATATATATATATATATATATATATATATATATATATATATATATATATATATATATATATATATATATATATATATATATATATATATATATATATATATATATATATATATATATATATATATATATATATATATATATATATATATGTATATATATATATATATATATATATATACATATATACATATATATATATATATATATATAGATAGATATGTATATATATATATGTATATATACACACACACATATATATATATGTGTGTGTGTGTATATATCTATCATATATATATATCTGTGTGTGTATATATGTACATATACACACACACATATATATAAATATATATATATATATATATATATATATATATATATATATATATATATATATATATATATATATATATATATATATGACATGGACGAGTGTTTAAGGCATGACAGACACATTTAATTCCATGTATAAAAACTTCTTTATTTTCATCCTTCTGTTCATGGCTATGACATTTAGATGTCCTTTGTTCTAGTCTTGGATCAACAAACGTGTCGGATGTTATCAGCCAGAGTTCCCTCTCAGAACTGTCTCTTTTCGCGTTGCTACCTAAGCAAATTTCCAGTGTTTACTTCCGCGTTGGCTTCTTCACTATGTATTGTTCCACTCTGTATAGAGGGTGTTTCTTTCTCGTATTACGTTGTAGTTAATGAGTTCTAACTATTTTTAATTATAATTTGCCCCATTCTTAACCCCATTTTAAAACCTGACACACACACACACACACACACACACACATATATATATATATATATATATATATATATATATATATGTATATATATGTGTGTGTGTGTGTGTGTATATATGTGTGTGTGTGTGTGTATGTAATATTAAAATTCCTTATTTACGTCTTTTCATATTAATTTAATAACTTTTGTTCATAAAGTAAGTTTACAAACCTCTGTCTGTACTAATTTAGCCAATAGTTAGTGCGTTCTCCTTAAACATGGGTATTTTTATCACGTGATCAATTGTGCTTAGGGATTATTCGTACTATTTTTACCTGAGGAATCTCTACTTGAAAAGCATATGTGCGGGATCACATTGTCTATGTGCACGAGGTTGTAAAAGTGTTTTCCTGTTGTATGGATTTCATGTTTCTTACCAGAAATAAAATGTGTTATGATTTTGAATGAGTCTCGCACATATTACACACACACACACACACACACACATACATATATATATATATATATATATATATATATATATATATATACTTATTTATGTAACTTCTTGCATACCTTTTGAATATTATTTTTTGTTCTTGAAATATAAAATATATATTTAATTTTTAGTATAATATACTAAGCATAAAATATATCTCTACCTCAATTAATTGAAACTCTACAGCATATTCCCCAAAGCATCCATTTATTTAGGGGGAAATTAAGTCTCTCTAAATGTGCTGTTTATGTATGCATCTTAAAGATAAATTTTATCCCTTAAGTTCTAAATCCAGTACTGTCTATAAATCTCCATTACATCAACTTACTGGATCATTGTTCCGAACAGGGACTCCATCTGTCTTTAAAAGTTTGATTTCCCTTGCGAACAAAGACGAAATTCAAATTCTATTTTTCCTTTATATCCAGACTTCTTCTCAGATTTATTTATCTTTTGGTCTATTAGATCCGAGAAAAGATCCTGGTTTCGGTGTCCTCAGAAAATTCTTTAGAATTGTGCATGCAAAAACATTGACATATATTAGAGCATTTCGAAATACTCTTGGAAAGAAAACATGGAAATTTTTATCTTGACGTGTATAATGCATGTCTTTTTGACAGCATTGTATAAAACAAGTATTTTTACGGTTGGACGTAAAACTGAATATCATGTTACTGTAAAAATAAACGGTTGTAAATATCCCACTGTCAGTCTAAATTTCATTTGTGAATCAATATATGAACAAATGGCAACTCAATATAGATAATGAATATTATGTTAATGTTATAATATTATGTTACTGTAAAAGTAAATGGTTGTAAATATCCCACTGTCAGTCTAAATTTCATTGGTGAATCAATATGAACAAATGGCACCTTAATACAGATATTGAATATTATGTTAAGATGATAAATATTATGTTCCTGTAAAAGTAAACGGTTATAAATATCCCAACTGTCAGTCTAAATCTCCTTTGTGAATCAATATATGAACAAATGGCAACTCAATATAGATATTGAATATTATGTTAATATGATAAATATTATGTTACTGTAAAAATACATGGTTGTAAATATCCCAACTGTCAGATTAAATTTCATTTGTGAATAAATATATAAACAAATGGCAACTCAATATAGAGAATGAATATTACGTTAATGTTATAATATTATGTTACTGTAAAAGTAAACGGTTGTAAATATCCCACTGTCAGTCTAAATTTCATTGGTGAATCAATATTAACAAATGGCAACTCAATATAGATATTGAATATTATAATAACGTGATAAATATTATGTTACTGTAAAAGTAAACGGTTGTAAATATCCCAACTGTCAGTCTAAGTTTCATTTATGGATCAATATATGAACAAATGGCAACTCAATAAACACAAATTTCATTTGTGAATCAATATATGAATAAATGGCAACTAAATATAGATACTGAATATTATGTTAATATGATAAATATTATGTTACTGTAAAAATAAACGATTGTAAATATCCCAACTGTCAGTCTAAATTTCCTTTGTGAATCAATATATGAACAAATTGCAACTCCATATAGATAATGAATATTTTGTTAATGTGATAAATATTATGTTACTGTAAAAATAAACGGTTGTAAATATCCCAACTGTCAGTCTAAATTTCATTTCTGAATCAATATATGAACAAATGACAACTCAATATAGATAATGAATATTATGTTAATGTGATAGATATTATGTTACTGTAAAAATAAACGGTTGTAAATATCCCAACTGTCAGTCTAAATTTCATTTGTGAATCAATATATGAACAAATGGCAATATTGATCAAACTCAATATAGAGGAGAATATTATGTATAGACTCAATATAATTATTCAAACTCAATATAGATGATGAATATTATGTTAATGTGATAAGTATTATGTTACTGTAAAAATAAATGATTGTAAATATCCCAACTGTCAGTGTAAATTTCCTTTGTGAATCAATATGTAAACAAATGGCAACTCAATATAGATAATGAATATTATGTTAATGTGATAAATATTGTGTTACTGTAAAAGTAAACGGTTTTAATTATCCCAAATGTCAGTCTAAATTTCATTTGGGAATCAATATATGAACAAATGGTAACTCAATATGGATAATGAATATGATAATGTGATAAATATTATGTTACTGTAAAAGTAAACGATTGTAAATATCCTAAATGCCAGTCTAAATTAAATTGGAGAATCAATATAATATACAAATAAATGGCAACTCAATATAAATAATGAATATTATGTTAATGTTGTAATGAATACTATGATTATTATGTTACTGTTGTAATAAATGTTATGAATATTATGTTACTGTAAAAATAAACGGTTGTAAGTATCCCAAATGTCACTCTAAATTTCATTGGAGAATCAATATAATATATGAACAAATGGTAACTCAAAATAAAGAGATGTTTGACTTTTACAATATTTATTCTTTTGAAGTCACACTTTCCAGAAAGTTTGTTATAGTTTTAAAACTTCTTCAAATATACCTCCAATAAAATCAATCACTTAAAGTATACTAAATTAAATAATATTTTATATACATTTAATAATTTAGATCATTTCTTGATATTTATAATATCTTATACAAACACATTTGTGTATGCAGACACAAATCCACAAGCTTCCCGCACACATACATACATAAATTTAATATTTCAACCAAATTAACCAACTGAATTATAATCATGTTATAATGTAAATTCGTTTCTATTTTAATTCTAGTACCACTTCGCGAAGAAGAGAACAGCAACCAAATTTCTGATTAGCCTAACGAATCTTAACTAATAGAACTTCTTTACGTAACTTAGTTTCGGCTGCAAACGTTCTCATGGTAGTATCCTCTTAACACCTCTGGTTGGTTGACTCCCTTGCTCTGTAATAGAGCCACAAAGCTTATGTAGAAAGTTGGGGCGTCAGAGCTTCAAAGAAGGATTATATCAATAAACTTTACTTATGTTTTAAAATTTTGATGCTTTCTTTCAAGCTCTATAAACTTCTTTATTATACATAAATAGGATTTCAAGCTTGTAGTGAGTAAAAACTATATACATGTATACATGTATATATATACATATAATATATATATATATATATATATATATATATATATATATATATATATATATATATATATATATATATATATATATATATATATATATATATAGTGTGTGTGTGTGTGTGTGTGTGTGTGTGTGTGTGTGTATGTGTGTGTGTGTGTGTACGCATGTGCTTATCCAGAAAAAATTGTTTTTACTTTACACTTGAGATATATAGCTCATATTTTATTGTCAGTACATTCTGGGTTATCTTTCAAGTTATGCACTCATTACTCTGAATTACCCACGACTCTAGAATTTAGTCGATACCTGAATAAAATATCTTCTGTATTCTTCATTGCTTAGAAAGATTCCGTGTATGTCCTACATCTTAAATTGCCGTGCAATTGCTGTGAGTTTATCCTCTTTAAAGAAATGTTAATCACGTGATTTATCTCCTCATGGATGAGAGCCCAAAACCGTTTTTACTGTGGCTGTTAAGTTCTCTAGACCACATCTTGTGTATGAAAAAGGCATAAAACTGCCTGTAACTCGCAAGATTATACAATTTTTAGTAGAAAAAGCAACATCTTATTTAGAAAAGTCGTATAGATGACACATGTAGAAGATATTAATTCATGCTTTGGTTTTGAGTAGAATTACAGGAACCTAATCCCAATAAATCACATCTTTGATTAATTTGGATAGCTGGGAAAGCAAAGGTTAAAATATAGCTATAATTTCTTATACATTGTATATGCATATTGGTATGTGTATGCACAATATATATCTGTAGATTACAGAAACACAATTAGAAATTATTTCTGTAAATAAATAAATGCTGTACCTAAAAGTGTATTTTTGTTTATTTTTCTTATAACTTGAAACAAAAATTTGCTTATATAGAAATGTACTAGGGCATTGATAATAATTCTTAAGTGCATTTACAATGTTTTTAGTTGCACAGATTATTTTAAGTATTTTATAATCCTTTATACGAAGCTTGTAAACGTCATTCATACATGTAGTTTTTCGAAAATTTATTTCAAATTAACTGGTAAATATTAAGTATATCTATTTTAGTATCATATTTACAAACTTTATATCCTTGCTTGTAATATGGTAAAACCGTACTATATGGGTAATTTATAAACTTCTGTTTGTAAATTACCCATATAGTACTGTCTACTTTTCTTCAGTTTGCATACCATATGATAGTAAAACAGAACAGAAATAATCATTTATTGAAAGTCAGATGGAAAACACAATGCAAGAAAGGTATCAATTATCAGGTTATGGTACTGAGCGCAGGTACCATGTTTATAAAATCATCTGTAAGCAACTTAAACAGAATGCTGTACGCTGAGGTACATATAGAACACGGCGGAATCACTGGTAAAACACACCACACCGTGCGTAACTCTATACTCTGAGAAATATACTTACGTTTGTTTTTATTTTGGAGCTCAGCCTGCCTTATATTGTCAAGTACCCAGATAGCAAATTTATTTTGCACCAAACTTGCAGAAGTCTTGCTTTGCAAACCTGTAGACTTGTAGCAAGTTCAGAATGACAAATCTGCAAGTTTGAAACAAGACTGCAGCAAGTCTACGCAAACTTCGAAGTCACCATGCCTCCAACTTGCAACAAACTTGACCTCCAAATTGCAGCAAACTTGCCATGTAAGTTACAGTACACTTGTCGTACAAGTTTGCATCAAACGTGTCATATCACACTTGCAGCAAGTTCATTGCAAACCACGCTTGGAAAAATCCAAACTGTTTTTGAAAAAAAACATTTTTGTTTGGTTTAAATAGCATATGTAGATGGAATTTTTTTTACTTTTGTAAAGACTAAGATTTTAGATAATTTTGAATAAATATTAAAAATTCATTAGTAATTAATTTCTTGCTAATTAACCCTTTGCACTTTACCTTCAAACTTGAAGGCTCCGCTACGGAGACAATGCAGAATAATTAGTTTTTACGATTTGTTTTTTCTCTTATGTTAAAAACTGAAAATGATTTGCTTTGTCTCCGTAGTTGGAGGTATGGTGACTTCAAAGTTTGCGTAGACTTGCAGTCTTGTTTCAAATTTGCAGATATGTGATGCTGAACTTGCTGCAAGTTTGCAGGCTTGCAAAGCAAAACTGCAAGTTTTCTTCAAACTAAATTTGCCGTCTGGGATAGAGCCATCTGAGAAACTTTGAAATAATACTTTATATAGAGAAAAATGGGTTAATACCATTGAAGATAAATTAAAATTTATAAAGCCTACACTCAAACGACCTAAAAGGAAAAAAAAAGAATTAAAACGAAATTTTAGTAACTCTACAAAAAGTTGAGAAAAATTTACTTAAAAATTAAAATTTTCAACATAGGTTTAACATGGAGGAATACACGTGCATGAAAACGAAAACATTGCTTAGTGAATAAATAGAATTAACACATCTATTTAATTTATTAGAAATTTTAGAAAGTTGCAAATTATAGAGAAATGCCACTTTAAAAAACAACCACGCTTGAATAATTAAAATAATAAATGCCTTTTATAAGATCCATAGCATCTTGCGGAATGGCGTGTCTGCCATATTGCCATTCTTGGTTTTGGCCGGGAAACGTTTGCGCATGCGCTCGTTATCTTAACTCTCATGCAATGATGGGAATTTTCTCTTGCTCTAAGTTTGTCATAACAAGATTGTCACAGTTTTGTAGCAAAATTGCATTGCAAAGGAGTGATAGCTTTATGCTCCGTCTAACTTGCAAGAGTTTTGCTTCAAGATTGTCGCGTCAAATTTGTTATGACAAGATATTATCCAGAAAAAATCAAACTTGCTGCAAGTATGCATGCTATCTGGGTACAAACTGCTCAAACATTCCAGATTAGAACAGAAACCTGAACCAGAAGTTGTCAAATATCTTCACATTTGGCAACACTTGGCGATATTTGGCGAAGAACGTAACGACAAAAGAAGTTGACCAAACTGTCGCCAACGAGCCGATATCTCGTCGATCTGGCGAGATACCCATGGAGTCCTGTGTTAAATACAAGTTTTACTAACAATCAATCTAATTCACATATTTTCATGCAATAAACATTAAAGATGCACTATTTTACTAGCAGAATAATAATTTTAACATGATTTAACATCAAAAACACATTTTTAGTTCCAAATTCGTTAGATTATTTAACTTCCTGTACGTTAACACTTTTGAAAGTTTGAATTGCCTTTAATCTTGCTGAATATTCATAGTGTGTAATTAATATTCAACAGGTTTAGAGTAAATAGCCAATATTACGCGGATAGAAAATATTATACCAGTTATTAATCAATGATTTTAATGCAGAAGATATACTTAAATGATAACTAATATTAATAAATCATTCTGATTACCATGCAGATTATTATAACAAATCTTTTAGTTCTCGTAAATCAGTAAAAATTTACCACTCAACGCAGAAAATTCATAAAATAATTTGACAGATTATTATTAATTTTTCCAGTTTCAGAATTTATGCAAAATATTGTTCTTAAACAACGTTAATTTAAATGATTTTATTAGTTTGAAAACCATTGTCATATGTCCATTAATAAAATTTTACAAACTTCAAACTTTCAGAATTAAATAAGATATACATGTAGATGCTAAATTTACTGTAGTATTACTTTGCCCGTTTTTCCAAAGAAATTCAAATCACATTTCTAAA
>CM063505.1:167940530-167955530 GCA_032207245.1 Pardosa pseudoannulata
TCGTAAATATAAAAAATCAAATAGAAATAGTAGTATATAGTTTAATTTTTTTGCATTAGGTTATATATAAACATTTTTACATTATAAAAAAAGAAAAGACAAAAACATTGGGCTTCGTTTCCCTGTATTTACCGTTTTTTTTGTACCCACAAACAAACCATGTTGTTACACTAACCCGTACAAGTACGTGACCCGCGCTCAAGTATCAATCGTCAGAAAACGTACTAGTACGTGTACCACATACAATGTGTTAACTAAGAAAATAGCAATGTACTTAATATCACCCGTATTGTATACAAACTCAAGAATTTACATTAAATTTTGAGGTTTATTGTTCAAGATAACTATGTCAAGTTTAAAATCGTTCTTTCGAATAATATTCCACTTAAACTGTGATTATAAATAGAATTGGTTATGTAAACACATAGTATAGTTTGGTCATATTTCTATTTGTAAAATATTTTGTACTAATGTTCCAAAAGTAAAAGTCTTAAAATCAGAACCACATTTTTCAGATTGCTATGTTATATTGTTTAATTTAAAAATAAATAAACAAAGATTTTATTTCATACGGGATAAAATATTATTCATTAATTTTTTTTCTTTTTGTAATATCAGAGTAAAGTTCTACAAATATCTAGAAAGTGTCTTTGACCTTTAAGCGCAGTCGAATGTACTAATTAAATAATATTATTGTATTAAGATTACTATAAACATTAAACTGCTAATACTATTCGTTAATGTAACAACAAAATTTCAAACTAAAGTAAGGGAAATAAAGCACGCTAACTTGCCCATTCATTCTTCAAATTACATATAATTTTCAATTTAACTTTACATAACCACAATCAAACTTCCATGTATAAAGAGCTATATATAACTGCTATATATATATATATAGATTGTTTAACTAACTATTGATATCAGTTTTTAATACACTTTTTAACTTATGAACATCGTATATTATAAGACATTTAAAAAATTTAATCTAATTTTCATAACATTATTTTCATGTGTTACCTATAACACATAAAATTATAAGCATTATGTCCGTATGTGTGCATAACAATTTTAGGTTAAAATCTAAAAGATCGCTCTATGTGTTATTTACAACACATAAAATTATATGCGTATATCCTTATGTGTGCATAAAAAATTTAAGCTAAAAAATTTCGGTTAAAACCTAAAGAATCGCTCTAGCTTGTTCAATAAATTCTACTTTTTGCTATTTGAAATAGAGCTCGCTTTATGTCACGAATTCTAATGTTCTTCCATTGGGGAACGTTCACATTTCGATTACTTTAAAAGCTCGCCACTTAAATCAATTTAACCACTGCCATTTTTCTTCTTTTTTCTTTAGTTTTAATGAGATTTATTACTTTATTTCACGTACTTTTATATGCTTTCTTTGTAACACGATATAAAAACTTCCAATGGAAAATTTTGTACCGCAGAAATACATTAAATGTAGTCTACATTCTGAGTAAAGTGAATAAAAAATGTATTTTTTTTTCTAAATAATAAAACTAATCTAAGAAACCGTAAATTCCCTTTAATGATTTTCTTAAAATAAAAAGGCTTTCAAACTTAAAAGGGTAATAGTTATTTCAAGGTTCCATGTGGTATAAATGTTAGAAGTTCTGTAGTGTCGAACATATAAAAGATAAATTATTTATCTTGTGTTTGCTTATTATATATAGCTATTTATACATTTCAGTCTTATTGTGGTTATGTTAAGTGAAATTGAAATTTATATGTAATTTAAAGAATGCATGGACATGTTAACAGCTTTTGATTTCATTACTATACAGGGAAAATGTCTTATGTATAATTCCTTTTACCAGATCATACAAATCCTTAATAACAATAGAGCAACTGATAGTCTAGCAACATAGATGTCCCTTGAGTCCTTTGAATTTTAAAATAAGTCATTGTAAGAAATGAATGTGGTACTTATTTGTAATTTATTTATTTACAGTAAATATAGACTAGTGTCATTAGTATAGCATATCTCATTGTAATACATATTTACATTAAATGTTCTTAAAGTACCATTCATGACATTTTCCAGACATATGGACTGTCGTGATATGAGAAATATCCTGATTTCAAGAGTATATATAGCTACTTTGGTGACTAATTATGAAATCTTTAATGAAATTTCAAATAAGGGATTCTTGAAAAGTTATAAGCTCTAAATAAAATTCAAGAATGAGAAAGCAACTTACAACTTTAAAAAAAAATATTTTCGTCTTATATACCGAAGAGTCAATATTTTATTGATCACTGATTTTGGCTGTAGAGTTTTATAAATTACATCTTTACTTTATATCACATTTTGCCACTTTCTAAAACAAAAATCATGATTCTTAGCAATTAGTCTCATGAAGATTCTGAAATATGGCTTAGTATAACTTCAAAGTTTTTTTTAATTTTCATCAAAGCTTATGAAGTTACTTTGCAATATTGACTGCAATATAATATGATAAAAGGATGGCATGTTTTAGGCACACGTGAAGTGTGCTTCCTTTACAAACTATTATCTTGTTGTCTATTGCATGTTTTAAAACTAATTTTGCACCATTATATTTTTCTAGAAAACCACATCTTTCAATTTTGACAAAATTGTGTTCGGGACTGTATTAAAAACAATCTAATAAAAGCAAAACATTCCTTATATATATCTCTTTAAATTCATTATTTGTACTTTTAAATTTAAAATTTTAAACTTTCCATGATATAAAATTATATAAACTATGTATCTTTAAAATCGTACAACATCCCTAAATGTTTGATATTGTAATCGAAACATTAATTTTTTTAAATTATTGATGTCCCTGTCTCTTTATAAGAAACGTGTCAGAATGCATTTAATCAAATCTTCTTTATTGATAGTCCTGGTAGTTTTCATATTCGTAATTTTGTTGATTTTTTCATTGAGTGTGCACGCTATTCATTAAGTATTAGTCCCCATACATGTCAAAACTTTTGATATATTGGCCTGTGCTATGCTATGCTGATATGGTTACTAGAAAGGCCGTTGCAAATAAGATAAATACAGGTCAGCAAATATTCGGGGGTGAAAAAGCAATGAAATGCTATTGGCGAGTCATATCTTAGGAATCTACAGAAGGGGAGATAATATATGAAAGCAATGGAATGTATTGAAGGATATTCATAACTCACAGGACTATCTCCAAACGCTATGAATAAAGAAAATGGAAGCTTTTGATGTCTTTCTAGTCTATTTGGAAATGTTTTTTATGTTTTATTAAACCTTTATAATATGAGTTTTCAGAAGTTGTAAAAAGAATGAATAATCATAAAGTGTGATAAAAGTATAAAACTTATTTTTTTTCAAACTACTAACATATTAAAAACTTAATAGAACATAGTAAACTGTCGTATCTGACTTTTTCTTAAAAATGCTTAGCATAAAAATGTTATATTGACTTATTTTAAAATTCATCATAATTTGAATATTAATTTTTACTGTTATTTTATAGAATTAAAATTTAATTCTAATCTTCTACTGTGATTGCATTTCATACTAAATGATAGGGGATAGCTATACTTAGTGATTTAGATCGTTTAAATGCAAAGAAATAAATAATATAAGGCTGTCTTAAAACTGCAGTATAATAAGATTCAAGATTAAGGTGACTATCATATCAGGAATTCTTTCATTTTAATATAAAGTAGAAAAAACAATATTTTAAAAGTGCTTTCACGAAAGAGCAATCATTAAACTTCCATCTAACTACCATTTGCTTTTTTATAATATTTTTCTTTAGTTACACATTAAAAATTTTATTGGTGATTTTAAATTTATTACATAGTAATAATTGGTTAATTTTCTAATAATTTCAAATATGATATTTAAAAAAAATTACCATTGTTAACTTCTGTTAATTAACTACTGTTTTTTTATATGTTGAAGAAACATTATACCTCAAAACAAAGAATAATTTTCTATTATCTTCTTTCTTAAATTACTAAACATTGTCTCATAATATATCAAACTTTAATTACAGATTTCATATAATAATTACTTAAAATTAAGCAATATTTATGTACAAGTTATATTTCTAGTATCAACTTTATTTCAAATATTGAAAAATCGTGTAAAATTCCATTTATTTCAAGTATTCATGTTTTTTTTACCAATTCATAATTACGTTCATAAAAATATCGTTAATGATATTATTTTCCTTTTTGAAGTGTTGTAAATGTTGAGTCACTGAAAAGTTTTCTTTTAAAATATTCTCAAAGTGGTTAACTTTTTAATAATTTCAAATATAATATTTAAATTAAAAAAATTACTACTGTTAACTTCTGTTAATTATTAACTACTGTTTTTTATATGTTGAAGAAACATTATACCTCAAAACAAAGAATAATTTTCTATTATCTTCTTTCTTAAATTACTAAACATTGTCTCATAATATATCAAACTTTAATTACAGATTTCATATAATAATTACTTAAAATTAAGCAATATTTATGTACAAGTTATATTTCTAGTATCAACTTTATTTCAAATACTGAAAAATCGTGTAAAATTCCATTTATTTCAAGTATTCATGTTTTTTTACCAATTCATAATTACGTTCTTAAAAATACCGTTAATGACATTATTTTTCTTTTTGAAGTGCTGTAAATGTTGAGTCACTGAAAAGTTTTCTTTTAAAATATTCTCAAAGTGGTTAACTTTTTAATAATTTCAAATATAATATTTAAATTAAAAAAATTACTACTGTTAACTTCTGTTAATTAACTACTGTTTTTTTATATGTTGAAGAAACATTATACCTCAAAACAAAGAATAATTTTCTATTATCTTCTTTCTTAAATTACTAAACATTGTCTCATAATATATCAAACTTTAATTACAGATTTCATATAATAATTATTTAAAATTAAGCAGTATTTATGTACAAATTATATTTCTAGTATCAACTTTATTTCAAATACTGAAAATTCGTCTAAAATTCCATTTATTTCAAGCATTCAAGTTTTCTTACCAATTTATAATTACGTTCTTAAAAATACCGTTAATTACATTATTTTTCTTTTTGAAGTGCTGTAAATGTTGAGTCACTGAAAAGTTTTCTTTTAAAATATTCTCAAAGTGGTTAACTTTTTAATAATTTCAAATATAATATTTAAATTAAAAAAATTACTACTGTTAACTTCTGTTAATTATTAACTACTGTTTTTTATATGTTGAAGAAACATTATACTTTAAAGCAAAGGATAATTTTCTATTTTCTTCTTTCTTTCTTAAATTACTAAACATTATCTCATATCAAACTTTAATTACAGATTTCATATAATAATTATTTAAAATTAAGCAGTATTTATGTACAAATTATATTTCTAGTATCAACTTTATTTCAAATACTGAAAATTCGTCTAAAATTCCATTTATTTCAAGCATTCAAGTTTTCTTACCAATTTATAATTACGTTCTTAAAAATACCGTTAATTACATTATTTTCCAATTTAAAGTAATGTAAATATAGAGTGACTGAAACGTTTTCTTTTAAAAGCTTCTCAAAATGAATTTCATATTAATATAACTCGAAATACAAGAGAACGAAACTGGTTACACTGTTAAAAGAAAAATAAACAAAATAACGAAAAGATGAATCAGATGAAAACTGTGACACCTTGTTCTGGAAATAATCCTCCAATAATCCCCCTGGCTCTCACTAACCTATTAAAGAAGCCAGTTTTGTTTTCGGTCCTTTTATTAGAGCCGAAACGTCGAGAGTCTTATTAGTTACAGGCTTCTTTATTAGATCATATAAACGGAAGATACATACCAAAGAATGACAGGCGAAAACCCTTCCCTTTTCACACACAAATACTGCGTGTCCATAAATACTTTACTCTGCTCTGTAATTACTTTTCCAGTCAAAGATAACGAAGGCGGTAGAGGTGATATAACTTTCAACAGAAAGAAGATTATAGAGTCACGTGTTTTTACTTAGCGTTCGGAGATATTTTTCAAGAAGATATCAAAGCAGAATCAAATTGCGAAAATATCACCCTTTCGTATGAAAAAATTTCTTCATATAACTTATCTTGCAGAGGTATATCCCATTTTTTAAACGTTCTCTTGTAGGGAATTTCTATGCCAGATTCTCTTAAATTATGGGTCTAGTAAACTTTTCAGGAGATTTCAACATTTATAATACCTAATAACAGGATTTTTATATGGATTTGTATCTATACATTGTTTGATTTCTGTTCACTTTACACAAAAATTTCGTAGTTAATTCTTTATATCTTTCTAATTGTGTTTTTGTTGTATTTATGACAACAAAAAATAACTTTTTATGATAAGAATAATTAATCACTGTTTTGTGATATTTGTATTCTATCATTGCGCAGAGTCTTTCAGTCAGATAAACATTTTTTTATGTATTTTATTAATAATGCTAATAAATTATTTAAGAACCTTCAACTGCTTAATTTACCATATTATAAAATTTTGGTCTAGTTACACATCATAACTTTATTAGTGATTTTAAATTTAATACTTAGTAAGAAATGGCTAATTTTCTAATAATTTCCAATATGATATCTATATTAAAAGTAATACTACTGTTAACTAGTGTTACTTTTTTACATTTTGAAGAAACATGATACTTCAAAACAAAGGAAAATTTTCTATTAGCTTGTTATTTTCTTAAATTACTAAACGTTGTTTCATATATTACTATTTTAATTACAGATTTCATACATTAATTATTCAACATTACGCAATATTTATGTACAAATTATATTTCTAGTATCAGCTTTATTTCAAATACTGAAAAATCATGTAAAATTGCATTTATATCAGTCACTCATGTTTTCTTACCAATTTAAAAATTACGTTCTTAAAAATACCGTTAATGACATTATTTTCCATTCTACAGTGCTGTAAATTTTGATTCACTGAAACGTTTTCTTTTAAAAGCTTCTCAAAATGAATTTCATATTAATATAACTCGAAATACAAGAGAACGAAACTGGTTACACTGTTAAAAGAAAAATAAACAAAATAACGAAAAGATGAATCAGATGAAAACTGTGACACCTTGTTCTGGAAATAATCCTCCAATAATCCCCCTGGCTCTCACTAACCTATTAAAGAAGCCAGTTTTGTTTTCGGTCCTTTTATTAGAGCCGAAACGTCGAGAGTCTTATTAGTTACAGGCTTCTTTATTAGATCATATAAACGGAAGATACATACCAAAGAATGACAGGCGAAAACCCTTCCCTTTTCACACACAAATACTGCGTGTCCATAAATACTTTACTCTGCTCTGTAATTACTTTTCCAGTCAAAGATAACGAAGGCGGTAGAGGTGATATAACTTTCAACAGAAAGAAGATTATAGAGTCACGTGTTTTTACTTAGCGTTCGGAGATATTTTTCAAGAAGATATCAAAGCAGAATCAAATTGCGAAAATATCACCCTTTCGTATGGAAAAAATTCTTCATATAACTTATCTTGCAGAGGTATATTCCATTTTTCAAACGTTCGCTTGTAGGAATTTCTATGCTAGATTCTCTTAAATTATAGGTCTAGTATACTTTTCAGAAGATTTCAACTTTATCATACCTAATAACAAAATTTTTATATGAATTTGTGTCTTTCAATACATTAATTTTAGTTCACTTTACAGAACAATTTCGTATTTAATTCTTTACATCTTTCTGATTGTGTGTTTGTTGTATTTATGCCCACAATAAAATATTTTTTAAGATAAAAATACCTGGCCACTTTTTTGTCATTTCATATTTGTATTAGATCATTGCACACAGTATTTCAGCCAGATAAACATTTTTTTATGTTTTTTATTAATAATGTTAATAAATTCTTCAAGAACCTTCAACTACTTAAACTACCATATAATAAAAAATGTTTGAACGAATTATTGTATTTCTAAAAAAAATAAAATACCTATCTTTATACAACATAATCAGCACCATGCATAAAACTGTTATTATATTTGAAGCATAAAAGGAGTGTATTTCCAAGTTAATAGTATTGTAGATTAATACTGAACATTTTAAATGAACATCTCTAAAAATGTATTTTCTGCAGGTACACAGTCCATAAAAACATAGTTTTTAGAAAAGAGATTTTAAAGTGATAACTTAGTCTAAATATCCCCTTATTTATTTCCTTGTTTACTGATTGTGTTGATTCTAACTGACCAATTTTTATGCGGTTTGTTTCAAAACAATCAGTAATGTCTTTATATATTTGAAGCATAAAAAGGGATCCAAATTAAGGCAGTTGTAGACTTATCTTAAACATTTTAAATGAATATCTCTAAAAATGTATTTTCTGCAGTGTACACAGTCTATAAAAAACAGTTTTTAGAAAACAGATTTTAAAGTGGTAACTTACATCTAAATATCCCCATATTTATTCCTTGTTTATTGATTGTGTTGATTCTAATTGATCTATTTTATGCGGTTTGTTTCAAAACAATCAGTAATGTCTTAATATTAAAAAATTGAAAATATAAAAAACAGTTTATTAAAGCTTAAAAGTGACAAGTTCCTTTAAATGTTACATACTTAATCTCATTTTTAACCATGAATATCTTTAGTAATAATATTATTCAGAAAATACTTTAAAACAAGATAAATACCTTCTTAAATTACGTCAATTTAAAAAATATATAGATTAAATGATTTCAAATCAAAAATTTCAATGCTATTTGTTGTTCTGACAATTATCTACAACATTGTAGATTTGTATTCTACAACATTGTATATTTATTCTAATGAATATATACATATTTTATTTAAGATAAAAGCAAAATAATGTATTTTTGAAATTAGAATATATCAAGGTATTGTAGAAGGAAAAGATTTTATAACAACTAAACATCTAAACACTAATATACATAAAAGAAAACAATAATATTCTTAAAAAAAATAAATTATCCATTTCATAGTTCAACATTTTAAAGAAAAACACATTGCTTTATTGCTAAATAAAAAAGTTTTATGCATTCAGACCATCAAATGTGAAATATTGTGGTCGAGATGAAAGTAAAATATAATAATTGAAATCATGATATGTAAAACATCTTTCATCTACAAAATGAATGTTTTTATAAATATTAAAAAAAGCAGAAAAATGGCTTAGCTTTCAAGGAAAATTTCATTTCTCTACACATAAAAATATATTTTATAGTTAGAGACGTTTCAAAATGAATTTGACTTTTAGGTAACATTCCCATTTACAGAAATACTTTTAAAGAAGAAAAGATTTTGGATTTTTAGTTAGAAATGATAAAAAAGATGTGAATAACACAAGGAATATAATGTAACTTAATTTCTGGTCTTACATTACGATAATCAAAGACATATTATTAAGAACTTTCAAATATAAGCCATACTTATAGAAAAAATAATATTTGACTAGACTATACATGTTATTTTATGTTGCGATTAACGTCTTGTAGACTTTAAGTATTTCAGTCTGCTTTTATTCCAAATTCAATCCCCACTTTTAAAGAACGACTCTAAACTTCGTCCTTATTTTCAACGGTACAGAAATGGAAAAGGTTTTTCCTAAAGAGCTACATCTATGCTTATTATAGAATCTACATATTTAATGAAGCATGAATTTAGCCGAAAAAATTGAAATATTGTTAGGTTGTAAACGTTTAAGATGAAGAACGAGTCATTTTTTAAACTGAATTTCAATGTAAAAATAAAAATTTTGAGTTTTATAACTATTGAGTAAATTGCAAATATTTGAATATTTAGAAGTTTAAATTTTGCATTAATAAGAAAAGCACTACGCTAGAAGACTATCACAGTTGTATTAGAAATTGTGTAAAAAAATTATATAATTTTATTTTCTTTAATTCTTAAATGGGTTAACTTTATTCATTATCTTTCATTTCTTCTGTATATTTGCCCTGTATTGGTGATACATTTAGTAACATTTGGTGAATATTTACATATTTAAGTCAAACAAAATTACATATTTATAATAAGTTCCATACAATTTTCCCCATTCAATATTGTTTCCTTTGTCATATTTAATTATCATGGGAAATCCCAATGGAAAAAGTTTTGAATTTTTTTAAAAATATTAAAATATTAGATACATGTATATTTATTTAATCAAATATTTTTTTACAAAATTTTCCAAAAAATTCTTTTTTACGATTTTCAAATTAGCATTTCTCAAATTCATTCAAAATATTTTAACTAAAATATTATGAGTTAAAATTTTATAATTTTAGAATCTAAATACAACTATGTAATAAAGTTAGCTTTAAAATTAAATTAATCATTTTTAATTTTTTTAGATAGAATTATAAGTTTATTTTAAAAATTTAAAAAGAATATGAACAGAATCTTATCAAAGAGATAAAATGCAGAATAGCGTAAACATTTATTGAAATTATGTTAAGATTATAAAATATATGATTAATGAATAAATAAATTATGCAGTTTATTTTCTCTAATGGCTGTTCTATAGTTTTTAGGAAAGGTAAAAATATTTTGTATTATTCTGTTATTGTTTCGGAATGAGTCTTTATTTTTCATCAATGGTAGATGACAAACAATTTACAAAATTTTAAAAGTTTACCAAATTTTCAATTATATGTTATTTATAGTTTTGGCATTTGTATCAATATTAGGATTTTTCAACCTTTGTATTTACTTTTGCTTTTTCGGCTCTAAAATTGGCAGATATCATGAAAAAACCTTTATCATATAGCTTTACAGTTCTCTGTTTACGTGTGATACTAAATAATTCTATTAATGCGAAGGTTTAATATTTTTTATAAATTACATCGTATGTTTTACCATATTCAGTCTTACTATAGCTTATATTTAAGATAATCATAAACATAAATTTGTCAGAATTGTCTGAGTCATTAATAGGTTACGAGTTATGTGACCTCATAGTTTTTTAATGAAATATGAGCCAATTAAATTGTAGAAAGTTTTATGTATCGAAAATGTAGGAAAAATTTCATTGTGCATAAGCTATTGTATTGTACGTTTTCGTAGAACAATCACATTTTCTTGCTTTGGATGGCTTTATGACGCAATTATTTTGAAATATATAAATGAAAATCATGCATGTTTTCAATAACATCTTGATGGAAAAGTATTTATTTAATAGTCACGTAACAGTACAAAACATCAAAACAAAACTTTTCTAAATAAAAAAATGTATACTTAATATTAGACAACTCTTTTAAAAATATAATAAACAAATATTTCGTGATTACTTGGAATAATGATTTGTTTAAATATAGCCATAATTAGAGAATAAAAATGCAAATATACTAATTCAAAATGAAACCAATTTAATGTATTAAATAAACTTTATGCCTAGGTGTTTCAGTATTTTTTTTTTACTTTATAGAAAAGACAACGTTTTGCCTAGTATCCCCTCAATCCTTTTAATTATTTTCTGAAGACAAGATCACTAAATACAGGTCAATTATAATAACATTTAGCTAAATGCTTGTTAAAGAAGTTAAATTTTACATGCCTACTTTTTCAATGACGATATTTATATTCTAAGTTAATTAATACCAATTTTGAATTTTATAAGTTCAACATGTTTCCATGTAACTTCCACCCTTAGGGCTCAGTAATCTTTTCAAAACACTTGAGCCCTAAAAAATTAAATGAAAGGATGGACTTACAAAAAGTGAAAACAATTATTTTCAATAAACCCAAAAGGCGTGAGTATAATTAACGAATATCTTGGGAAAGAAAACCGCTTTTAGATTAATTGAAAAATCGAGTTATGTGAATAAGGCAACGTTTCTATTGCCTAAACTTTTATGCCAGCACAATTAAATAAAATGACTCAGTTGTAAAGCATACAGTCCTTTTGAGAGTTTTGCTCCATAAAAAGCTATTGCATGTTTGAAGCTATTCTTTCACATCTTAATTAACTTTTCTAAGAAGTGTGTTTAAAAATATTTTTTGAGAAATTGTTTAAATAAATAAGATAAAAAATCAGTACGATATTATCATTTTATTTATTTAAATTTTAACTAAAGTAAGTAGAAAAAATTGCTATATACTGTTGTATCATATTTTGCCAAAACAAAAAATTAAATTTAAAAAAATCTGTAGAACGAAATTCTCATAAATTTTATTTAAAAATTAAACCTTATTAGGTTAAACAAATTTAAAATCTCAGCAAATTTCTAGTTAAGCCGAAAATTATATATTAAGCAGTAATTAAAAAATTGAATAAAATTAAAACTCCTTTGTATAATAATTACTTCCTACCATTTTAGGATTTTCGTATTCTTATTATTCTGTTGAAAAGTAAGTACTAAAATTATTAACAAAATACTATTCCTTAACATTAAATTTAATACAATTATCAAATTAACTATTTATTTAGCATTTTATAAAGGTAATAAATTATGTAGTTTTTATACTTCTAAAAGCTTCTCATCTCAAGGAATATATAGTAAACTACCATACATTTTAAATGGACACTTATGTAAACCATGTATTATGGACAAAAAGTGTTTCATAATTATTAAATAAAACTTTAAAGATTAATAATAAATTATCGAGGTAGGAATTAATTCTAAAATTATTAACAAAATACTATTCCTTAACATTAAATTTAGCACAATTATCAAATTAACTGTTTATTCAGCATTTTATAAACTTAATAATTTATGTAGTTTTTATACTTCTAAAAGCTTCTATTCTCAAGGAAAATATAGTAAACTGCCATATATTTTAAATGATCGCTTGTGTAAACCATCTATTATGGCCAAAAATTGTTTTATATTTATTAAATAAAACTTTAATGATTAATAATATTTTATCGAGATTAATTTAACACAAATATTTCATAGTTTTTAAGGATTTAAATAAAAAGTCTCTTTTAAATAATAGTAAAAAATATTTCATCAAATGTATATTAATTTAAACTATGACACTGACGCTTAAGGCTAAAGAAAACTTTTAACAGCGTGAAATTTTCTTAAAAATTTGATAATTTTATCTCATTCACTTGTGAAATATAAGTATAAGAATAAATAAGGTGCCACTTTAAAACAACACTATCTTAAGTTTTTAAGCATTTGCATCATTCTCAGGTGCATCTTTAAACGTTAGATAATTTAAAAATTTAACTATGACTTATCATGTAGAATAAGAAATAAAAGTTAATTAAAATTACAATATTTCAAACAGGTAGAACCTTACCCCTTTACGAATTCAAAGAATTATAAATATTTTATTCAAGAATAAGTGAATAATTTAATTTATTATTCTTAACTTTTTCTTACTACATTTCTAGCGAATGATTGTGATAAAAAGTTTTATCATAATCATTCCCTAGAAATGTAGTAAAAGGTATCATACGAAAAGCAATTGTTCCATTATATATGAAATTGATGTAATATTAAATAATGCTCTTTCTGACTTAATTATTAACTTTCAAAATTGTTTAAATATTACTTTAAAAAATATGAAAATTTTCACAGGAATATATTGCAGGAATTTATTCCTGTAATATTTATTCCTGTAGCAGCAGGTTAGTCAAAACCAAAATAAATTAACTTTGAAATTCCATTGTCTCCATATAAGTAGTTTAATAACTACTTTATTTAAAATTAAAAATACATTAAACATACTTTAACTTAAAATGTAAACTTTTTTCCAGAGTTTTACAGTATTTAATCCTGAAATAAACAATAGATGGTGATGATCTATTTCCACCCAATATATACATCACATTTTTCAATTTTCATAAGTCATACATTCTTTACTGAGTTCAGATTACGATCTCTGTTCTTTGCTTTTATAGATCGTTGCTAAGCAACTCGGCATGCAACCTAGTGCCCCCTGTCGACTGTATTTCTGAAAGCTTTAATCCACAGTAGAAAAAGAATTTTTCTCTTCGGGGATATGCCTCAGAATTCCTGGAATTCTTAGGGCAGTTACGGAAGTTCGAAGGTAAATTTTTGTTGGTGTGTGTGATTGCTCTTTATAGGCTTTAAACATAACGAATTTCTGAGACTGAAACATAAATAAGAATAAACATTTGAGATTATTAAAGAAAAGTGGCTTTGAAATCATGTATGCCGTGGAACTGTATCACTGTGTACATGAGAAGAAATATTTAAAATAAACACAAAAATTATTTTATAGTCCTTATAACACATCCGCAGGTTTTTCACACTTGTACAGGTTGTGGAACAATAGATTCAAATTACGCATTTCAACCAATGAATAATACATGTATTTCTCGTATGAGAACAAAAGATTTTCAACTGATTAAAAGTAGTTTTACAGGTCAACCTGTTCCAAAGTAAACCGTAAGAAAAATTTTTGATGTCGTACAAGAAATCCGCTCATTCTTCATCAAGAAATGGAATTGTAAGCTAAATCCATTTCCTTTTCAACACGTACAGGTTGAAGTATAATGAAACTTTAAAACAATAAATAAGTACGAAATTACATTCATTGATTGTTAGCAAGAATTTGTAGTGAAGATTTATTAGTATTTTTTAACATACCAAGTATTTAAGAATTAATGTAAGACACAAAAATAAGAATTATTAATCACATTTAATTGATTTAGTACTCAATATCATGTCGAAGATGGAAATGGAGAAGAAATGGAGAGATTTTACTTTTGAAGTCTTTGATCTCTCATATAAATTCTTCAAAGAGATATAACCAAATACTAGAATTAGTTTCAAAAATCCCGTCCATTTTCAGAACACGCATTGACAGCTTTATCGTAGATAACAGTTGTCCTGAAAAATGATTTTTTTTTTGTTGTTGTTTATCTAAAGCTATTTTCAAATGAATTTTTGTATTCTGAAATACCTCAGTCAGCAAAGGCAGCAGTTTCGTAACCGATTAAGATTAAACCGGTTTATCGAGACCGATTAAGATCATTAATGGAAGAAAGGGCAAGTAATATAGGTTCCTGGTTGCAGTGTCCCCCAACTTCCCAA
>CM063505.1:167958030-167963030 GCA_032207245.1 Pardosa pseudoannulata
TACTAGTTCGTGTCCCACATATAATGTGTTAAAATATTTTGAGAAATATGAAAAGGTGTGTAACACTGCTTTCTTATAGTTATTAATTCACTGATTAGAACATTAATGAAAGATTCCATGAATTAAACTATCTAACAGTAATTTAAGTAGTTTAATTAATTAAACAAATAAATGTAAAAGGTAATTATTTCTCAAATAATAAATTCTGATTTAAAAACGGTTTATCGTTTTACAGTTACGGACAAAAAAAAACAGAAATGATACATTTTGTTTCATTTTTCCCGGGATTTCAAACAACACCTCCGAAATTAACTATTTTTGTTCTACGTATGATATCAACTTTAGAATCGAGATAATACATGACGAGTATTCAACTCTCAAAAACACAGACTAAACTAGAATGAACAACTTTTTTTCATATCAGTGTTGAAAGCAAAATTAAGAAGAGAAATAGTAATATTACTTTTGATAAGAACTTTTGAAACAAAATATGGCAATGTTTCATTCTCAAATGAAAAAAAAACTTTCACAAAGTTTCCTGTGGTTACAAAAACGCAATTACTTGTAACTAATGAAAATTTAAATAACTGCGTTAACTATTTTACCGCGTAAATGTTTTATAAAAACTATCCAAAAGTTTAGTCAGTGATAAAAGTTGAATGAATAACATAAAGGTGTTTAAATGAAATTACTTTTTTAGTCATTAATTATTAAGGATTTTTTAACATCTAGAAATTTTTCTGTTATGTCTCTAATTCTTAAGTTGAATTTTTCACACTCTAATATCACTCTAATATCTATATATTAGTATTTAAATTATACTAACCGTTTAACCGACAATGTTCCAATAATGGAAAATGATTTTTAGAAAAAAAAATCTAAGAAAAATCTTAATATTACGTTTACATACAATTGAACATGACTTTATAAAGTATTTTTTACTCTAAGCTTTATTTTGTTTAGAACATTATTTATTTATTTATTTTTTACAATTTTTTAAATTTTACTATATTTTGTCAATTTTACTCTCCCTTACAATTAAATTTACCAAAATTCCAGTTTAAATGAAAAAACGCAATATTTTAAAAAATATATCTTTAAACAACATATCCTACTGGAATACAACAAAAGCAAAATTTTATTTTTAAATTTTAAAGGTAAAATTTAGGTATTTACGGCTATGTTCCATTACTGGAACATTGGCATTTGAAGGGTTCATTTTTCATTTGTGTGCAAAGCATTGTATGATATTGGAAACATTATTTTCTTTTGCATTCTGTTAAGAATAGAAACTTTTCTAAAGAAAATAAATAGATAAAGGTGCAAATGAAATCAGCAATACTTCAGAAGGATTATAATTTTGGCACTTGACATTCATGTTCACTTTATTAAAGTCCTAACAATAGAAATATTTTTTTTTGATATGGTGCTTTAACATGTGTGGGGGGAGGGGTTTTCAACTGTGCCTTTGAAGACAAGTGTAATTTCACATGAAAGGTGTCTTATTGTATATGTTTGATGAAATAGTTATCTGTTTCCTTTGATATAGAGTTTTTCTTGGACGACAGCAAAAAATGTACATGCGTGCTTCCTATATGTTTCATTTATAAAGTTTTCATAAATTTAACACCATGTCTGAAAGATGCCTTACAATACAAAATGCTCTGGCCTTTCTAGAAACTCTTTCGGATTCTGATTGGAAAGATGCAGATATTTAATAGTTAGAGCCCGATGAACATGGGGATATAACCGATGAAAAAGATATTCATGAAAATAATTTAGATGCTGTTATGCCATTCGATGTGTGTGGAATAGTCGACGTCATTTTTAAAAAAGATGTAATATGAAGACAAATTTCAGAAACAGAGTCCAAGGGCCAAAAAGAAACGAAAATCTGAAAATCTTGAAGTAAAATGGAGAAAAAAATGAAATTCGATAATCCAACAGAATTGGAAAAAACCGGTACCAATATTGCATAAATTCTATAGTGTCATAATAGTTATCAATTTTACGTTATTTAAAGATAAATAAAGAAAATAGTTAATATTAAGAAGATAATATAATTATTAGATATAAAAATAAACCTTTTCATGAGCTTTTAAAAATAAGCAAAATATAACCATATAATACGCCAATATTCCAATAACGGAACATCTCTAAAAACAATCTCAAAATTTTTTTTCACCTAATTTTAAACCTTTATCGTATATATATACTGTTAATTAATATAATAACCAAATTTCAAGTCATTGGGACTATTCTTTCTCAATTCCACGTTTAAACGGTTAAAATAAGGTTCTAGTCTACAAACATTTTTACACATTTTATATTAAATAATTCGGTAAATCCTGATTATTTTATTGCATGTATTCGTTTCCTATGCACACTTTTTATATGCTTTTTTTTCACAATATTTTCTCTTTTGCATTCTTTTGTTTAACGAATCTGTTGCAACGAAGATTGCATATTATATTTTATTCCATAAAGACAAGTGCTGTCTTCTCTGACTGTAATTATCTTCCGTAACATATCTGTGGTCTTTAATACTGAAAGTTTTTCTCATACGATTTGAATTTTATGAGATAAATATTTTTTAATCTGTTTACCACGAATGTTATAAATTCTGAGGGGCGTAAATCTCTAAAAATGATGTTGCCAGTACCAAATACAATCTCATTCAATTCAATTACTTTAACTTTATGATGACTGGCCGTATGGATTAGGCTGTGTCGGCATAGGCATTCTCCTTAACTTTATGCTGAAATAATGAAAGCTTTTATACATAGCATTCCACAGCCCTTCGAATTACTGCCTTGAATATATGTTATATGCACAAACTTAATGTAATTTCCACAGTGAGTTTAACAAGACTATTTTATTGATTGTTTCTATATTGCAATACTACAATTAACACAATGATCTCATCCAGTGACCCAGGTAAAAACAAAGTGAAATGATGATACTAAGCTAACTTTTCATGCAAAAGTTTTATTTATTGCTTAATTGCTGAAAATATAATCTTGGTGTTTTTAAATTTTAACATTCCTACGGAGGCATTGTAACTCACATTTAGTGGTCTTAAATTCCATTCTTTTGTAGAGAAAAGGAAATCTCATGAACTTTTCATGAGATTTTCATGAATCTCATGAAAATCTGCCATACAGATCAGATGGTATTTCTCAGTTATTCAGAGTTAAGATTAGGTGGTTAAATATTTCTATTTGCTTTCTTGTACATAATGCTTAATAATGTTTGTTATTTGGTTAGATATTTTGCATTTTATACACTTAATGAATAGAAAAGTTTCTTGTACACAAAGCTTAATAATGTTTGTCATATGGTTAGATATTTTGCATTTTTCATATAATTAATCAATGGATAAAAAAGTTTTTATTTAAATGATCAGAAATATTAAGGAACAGTATGTAATTTTTTTAAATGAAAACGATAATTTATGCTCAGGACATCTCGATGCAAACTCAAAATATTTCGATAAAAGAATGAAGCTGAGGATACAAAAGATCCCTAAACTTAAGTGGAACGAAAACGCAACTGTGTAGTCTTAGAAAAAATGGCAGGATTAATAAAATATAAGTGCATAAAATGAAGAAAGTACAGCAGTTTACAATTTTTAAAAGAAATGAGTATTTTTTAATAAAAAAAACTTTTTGCCATTAAATTTGTTTTTATGTTAAATTATTGTGTATTTAAATTATTGTGTATATTTCTGATACGAATAGCTGAAGTGTTTTTAAAATGTCATTGTTTAGAATGTAATATTAAATAGATTTTGTTTCAGTATCATATGTGTGTGCTTACACATAAAACACTGTTTACATACACAAGCATATATATATATATATATATATATATACACATAAAACACTGTTTACATATATATATATATATATATATATATATATATATATATATATATATAATATATATATATATATATATATAATATATATATATATATATATATGTATATATATATATATATATATAAATATATATATATATATATATATATATATATATATATATATACATATATATATAAATATATATATATACATATATATATATATATATATATATATATATATATATATATATATATATATATATATATATATATATATGTTTGTGTGTGAACTATGTTTTTCAAAACAGAATGTGTACATTTTATACTATTTCTTTGTTGAGATAACAGTAACAGAATTTCAGTCAGAGTCACGTAAAGGTGAAGCCTCTTAAGAAAAGTAATTAACTTGTATAAAGGAAAATAATTAACTCCCTTTACTCTGCCTTTTGTTCCTTTTTTCCATATATACGTGAGTTGAGAGAAGCCTTTTGACTTACAATATTTTTGTCTGGAGGGATTTTTCAAAGTAAATTAATTTTTCACTAGCTGAAGCAGATTTCTCATTTTAACTGTGAAAAAAACATTTTGTGTACGTGTTTTGGAATTTCATTGAATGAAATACTGCATTATGTTTTTAGGTAAGTAATTTTAATTTAAAATTTCAGATATTTAAAAACATATTTAGAAAGTTACTTTTTAAACACTTTAAGGTATTTTTCTTTTTCATTTTTAAATGAGAAACTCACTATTTTAATTTAGTATGGGATGCCGTTAAGAAGTTTTATATATTCTGAACTCATACAGTCTTTAAATATTTAGTAGGTTCAATAATTAATAAATTTTGCAAAAAGTTTTTAAACCATTAAAAAACTATTTAATCTCTTTTAAAACCATGAAATTATTAGACTTATTTGATTATGACTAAACATTTAATACAATTAATAAAAGAAATTAAATAACATATTACGCTCTGCAACTATTTAAACTGCAAAATATACGTTTTAAATTGGAAGTCAAAGTCGTCTCAAAACTACTGTTTTAATTGTAGATAAAATTAAAAATACTGAAATTGTTTTTGTATAAAACATTTATAATTTATTGGTTTTGATTTGGTTTGAAGAGCTAAGATCTA
>CM063505.1:167968030-167985530 GCA_032207245.1 Pardosa pseudoannulata
AACAAAAAATTTCCCCCCTCCCAGTCTAAGGTTCCATTCCCATCCACCTATGACGTCATCACCACTTTTAGCTCCACCCCTTCCTACGTCACCCCCTTATACATCACTTCCTCCTCTTTGACTCCACCCCTTTTGATGACTTCACTTCCGCCTACCAGGTTCCCCTGTATACTGTCTCGATAGTTTTGTCCGTAAAAACTATTTATGGCTGTGACCTTAATTTCAACGTCTATTTTAAATGTGTTAAATTTTTAGCTTGAACCATAATAAAATTCCTACTAATTTTTTTTTACTGTTCGTAAACAAAAATGCATGTACTAAATTAAACACTGCAGCTATAAATACCTGACATAAGATATATAATGAGAATAATACATCGATGACAGATATCTCCTTTGTACTGCTGTTTAGAGGAATATTTCCTTGAATATTCTGCACTTTTCAATGATTTATAACTTTTGTCTTAATTTTCGAAACTTTTCCTTGGATGTAAATCTCCCTCCACGCAGTGATGGCCATTTAAACCTCCAGTGCTACCAAAAGGTTAATTACAATGGCTACCACCAGAGACCCAAATCCAAGACATGTTGGGGGAAAGACAGCAATGAATGAAGTAATTAAAATAGAAGAATTTAAATTGAAATATTCTTGTAGCATATTTAAGCAATTTCATGTTAGTTCAGTATTAGAATTGAGTATTTTCACTTCCCCTTTTAATACTTTAAATTATATTACATGGTACAAAACAATGTTATTCCTATTTCTCCAGGACTACAGTAAGAAAGCTGTCTACGAAGCAATTTCTTGGATTAAAAAATGGTTTCTTTATAAAAATAAATAGTTGATAAGGTAAATATAATAAGTACAGTAATGTAGAAATTTCTAATAAAATCATTAATGAGTTATATAAAATTATATGATTGTTTGAAATTCTCTTTTCAGCAAAAAACACTTCGAGAAAGTTACAATCTATTTTTTCAGTAAAAACGTTCTTTGAGATGACTTCGTCACGAATTGCTACTACACTTGCTCGACTATCTGTTGTTAATATAGAGAAATTCAGTAGTAGAACATGGAAAAACCCATAAATGTGTAACCATGTTTAATAACTATGTTTGCTAACCATGTATAAAAACCCATAACCATGTTTCTTTCGCCATCTGAACTTTTCATACGGCCCTTCACCTAAATATCAGCTCTTCCATGTTGAAAAGATTTTTTATATTTCGATCGTGTACATAGAGTAGGGTTGATATGATTCTGTACTCGTTAATGTAATATCTAGCCTATAGCTCGTCATATGACGGA
This sequence comes from Pardosa pseudoannulata, assembly GCA_032207245.1. Lineage (NCBI taxonomy): Eukaryota > Metazoa > Arthropoda > Arachnida > Araneae > Lycosidae > Pardosa > Pardosa pseudoannulata. Next base: position 167,969,339 of record CM063505.1, read on the forward strand.
TCAATAAAATTTTCAAATTTCCAGAATTATAAAGTACCCATGACACTGTTAAAAAATGGTTTGTCTTTTGGCTGAGAATTATCTGGTACACGCTCATAAATTTGTTTATTTTCATACTCCTCTAAAGTCTCCCGATATTCTGAATGCAATTTAGAATCACGTTGAAATTATTTAGAAAGATAATTCAAAGTTTTCTTAGCTACGTCGAAATTATCGTTAAGTTCTTATCATTTTTTACCTCAATAATTAATGGAAGTAAAGGAATAAAACTATCATTTTCACTACACCCTGGAGGTAGATAGAATTTGTTGTTAATACCTGTGATAAAATTTTCATTGCAACAAAAGTAATCGATGATTAAATTTAAAATTATCACATATGTACTTAATCTATTATTTAAGTCAAATATAAAAGAAAATTATTTATGTAGAATCTAAATTCAGCGATAAAACATATGAAAATAATGAAGACGATATTGAAATAATTTAAAATAAGAAATGATTAAATGAGATGGTTAAAGGAATGACGTCCCTAATGCTGTAAAGATATGTTATTTTTACCTATTTATTATGCGACAAATTGATATATTTAATCGTCTACTCTTAACTTGAGAAAATAAGGCTTAAAATAATGCCATTAAATACAAAAAATGGGGGTAGGGTGGATTTCGAACGTTGCTCACCCTAACTCATCAAGAATCCAATATGGATGCCTCTATCCATTCAGGTACAACCGATTCATAAAATCGAGGACAGACGGACAGATAACTTGAACTATTATTATATAGGGGATGTGTTTAGTTAATTATTTGGTTAAACACAAAATATACATCTAATAGAAAGATAAAATATGTCGAATAGAAAATTATAGTGTTTCTTAAGTAGTATAGAGTAAATTTCGTAAAGTTTGGAAAACTGAATGGTATGTCATTTAGCAGAACATTTCACTTCTAACGAGAAATATCTTCGGAATTAATTAAAAAGAAATAATTTTCTTAGAAGCAAATTTCTTTTAAGAAACATGCTTCTAAGAAAAATACGAAACTGTAAAGAAGTATGTCGTCAAATAGAAAATTACATTTTACCTTAAGTAGTGTAGAGTACTTTTTGTATCAGGGGATAATTGAATACTACAACATATGGCAGAACATTTCGCTAACTACGAAACAACTACGAAATTAATAAAGAACTAAATATACATTTCAGAAAAAAATCAAAGTTTGTAAAGAAGTATGTCGAAGATTAGAAAATTATAATGTACTTTAGTAGCTTAAAGCGTAAACTTTGTTTAAGATTGAAAAATTGAATATTATGTCACATAGCAGAACATTTAACTTTTAATGGGAAATAACATCTGAATATGCAAATGAAATATACATTGCTATAGATTAATATTTCTCTCGGAGTTGATGTACCATACTGAAAATAAAATAAAGAAAAGGCACTTTCTTTTATCATCTTATCCTATTTTCTTATTTTACCTTAACATTTATTCAATGCAAATGTCATACCCCATTCTCTTCAAAGATACAGAATTTAATAACACTTTCACTACATCAGATTGAAATGTGATATCTTAAACAATTTCGTCCTCAATTCTTACATAAAAGGAGAAATGTACTTCAGAATTATTTTATTGAATCAAAGAGTAATATTTCATACTCCTCATATTACGTTTTTCCCTATTTTTATTCTTTCGATTCGCTAGGAATAATATACTCTTTAATCCAAAATTCTTAATATTTTATATTGTTTCTAAAATTGAAGCTATATAAAAGTAAATAAACTTTTCGTTATTGAATGTAGTTTTGTTATTGCTTCATACGAAGTTTAGAAAGACTACGAGAAGTTTTTCAAAATGAACATATACTATTTTTAGTTCATTTGTTCACCAATAAAATTTCATTAAATCTATTATAGTGTAATAGTCATAACTTGAATTAAAAAAAATTGTAGAGTTATTAATTATTGCCGATTCTTTCGAACTTTTCTACCAGCTCGAAAAGTGAAGGAACTAAAGGTAGTGGGATCCCCCTACACAATGGTTAGATGATGTTGAAAAGAATCTCAAACTAATGGGAATCAACCGATGGAGAGCCATCGTGACTGATAGGGTCAACTGGTTGAGTATCAACGAGTCAGCCCTGGACTACAAAAGGCAGTAGAGCTTGTGATGATGATAATTATCATCTTTTATTTCGATTATTATCTACTATTAGGTTTTTTGATAATTAGCCACTTCGTCTCCAGCACTTGGACTAAATACTGATGGTGAGCCATCGTGACTGATAGGGTCATCTGGATGAAAATCAACGAGTCAGCCTTGTCCTGCAAAAGGCTGTTGAGCTTGTGATGATGATAATTATCATCTTCTTTTATCTTAATAATTATCTACTTTTAGCTTTTTTGATAATTAGCTACATCGTCTACAGCCTTTGGACTAAATACTGATGGTGAGCCATCGTGACTGATAGGGTCAACTGGAGGAGGATCAGCGAGTCAGCTGTGGTCTGCAAAAAGTCTGTTGAGCATGTGATGATAATTATTATCTTCTTTTATCTTACTTATTATCTACTTTTAGCTTTTCTGATAACTAACCACTTCGTCTCCAGACTTTGGACTAAATATGCCTAATTTGTAATGGCATGTATTCTTTTGAAGATCCATTCGTGGGGATTTTTAATTTTAACTCTATAACCATGAAAGTTTCTGCCTAGCTAAATCAGCCGTCTGGGTCAAACTTATCCCGATTAGCATGAATCTGTGTTGTTATCCAAAAAGTACACTGTATCTGTCAGCTATGACATTTATTCATTTTTAGAAGTCAAATTATAATAATTCATAAAACATAAGATATTACAATAGTAAAAAGTATACATACAGTTAGAAAAATATGTAGGCAATTTTAATGTAATTATTTAGTTTTTTACACAGTTCAGGCGCATTTTGGGCAATTGTTTTTTATATATTTTATGCATTTTCTACATATTAGTATTTTACAGTTATACCATAATATCTACAGTTCTGTTTCCACACTTGGAAGCTCAGTAATAAACCATTTTCCCTATATGCGCAGATTCAATATTTTACTTCCATAGATTTTTAAGATTATAAAATTAGGAAACGTTAAGAAAATTATTTAAATTTTCTTCGCAACCTTTTGAGAAAATTACAGACAAATTAGGTTAGGGGCCAAAAGACCCATCCCATGTTTCTAGTGTAAAATAAGCTATGAAGTATAAGCAATACTAAATTTTGAAATATTTAGTGACTTACATTTAAACTTGAGTACCGGTAAATTGCCTCTTTTGTGTATAAAAATTACATTTAATTTCCACAAAACAAAGATAAAAGTACATCTTTGAAAAATGCTAAGCTGCAGGAAGATGGGAAAGTAATTCTAAAATAAAGGTGCCAAAATTTAGCTATACTTACGAAGACCTCAGCTTCAAATTGCTATACTTCCATTTAAGTAGTTTATTTCGCACAATTATTATTACACTACGATTTTAATTATTTATTTATTTCTAAATTAAACAAACAATGATGTTAATAATTTTAGCTTCAAATAAATTTCTGGTTGCTGTGTTACAAATTTATTTTTTAAATGCTTTAAGTTACTTCAACGATATATCCTGTACTGCCATCTTTCATCAACCAACAACTTGAATTTCATTAATAATTTTATATCACGAGATATGATAGGATATATTATTGAAAGTGACAGTCTGTTAATTCATATTTCTGTAAAGAATGCCAATCCAAACATTGGTAACTCTACTACAAATCTTTGATATTTATATAAAACACACAAACGGACACTCTATTCAATATATAGATTTATATATTCTCAAGGAGATCAAAATAATGGAGCAATTAGGTTAAACCAATAACTGAATTTATTAGAACTGAAGTAACTCGCTTGAGAACGAACGTAGAACTTACCCCAACTGGTGGAACACAGCTTTTATATACAATCATGATATTTGAGAAACATCTAGCTCAAATAGGAGAGTTGTAGAATCATCCAGATTTTGGAGAAATAATAAATAACATTTTAAATTAAAATTCCTGTCTTTGGATAAAATACATTTACTGGTAGTAGAACCAGAGTCCGATGATGTACCAACAGAGCTACGACGAACGACAATATCGTTATTTCTAGTAGACGGTCGTTTAAGAGTGTGAATATATATTAAATTTAATTGTAAAATCTCCCCAAAAATATTAAAAGAAAAATACTAAGAACACTATTTTATATATTTTACCTATAACTTTCCTTCTTACAATATAGTAAATTTATAGGTTTCGAAAGATATTAATTCTAACTAAATTTTGTTTTACACTCTAATACAAATTATTAATAGATAAATGCATAAGAGGGATGTAAGTCTAAGAATTTTCTCTGGATTGTTTCAAATGTTTATAAAATACAAAAAAAAATTACTTTGTAAAAACATTTAAAATAAGTGAGATTATTTTAATACAATACTTCGTATTTTAATTTGTATTCTTAACGAATTCAAAGCAATAAGTATTTATGAGATAAATGTGACTTTCTTTTAAAAAATCATTTTGTAATATGATATTTAGAAATTATATGTCTTTGCTTCTATAACATTGTCTGAAGAGGAACCGGTTAAACATGGAAGGATAACATTTTCTACTTGCCTATACAAACAGAATATCATGGCTATATTCTTTTGCTAGCACATGTATCATCTCAGAAGAAAAGCTATTCAACACAATAACTGAGTACGCCCATTTTGTAGTATGTTTATCTCACAGAAGGAAATTGCTATTCTACATCAAAAGAATTTCAAAATCTGATACAAACTTTCTATAGAAACATATTAATGTTTTATGCTATGAGTAGAGCATATGAGTGTATCATTTTTCTAATATATATTTATTTGTATAAATTTATTTATATTCTCTCCCTTTCTGTATGTAAACTTGATACATGCAGAAACTTGATACACAAACTTGTTACATACAGAAATTGTAAAGAATTTCTTTTCTGCTTGAGATAGAGCATATTACTGAATATAAAACAGATATACATTTATAAAATTATTTATTTTTTATTGCAATGAACAATACTTTCTGTTACGGGAAAATAGAAAAGATACAAACTTGATACACATAAATAATACAGAAATTGTAAGACTGCCATCATAACCATTAACTTATTAATGGCCAAGGCGTTTCTGCTAAATATATACTGATGACTATAAGTTATTAGGGACTACACAGTGTAAAACAAATAAGAAATTTAAACAACTTCAAAAGGTCCAGACTGCTCTTTTTAGTGTTCAATTAACCTTTTAAATTCCATAAAGTGTCATTTTAAAAAAGAAATACTTTAGGGATATTTATTTGGTATCACTTATGAACAATGTACTGTAAATCGTAAATTCACAATATATTTTCTGAAGTTCAGTCGATGCATCTGACCAAAAATTTAATTTTTTCATACATATTGAATTTTTATAAAATGTGGATTCGAATCAGAAATTGTATATAACCACAGATATTTGAAAATTCGATTGATTGTTTTTAGGATTGCCATCTACTTTCGTTGAAAAAAAATATCTTGTAAAAAAAATTAAAAATACTACTATTTTTACCTGTTCATAAAAAAGACACTAGGAATTAATTTGTTAAAATAAAACTAACTATAATCGGTGACTATAAAAATTCTTTATAAATTTAAAAATTAATTAAAATACAGCAAAGGATCCCGGAAATTTGCTTTACCAGATTTTCATAGCACTCACCTTCTTCTCATACAATAATAATCAACTTTTAATAAGTAATGATAAAATTACACTGCGACCTTAATTATAAATTTTACAAATTCACACGAAAACGTAAATTTATTAATATTAGAAAACATTTTCTGGCTTAACAAAACCAAAATCAATACCCTGCTTTTGCTTTTTGTCTTTAATACAACAAGAGAAGCCCAATGAAATTGCTAATAATAATTAAATTCGTTTTAAATTAAAAGGACACTAGGAATTAATTTGTTTTGTTAAAAATAATTATTACTGATGACTCCTAAAATTCTTTACAAGTTTAAAAATTCATTAAAATAGAGCAAATAATCGAGCAAATCAGCGGTTTCTCACACTTAGGTTTCAACATTTGTGCCCGGATTCTCACAGAACTTTCCCTTCTTTTCTCATACAATAATAAAGTACTTTAAATAACTAATGATAAAACTATAAAACGACCTTAACTGCAAATTTTACAAATTACCTTGAACGAGTAAATTTATTGGTATTAGGAAACATTTGCTGTCTTAACAAAATCTGTCTAAAACTTTTCTTAAATTTTTCAGCGTTTTTTTAAGTTATGCGCATATATTTAAGTTTGTTCAATGTCATCGTTCTCTAGGTAAACATATCATCTAAGGTAAAAATGTGATTTTACTTTCCATACATATGTTTATCATGGAATTGCTAATCTCTTTTTTAATTATCAATATTTTCTTTCCTTCTGCATCTAGGAAGAAGTAAGAATTAAAATTAATATGAAGATAAAATATGTGTTAATAATGTGGAATGTCCAACGTGCAAAAAAGTACATTTTCTATCTTAAGCACTTTAAATTTTATATATAAAAATATTCTTTCATAAACGTTTAAACTTGGATTTGTTAGAATCTCTTTCAAGACACATTTATTTTCCTTTTAATACAATTTACATTAATAGTAATCACGTATCTCTGATGAAGTGATTAACGAAACTTAAAATTGAAAATTTATGGATTTAGTACTATCATATATTAGCCCTTTTACTAAAAAAGGTATTAATTTCAGACTTCCTGATTAATAATAGTCAATAAAACCGTTTTACGTTAACTATGGTATTGTAAAGTCACGGAATCATCTGGTAGCGTAAGGGTGTCGAAGTTGTAGTGACACGACGTGCAATCTAAAACAATAACTTTAATTCTGTATTAAATGTAAAACTATTTACAAAGTTTCCGAATGGAAATCACAGGGGCTCAGGATGAGCTGAGTACGCACCCAAAAGTCTCAGGTTCAAGGTGAATCTAAATAGAAATCAGGTTCCCGTGAGATATGCAGTTGTACAGGGGTACAACTTGAACTCCTTGAGTCCCACAAAAAACTGGAGATCGGCTCTCCAAAAACGCCCTCTTCCGTTGCCTTCACTCTTTCTCTTTGTCTTCTCTCGGTGAAAACTCGCGCCGCCTGACGTCACTTTCGCCTCTTCTTATTGGCTTTTTCGTCCCGTATTGCTATTCTTCGATTAGTCCTTCCGTTGGCGTCTGAGAGTCTGTCATTTCCGAGTCGCGTCAAACCTTCTAATCACCTCGGACAATTCAAGGCTTGTCGAACCGAAAACACTTTGTCGTTTAGGGTCAATTTTCCAGACAGAATGTCCTCTTGACCTCGGTTTTATTAAAACCTCTTTGCGAAGCTAACGGGGTGTCGAGATAGCACAATATTGATATTAAGTTTCGTATTTCTTGAAAATATGCAAAATGTTATACAAAGGGTTTAAAATGGAAAACAAGGTTAACAAACTCAAACAAAGGTAACAAAGGCAAACGAAATATTTATGAAATTATGATATTCTTTGTAACACCATAATAAAACTATTTAATGCATGATCATCTTGTTATGCATATTTATACATTTAATAGTTTTATTCAACCAATAAGTGAACACCATGATAGCCATAACATGAAATTTCAGAACCAAGATAAGTCACAACACTTGTCACAATACATGAAGAATGAACTGAATATTTTCAGATGTCCAGGTACATTAAGTAATTCAAAACGTTTTGGATGATCTTCATACTTACTGAAAATATTTAATTAATATGATAATGAAATGATTACTGTTGTATTTAAATATTTATATACTGAGATATATTTTACTCATTTTATTGCTTTTATATTAAAAGTAAATATTACTTATTCTAGAATTTTCTAATCTAGAGCGGCTTATTTATACAAATAATTTGTTTCAAATCCCAAAAATATGATGAACTGCATTCTTCGATATTTATAATATACTTTTTTATATACTTGAATCATGCATTTAGTTTCACTTGCTACTTTTTGAAAAGCACGTTCATAATCGTTAAACTAAAAGGTGAAGTAAATTTACTTAGTTAAGAGCTCTATTATACTCTGAATTCACTAACTTTTAAGAGTTCTGGTGCTTTTGTTTAAAAAATGAGGTAATGGATTACTTTGCATGTAGCAATTCCACTTCCAAATAAATACAGCAAAATCAGGTGGCACAAAGCCTTTTGTAATGTTTTATTTATAAACTATAGATTCAATCATTTCATCGATTCAAATTTCTTCATTATTCAAAAGTTACTCGAAACAATTTCTCTATCTTTAATTACATAAACAATCTTTGATTAAGAGTTTAGCATGCTAATTAATTCTTTGATACAAAATTTCGAGAGTGTTAGTTTAAGAGCTTTTGAATTAGGAAACTGGAACAATATAATAAATGGCAGGATTTTCGGAATTAATTGTACAAAGAGGTACCCCACTGCTTACGATTTTAAAGAGCATTTTAATTAGCACCGGGGATTCGTTTAATTCCGTATTTCTCAGAATAATAACTCGGAATACATCAGTTCGAGATGTTTGAGGAACTTTAATAAATACAGACTTGCTTCAGCTATTGCTTAGAATTAATTTTTTTTGTTGTTAATTTTGGAACAAGCTTAAGAGTCTATTGTAAAATTCTCCTTTATTTATTGTCAGCCAATCGGATATTTTGCCTCAGTGATTAAATAAAATATTTCTGAGAATATAAAGGAGAAACAATGTTTTAATTTGAGTTTCTACTTAAGTTTTATTTACATATCAGAAATGTCACGTAAAATAAAAAAAAATGGTTATATCAAGTATTATTATTACATTTATTCATTCAAATTTCCTTTATGTAAGATTTACTCTTTCAGAATTTAATCTTTATTTATATAAATACTATTTGCGCTATATTAAACTAACATATAAAAATAAAATACATTAAAAAAAGTGCTTTGTTTGTCATATATTTCTTAAGATTGTTTAAACACTCTTTGGGGGGAAAAGAATTGGAACGACTAAATTAAACATTTAACTATCTTCTTGTGAATTTGTAGAAGTTAAATATTGTAAAACATAAATGATTAAAGTAAGGTTTAGTATTTGAAATGGAATTTAAAATCATCCTAAAAACAATCATAACTTTTTTGTAACTCAGTTTGCATAAAAGTACAATGTTTTAAAATAATAAAGAGTATCATTTCCTGTTTCTGGATTTTGCATTACAATATTTATTAATACTTTACTGTATCCGTTAAATTATCTCTTTTGGTACCTAAATTTAAAATAATTTGCATATAAAAATTATTCAATTATATTTAATCGAAAGTTATTTATTTTGTTAAAAGTAAGATTTAAAATTCTTGTGAAAGATCAGAAATTGAAAATATTTTATGTATTTTCCTTTCAATAAATTTCTTGTTTGCAGGAAAACATTCGTTCATGAATAATTTAGACTTAATTCTGGAATTTTAACAATTTAGAATGTAGAGCCCAAGCCATCTTTGAATCAATTAGGTACTATAATATTACAACAGTACAAAGTTCGATAATAATAAAGAGTATCATTTCCTGTTTCTGGATTTTGCATTACAATATTTATTAATACTTTACTGTATCCGTTAAATTATCTCTTTTGGTACCTAAGTTTTTATGATAATATGAACACAAAAATTATTCAATTATATTTAATCGAAAGTTATTTATTTTGTTAAAAGTAAGATTTAAAATTCTTGTGAAAGATCAGAAATTGAAAATATTTTATGTATTTTCCTTTCAATAAATTTCTTGTTTGCAGGAAAATATACTCATTCATTACTAAATTAGACTTATTCTTAAATGTAACAATTTAGAATGTAGAGCCCAAGCCATCTTTGTAATCAATTAGGTACTATAACATTACAACAGTACAAAGTTCGAAACAATAAAGAGTAACATTTTGTGTTTCTGGATTTTGCATTAGAATATTTATTAATACTTTACTGCATCAGTTAAATTTTCTCTTTCGGTACCTAAATTTTTAAGATAATATACATACAAAAATTATTCAATTATATTTAATCGAAAGTTATTTATTTTGTTAAAAGTAAGATTTAAAATTCTTGTGAAATATCAGAAAGTGAAAATATTTTATGTATTTTTCTTTCGACAAATCTATTGTTTGCCGGAAAACATACTCGTTCATGACTAAATTAGACTTCCAATTCTGCAATGTAACAATTTAGAATGTAGAGCCCAAGCCATCTTTGTAATCAATTAGGTACCATAACATTACAACAGTACAAAGTTTGAAAGCAATAAAGATTTTCATTTTCTGTTTCTGGATTTTGTATTAGAATATTTATAAATACTTTACTGAATCCATTAAATTTTCTCTTTCGGTACCTAAATTTTTAAGATAATATACATACAAAAATTATTCAATTATATTTAATCGAAAGTTATTTATTTCGTTAAAAGTAAGATTTAAAATTCTTTGTGAAAGATCAGAAAGTGAAAATATTTTATGTATTTTCCTTTCAATAAATTTCTTGTTTGCAGGAAAATATACTCATTCATGACTAAATTAGACTTATTCTTAAATGTAACAATTTAGAATGTAGAGCCCAAGCCATCTTTGTAATCAATTAGGTACTATAACATTACAACAGTACAAAGTTCGAAAACAATAAAGAGTAACATTTTCTGTTTTTGGATTTTGTATTAGAATATTTAATAATACTTTACTTCATCAGTTAAATTTTCTCTTTCAGTACCTAAATATTTAATATTTAATGATATGCATGCAAAATTTATTCAATTATATTTAATCGAAAGTTATTTATTTCATTAAAAGTAAGATTTAAATTTCTTTATAAAAGATCAGAAAGTGAAAATATTTTATGTATTTTCCTTTCAACAAATCTATTCTTTGACGGAAAACATACTCGTTCATGACTAAATTAGACTTCCAATTCTGGAAGCTATCAATTTAGAATGCAGATCCCAAGCCATCTTTGTAATCAATTAGGTACTATAACATTACAACAGTACAAAGTTCGAAACCAGTAAAGAGTAACATTTACTGTTTCTGGATTTTGTATTAGAATATTTATTAATACTTTACTTCATCAGTTAAATTTTCTCTTTCGGTGCCTAAATTTTTAGGATAATATGCATACAGAAAATTATTCAATTATATTTAATCGAAAGTTATTTCTTTCGTTAAAAGTAAGATTTAAATTTTTTTATGAAAGATCAGAAAGAAAAAATATTTTATGTATTTTCCTTTTAAGAAATATATTGTTTGCCGGAAAAGATACTCGTTCATGACTAAATTAGACTTCCAACTCTGGAATCTATCATTTTAGAATGTAGAGCCCAAGCTATGCTTGTAATCAATTAGGTACAATAACATTACAACAGTACAAAGTTAGAAAACAATAAATAGTAACATTTTCTGTTTCTGAATTTTGTATTAGAATATTTATTAATACTTTAATGCATCAGCTAAATTTTCTCTTTCGGTACCTAAATTTTTAAGATAATATACATACAAAAAATATTCAATTATATTTAATCGAAAGTTATTTATTTCGTTAAAAGTAAGATTTAAATTTCTTCGTGAAAGATCAGAAAGTGAAAATATTTTATGTATTTTCCTTTCGTCAAATTTTATGTTTGCCGGAAAAGATACTCGTTCATGACTAAACTAGTTTGGTTTCATGTGCTACAGTCTACTTTTTGCAACACGAGGGCAAATGAGACCGGGACCTACAGCTTAATGCCGATTCCGAAAGGCTACGAACATCCATACCCCTGAGGGATTCGAACCTACGAGCTCCGGTACCGAAAGCCAGCACCCTAACCAATCGGCCATCGTTCGGCCATGACAAAATTAGATTTCCAATTCTGGAATGTAATAATTTTTAATGTCGAGCCCAAGCCGTCTTTGTAATTAATTAGGTACTATGACATTAAATTTACTGTCGGAATATGTTAGAAATTTCAATAAATATCACTTTAAATATTCTCAACAAAACTCTCTGTAGAAAATAAAGATTGCCAGTAAAAGGAAAGTATAATATTTATTATATCTTTCAAAAAAAGTTCCACAAACCAACAGATTTATCCTCCAGTTCAATTCCTTAAATACTTGTTAAAAACTTCATTCGATTATGAATAAAATTTTAACTGCGAAGTCTATGAGATTCTATTTAAGTTTTGTTTCAATGAATATATTAAATTGACCTCATATCGGCTTTAAAATTTCAGACGTTTTGTAGCTTTAATATTTTATAAAGGAAAAAATATAAAAGATTCTTACAAAAAAACAATTTGAAGAACTTTCTAAAAATAAATTTCATGTATTTATTACATATTTTTTTAAATTTAACACTCCTTTTTATTTTGTAAATCTAGATAGCATTAGACCATTTCTTACAATTAATATATACAAGTACTGTACATATATAAGCCTATATACAAGTGTAGTACAATATTTTCTAATTTATCCTATTTATTACAATTTATTTAAGATGATATAAACTATTTTGTGATCTTCGATCAGAACTTATATCCGTATATTTAATTTATAATTAATTTAGTTTCATTTAATTTGGAAACATTTCAATTCATTTACTAACATTTTATTAAGATATAATATTTCGATTTGTAAAAGATTCAGTAAGAAAATAAAATATTTCCTATTAGTTAAATCCATTTCAACCAGTGACCAGAAAAAAACCCCATTTTGAATCAATTATATAAATAATGGGATTCAAGTTTTAAAAAATATTTTCTAATAATGCTCTTAACGATAAACTGATAAGCTTAATGAGAAAATTTTCTGCTTCATAAAGAGAAACTATTTAGATTTAATTCATTTCACATTCGTTAGTGCATTCGATTCACATGATTGCAATAATGAATAGATAAATGAAATATTTTTTATGCATTATCTAATATAAATTTTAGAATTTTTAAAGCCACGTTGATTTTATTTATATTTATTAAATATTGTATGTAGTAAAATTTATATCGTTCTTTATTTTGTACATCAGAGACAATATTACAATAAATTATTAGAATCTTTAAACTCTATTTTTTCTCATTAAAACTGTAATTTCAAGATTACTGAATGATTAACATATTTCCTCATATTTTATTCTCAAGTTTGTATTTATTAAATAAATTGCTTCTCTTAGTTTATAAACGGAGTCCTTTTTTTACTAAACATTTTCAATTATTACGTTTTTAATTTCAAAATAAAATTGCCTACTTATTCTTATATGCACAACGGCTTCAAACAAAATAAATAAAATTTGTTTTCCTTCATTTTAAAAAATAGGATGAGTCAATAAGACATCTTTTACAGAATACAAACAATTTAGTATCAAAGGTTTAATGCTACTCTATCACATATGTGCTACAAAATAAATTGTAATGAGAGTAGATAAATATGTGCATTCATGTATAAATGTAATCACTTAAAAAGGAAAAATATGGGCTAGTAAATGAATGCATAGAGTTTGCGTATATATATATATATATATATATATATATATATATATATATATATATATATATATATATATATATATATATATATATAGCGATAGATTAGATAGATAGATAGATAGATAGATAGATAGATACCGGGTGGCCATAATTAAACTGACAGTGCTCACACTGTTCTGTAGCACGATCTATTTTCAAGAATGACGCCACATTTTGTAGGAAGATTAAACAAGACGGAAGGCGGAGGATTCCGTGAATAAGCAAATTAGTTCCAAAGTTACCGCTAGGTGAATATTTGTGCATTAGAAAATAGAGTGTCAACAAATGCAAATCAATACGGAAATTAATTTCTTAACTGTGCCAATAGATGTAACATGAAATTTGAATAAAGAACTTCTTCTTCTGCTCAGCGTACGTGATATTGCAGTTAACGAGACTTTATCGGTGTTTATGTAGATTTTACACTTTTTGAAAAGTGTTGCCATATTGCACTTGAACTGAATCAGAATATGATAATAATAAAATGTAATTTTATTCCGTAATAATTGGCATTTGTTAACACTCTTTTTTCTTTAACACAGCGCCAAATATTCCCCTAGCGGTGACTTTTGGAACTAATTTGTTTTTTTGCGGAAGCCTTCGACATCCGTCTTCTTTAATCTTCCTACAAAATGTGGCGTCATTCTAGCAAATAGATCGTGCTACAGAACACTGTGAGCACTGTCAGTTTAATTATGGACACCCGGTATATAGATATATAGAGAGACAGACAGATAGATACATAGATACATAGACAGATAGCTATAGACACATGGATAGATAGGTACTACCTATACATTTATTTCATTATACATATCTTTACCTATGCATATCATTGTAAATCTGCTGTACGCACGCATTACCTAATTTTTTCCATCCCATATGCATTCAAAGTTTAAATGACAATAAAAGACTTATAATTGACAACATACTTATGAAAGCCAAATTACTGTCAGTCAATGCCTATAAATTTGTTTAAAGGGAGAATAATTTTCACTTAGTTGTAAGCCTAAAGTCTTAAGAGTGAAGTTTAATCAATTATACACAGGCATACTCTAGAATAATCAAATTCTCAAAATTCATGTTTAATAAAATTATTCCAAGCAAGCTTTTCCACAATTTACATTATTCGCTTATGAATATTGTATTGTTTATAAATATTTGTGTATTTAGAGATAACTATTTTATAGCATTTCCTTTGCCCCTCGTGATAAATTGTTTACTTTCTAAAATCAATTTTACGTGAAATTATATGCAGTTAATTTCTTATAGTTGTTAAAATTTGAGCCTAATGTTCTATTCAGTTTAAAATTGAAGCTTATATTTGAGTTTTCAAGGGAAACTCAAAATGAAGGAATTGAAATATCTTATCTTGAATATAATGCTCTATGTGCTCTTATTATTTTGTACTACAGTAAGTATTTTTCTAGATATTTGTAAACTTTAATAAAATTTTAGCTTTTTTAAAATTTGAGAATGTAATAATAATTTTTAAAATTTGATTATTATCATTTAAATTGTCGTGAAAAGCATCGTTTAAGACTTAATGAGGTAATTTTAAGTGATACCTGGTCATTTTGACAAAATGTTGATTTTATCGTCATGTTAACGTCATAACAACAAATATAAACTGTAGTTCAGGGACCGCATGTAATTTCATTTCTCTAAAAGTAATAAAAAATTATAAATCCCATAAAATCAAAATATCTCTCATTGATAACTGCTTATAAAGGTTGGTTATTGTAATTCTTTGTGAAATAAGTGAAAACTAAAAGAGTAATATATGCGACAGAATGCAGTCACATATTTCAGATATATCCATTGGCTTAGTACAATAATTTTTGTCTGAAATAAAAATCAATAATACATCAAGATTTCTCCTTTCAATCTGATAAGTCCAACAAACTTAGTTCCCAATGATATTTACCTAGAAGATGAAATACAGTTATCGTTTCGGACTACAAACTATTACTAAAACCGATTATTTATTAAGGATAACAATTCATTTCCATAAAAGTAACTACATAAAATGTACAATACGCGTACTAATGACGCAGAAGACATGAATGAATAGAGGTTGAATTTTCGGTCAAGAGATAAAAATGTCTGCTTCACTAACATTGAGGATAAATAATATAAAGGATTAATAGATTTACATTTGCTACCAAGATTATTCGAAAGTGTTTCCAAGATGTGCTCAGCCATTTCGAAAGTTTCAAATTCTATAAAGTATGATTCACTCAACTATATTCAATCAAGGAACTATGCAAAACTAAGACCACTAAGGTCTTCTTTTGTAGAGTGTTCTTCACTGATTATCAAAAAAGAATATTGTCATCTGAACCTATGAATTGAAAAACAATATAACGTAGTTTTAATAGTGATTTTAAGCAATAAGTTTATGGCACGCTAGACCTAGATCCAAATGTTAGCTTATTTGTTTAATATCTGTTTTATCTAAAATAATTTGAATAAGGCTTTGAAAAATATAAAATAAAGACACAAATATTCTTCACTTAAAATATAATATTAGTATTTAGGCATAGTATCAAAGCTTCAAAACC
>CM063505.1:167990530-167994534 GCA_032207245.1 Pardosa pseudoannulata
AAGAATATGATGAGAAAACGAAACCATTATATTTGATTAGGCTAAACCACGTGTAATGAAGGTAAAAAAGTATATTAATAAACTGGTACACAAAACTTCCTTGTTTTATTTTAAGCTAGATCTCATTTGTTATTTGTTATTGATTTTTAAATTCTTTTTATAGATCAATAACATGTATTAGAATGGTAAACTATGACTAATAAATGAATATTACACTAGGTAGAACACCATGGAAGCTTCGTACAAAGTATTTGGAAATTTAAAAAAATAAGTATGATGAACAAATTTGAGTTTAAATGTTTTAGTTAAGTTTCTTAGCTACTTTAGAAGGTACGATGAAGTAATCAATTACATAAAAACTAGAATGCATCAATTGATTTTATAAAATTAATTTATGACTTATAAATTAATGACTCTAAATATTTCCGGAAAAGAAACACAAGCCAATTTTTTTTCTCTCAAATTGTAAATTAAATTTAAATTAGTTAAAAATTATTCGTCATATTATATTCAATTCCACAAAAATTAATATGCCATTAAAATCGACTAAAGATTCATAAATGTCATTCTATAATAAATTTTACAATTAGTCCATGCTTTAAATAAAGTGTACTTTTGAATTAAATACACATTTTATTACATTTTTATGGATATTTTACCTCAGTGGAGCAGTAACAGATACAATGAGTTAGGGGCTGTATCTTTAATTCAATAAAACATGGAAATCTATCTCGTTATTCATTAGTACGAATTTACTTAAACGATGAGTGAATACATATAAGGCACTTCCTTATGGTACCAGAATCCGTGGGTTCTAATCACACTGTCGGAAGTGATATCCAATACAATTTTGAATCAGCCTTATTCTAAAGGTTCGTTTTTATTAACTCTCGTGATGCAAAAAATAAACTGTATAGCATCAAAATGTATAATTTTAATATTTTTAGCATCATATATACATATACGTATATATATCTGTATATAAATAGGTTAATGTCTGCTTGAGAACATAAAAATATATAGATATGAAATTATTCCCTTCATTTATCTTTCTTTTTATGCAGTGCAATACAATGTGTCACTGGAATAATGCGTCAAGAAAAAGTCGGTATACAAGGCGAGCAATTTAGGATCTGATGTCTTTTTCACAGCTACAAATCAATAGGGTCTAAATTGGATAAGTCAAACTCTCGGAACTCGGCTTTTACAACTTTTATTCCTGAGGCACTCCCTCCCAATATATCCTTGTCTCCCTAATCCTGGGGGATGTACACTAGTGGGGAAGACCGGGAGAGAAAAGTTCTGAAAGCGGAGGAAGAGAAAAAGCTACGGTTCTTAACAACTTCTTGGATTCGGACTGGAGTGGCGTAGAGACCACTAGATAATACGGAAAAGACCTTCTCTGCTCTAATCAGAAGTAATGAAATTGTTGGGAGCGTAACCTAATGAGAATAACGTTTTATTTTCACTTAGATTTATCTACTTTTTCCTTAAGTGTAACCAGATATGCCACATTCCACTTCAATTTATATTATTTACGCCTAACAAATTCTTTTTTTTTGTTTAACTCTAGAACACTATCTTTACGTCTGAGACTTTTTGTAATTAAATTAATATACCGCCAAACGATGAAAATAACTTCAACGCACCAAAAGTTTTGTATAAAAAGATAGCGCATGGATGAAAAGGTTTGGTTACTTTCCTGAGTTTAAAATAATTTTTTTAACTGTTGCAATATTAACATTGTTCTATATAAGCATTTTAATTTTTAGTTAGGAACATCTTTAAGTTTTCTATCGCTTTTAATTTATCTAATATATTGAATAAAATACAATGTCTAAATAGCATCATTTTGTAAAATCTAAAAAAGTTCCATAGAAGTCAAATTTTTGTTGACGTTAAACTTCAAAAAGTTGTAAGAAATTGGTGGAAACTGAACAATAAATTATATGGCTTGAAGCAATTAAAATTTTTTATTGTCTTACGTAATTAAATAATATACGGCTGTTCCATTTACTAGATAACTGGTAACTGCTACTAGATAACTGCTTTTTGGTTAGGTAAATTTGTTTTTGTTTGGATTTGGTTGGTTTTCTTTGTTTGTCTCAGGATTACTGTCTTGGCGATTAGGATTCATTTCCCGTATGGCGTTTGCTGGGTCTGGTGATTAAGTAACTTACTAGACAACTAGGAAAACAGTTGATAATGTTTATTATTATTACGATTTGAATCATTGTGTAGTCATGAAGTACAAATAAACAATCGATAGGACGTGTAACCTCAATCTATCGTTCTTCCATTTCTGCTCATGTAGTGCCAAATTTATACTCATAGAACCAATGCTAATTTTCCTGCATACAGCGATCCTGGATTCTTCATTTTTCTGTATGTATCGTTAAAAATTTTCTATCTCGTTAAATTTATCTTCTAAGAAAGTATTTTTTGCTGAGGAATATAGAATAATGAGTTTACTGTGTTTAAAGAATTTTTTTTAATTCAAGGGTACAACAAAAAGAATTTTGCCTCTTTTATCTTTAAACTATATCTTTAAATGTGTTGTTATATGGTGTGTATGACTAACATAGGAACATTCATTGATTGGGTAGAATTTTTGCTTGATAGAATGTTAAAATAGAAACGAACTACAAATTTTTCTCTAAAGACAGATTTAGACAACAAAGACAAATAAACTTCCACTGATGAAAAGGATAACCATGACTGATGAAAAAAGTTATTGATGTAAAATTTGAGATTTAACCCTCCGAGTGGAACACACCGATTAAAAAAAGTCTCCAAAAAATACGATAAAGGTTTATTGTGTCAATGGCCAAAGCGTTCTATGATTTTTTACTTCACCCTTTGTCGACTAGAATGGAATACGGGAAACCCACCCTCGTTACTGTCCCTTTACTTCCCGTTATAAAAATATATATAAATAGATATTATAGATTGTTAATTTTTAATACACATAATGCTCGTTAAGTCTCTAAGGTCATCCCATAAGAAATAATGGATTCTAAAAGTACAAATAAAAATATTCTTTAAGAAAATTAATTTTTATTTTTTTTAGGAAAGTTATCCAAGATATTTAAGTGGTGCAATTACAGATATACGTGTTACCGCAAACGAAATACTTCGAAATAGAGATTTACAAAGCCATGAAAAGCTATCATCGTCTTTGTGCCTCAGGGAGTAGGGGTGCATCCCTCAATAAATGTCAGTCAAAGAGGGATGCAGTTTCTAAACAATCGATCTAACCGTCCTACCTCAAACACTGGCAAAAATGTACATTGCATCCTTTTTCGGAACGTTTTTGGAGGTCGAAAGTTGTACGTGACAACTGCTTTGAAGACATCATCGGTTTGGCGGAATTGTACGTGCGAACCGCTTAGAGGGTTAAGTTCCAGAGGATAGAAATATAAGATTAGGGAGCAGAACCATAGTAAAGGATGACTTCTGCAGAGACCAGAAACAAAATCATTATTAAAAAAATGAAGAGGAAGACAAATAAGAATTAGCATTAAGTTTTTCTAGAATAATAAAGCATATTCAAATTCAAGATCGCTTACCAAATTTTAAGTAATTGCAAAGAAAAATATTATAAATATCTCTTTTACAGTCCGGAAATCCTCTTGACGCAGGTATAGTTACTTTGTAGGTATAGTTACAAAATATTGGTTTTAAATATTGGTCTTCATTCTAAATGATAGTTATGTTTGTTTTATAAATTGTTAAGAGCTCTAATTTGCAGCAGTAAATTATTAATTCACTTATAGTCATTCCTTTCACCATATTTCTACAATAATTTAGCTTTCGCTTTTCTCTTCAGATATTTCAAAAACATCAGTTTCGAATTTACATCTTACATATGCCTATGTCAAGTATATTTTCATTTTAAACAAGCTGTGAATATTTTATTACTAGTGAATCATAGATACTTGCAAGCTGCAAAATTTAACTGAAATTTTCTGAATAAAATATTTGTAGATTTATGAAAAGAAAAA
>CM063505.1:167994634-168017134 GCA_032207245.1 Pardosa pseudoannulata
TTAGAAGATTTATAAGTTTATTATCATTTATATAACGTGAATACACAATATGATATACAATTGTAATAGTTTTATAAAATTCATTTATGTTTGGGATATTTGTCTGTAAAATATCGAGGACGTTCGTATAGGTCATTTCTCTATAAATATAGAAAGTTCTTATATATAAACACGTCTGATAAACGCCGTAACTGTTTTACCTTCTCTATGTCTGTTTAAGTTTCTTTTACTTCTTGTTCGCATTTTATATTACACGTAACTATTACATTTCATAATCAATATTTAAGAGGTTAAAATGTACAGTTTACTTTTGTTTATAGTTAATATATTTACATGTTTCATTGAAGTAATCGCTACTCCTAGATGTGAAAGTACATAGTGTCTTAACCATACTCATTTTTCTTCTAAAACTTGGCAATGATATATATATATATATATATATATATATATATATATATATATATATATATATATATATATATATATATATATATATATATATATATATATATATATATATATATATATATATATATATATATATATATATATATATATATATATATATATATATATATATATATATATATATATATATATATATATATATATATATATATATATATATATATATATATATATATATATATATATATATATATATATATATACATACATATATATATATATACATATATATATATATATATATATATATATATATATATATATATATACATACATATATATATATATATATATATATATATATATATATATACATACATATATATATATATATATATATATATATATATATACATATATATATATATATATATATATATATATATATATATATATATATATATGTATATATATATATATGTATGTATGTATATATATATATAATATATATATGTATATATATATATATATATATATATATATATCTTATAAAGAGTAAAAATTTAATTTTTTCCATTATAGAAAAATATGAGTACAGAGTCATACCTCACTTTATCCAGTGAGGTATGACTTTTATTTTTATACGTGAATAATATTCTTGCTTCATTTTGTAAATCGCCAAACAATGCAGCTCATTCCGAAAAAAAAAACAATTTAATGGACTTAACAACAAGGCCATTTTTTACACATTGTATGTGGGACGCGTGCTAGTCCATTTTTTGACGACAGATACTTGAGCGCGGGTCACGTACTAGTACAGTTTAGTGTAACAACATGGTTTATTTGTGGGTACAAAAATAACGGTATATACAGGAAAACGAAGCCGAATGTTCTTGTCTACTACATAGATTCTAGAAAATTTAGACAAATCTAGTTTTTTACAATATTAGTTTTATGATTGCTCTTTTCATTTTTTTATAATGTAAAATGTTTATATATAACATAATTCGAAATAATTAAAACTATATACTACTATTTCTATTTGATTTTTCATATTTACGATACTATTATAAATTTATCCACTAATAATATATATTTTGTTAACAAAAATCTTATGCTTGTTATTTATATATTTCTATTTATATATTTGATTATATATTTCAACATAAAATATGAAAAGTTGGTAAAAGAATGAAATAATTTTCGATCTATTGAGATTTCACTGAATAAATAAATTTATGCACAAAACCCCCTCTCCCGGTACAGTTCCGCTGCGAAATGTACCTGCGCACAATATGTTAATACATTTGAACCCCCATCTCAAGTATAGGATTTCACTTATAACGTAAAACTTACTTCCATAATGTACTATCATACTAGTGAAGTTAATATAGTAGTTAAGTTTCTTGGAAATTAATGACACTAGATATTAGACTGAAACACTTACTATACATTTGCTACATATATTTTAAATATTTTATTTGAAAATGAAAGCTATTGGATAGTTTTCATAACCAGCATAATAATTGTTCCTTTCTCTGTAATAAAATTTAATGACTCAGACAGTCGATTGATAACATCTTTAAAACTTATTTCGTTCTATGTTCTGTTATGTTCTCTATACTTATAAGCAATTACAGAACTAATATCCTGTGTTAATTGCGCAAATTCAACTTTATAGCTACGAAAAGAGTCATAATTTTAGAATGGCGAGAACAATCTGTTATATTAAATATGAGTTTGCAATAATTTTCTGTTAAGAGAAATTATTACCATTAGTTTGAGTTAAAGTTATATCAGGAAATAATGTATATGAGGTAATTTTCTTTATTTGTTATTGCATTTACTTTAAACTTTTATTAGTTTTTTTATTATATTTTATACTTCAACATATTTTTCCTCTTTGTATAAATAATTTTATCTCCATTTAATTGACAAAAAACATTGCATTTAAATTTGATAAAGTGGTTTTATGGAGACTTTAATTTCCTCTTTCATTTTTTAGATTTTTAGGAAATCTAATTAATTTGGATTGTTTAAAAGATGAAGATTAAAAAAATATTACTTTTACTCTGAATTTATTTTTGTGCGAAGATTTGTAACATTTATTATGCCTAAAAATATGTAGGTAAATATTTAGCATTGAATATCAACCGATATTTCTTTGATAAATATTAATTTGATAAATATTAAGAAGAAATTCTTTTGAAAGACGTCAATTTATATGTATTGTAATCATGTGTTTTGTAATCATGTGTCATATTGTAATCATGTGTCAAGATTTAGTTTAGTTAGACTTACTGATATCAGAATTTTCCTAGTACTTCAAAGTGTGGAAATAGTTACTAAATTGTAAAAGAGCAAATACATTAAAAAAATTCAATTAAATTCATATATATTCATTATTCAATTCAATTATAATAATTATTGAATATAATAATTTTATTATTAATAATTATTATATTATTATTTATAATAATATTATTATTGAATATAATTATTATATTCAATATTCAATTCAATTCAATTAAAATATATCCAATATATTCAATTAAATTAGCACTTGTTTCACTTTCTTTAAAATGCCTATAAAAATATATGTTCGGGAATCATACTTTATATCAAATTAAGAAAGAATGTATGAAATATACATTTCAGTCATTTGTTAAAAAACTAATATTAGCACTTTTATTTGGCATTATTAAATAACACTATTAAGCAGTTTGTTTAACACTTTTAAATTTTACTTTTTACTTTATTTCAGTAATCAACAGTATAAATACTTATTAGCATAGTTAATACGTATGAATGATCATATCTATCGTAAAATGAGTAGCAAGTATTCATTTATCAATGGCAGCTAAATCTCTATTTCGAAATAATTAGAACTGCTGTTAACATCATTTCTTCTAAAAACGTGCTTTGTGTATAATGAAATTACATATTTAAGCATCTTATATAAACCACATTTTTCCTCTAGCCAGCTCAGCTAAAATCTAAGGCAATTACTAAGCCAATATACCTCCTCATCTTAATTACGTAATTGCTACTTTATGACGCCTCTCGCCGCCTTAATCGCTGAATGGAGGAAATGGCTTACAGCCATGCATACTGATTCTAGCTTGAAGGAATAATACTGTTTAATTGACATGATGAATTATGATTAACAATTATTTAGGTCTTAAATCTGGAGTATCTTGCATATTCTTAGGAACATGAAAGATGTCCAAAAATTTAAATATACACTAGAAACTTTACTGAAGAGTTCCAGGTTCTTTTTCCAACTGAACAATTTATCCGCATTTAATATTGATATTCAACAAAAAATTGGCATTTCTCATAGTAGTTTCCATGATTTGTGTAATAGATTTTAATGAATATAATAGCTCAAATTTGACTAATTTAAATAATGTTATAATAATGGAAAGTAAACTTGTATTTATAGTAGTTAAAAAACTAATATATATTAATTCATATCTGTGTATCTATAAAAGTTATCTTCCCATAATGAAAAATGAATTTAACATTTAGAAAAGAATTAAGTGAAGTGAGATAATGCGTAAATATGAGTTACTTATACAGTCGGTTTCTTGATTTTCCCCAATTAATGATTCGACTATAAAAATCTGATATAGTTAAAACAAATTTTTAGACAATTCATAAAAATTTTCCATTATTAAAACAAATTATTGAGGCTAAATTATTCAGATTTTGAATCTCTTATTTATACGATAACTATTATTTTCAGGAAACCAACTATGATTGGAACTAAAACTTTGTAATGTATTTTAACGAAGACACAGGAAATGAAAATAAAAATGAATACATTCATCTGTTTTCCAAACATTGTAAAAATTAAAATAAACTATATATAACCATAAATATATATTTGTAAGAATAACATTTGTAACCATAAATATATATTTTCCTCTAAGTTTTTCCTGCCGATAAGTTCTAACTCTTTGCATTTTTACTCTTTACTACGAAATTATACGCAGATTTGCTCTTGAAATATGTACAATGAATGCCGTTAAGAAAATGCCATATTGAACTTCAAAAGTAATAACACACGGATGCCTAACGTTACGAACAGTTGGAAAATAGTTTTGTTTTATTCAAGCACATTTTCGTTTATTTATTTATTTGTAGAATGTAGATGGCAAGCAATCTCTTAAACCACCTTTCCGTGTTTTCAAGAATCTACTACTGTTTATAATTTTCATTTGGCTTAACATTTTTTGAATTTTCAAGCATAGCATATAAATTTAATTTTTTGGTAGGTATGTCTCATAAAATAAGGACAACATTCCATATCTGATAAAAAAAATACCCTTTAATTTTCCAATGCAGTTTTGTATGTGAAACCAAATACATCTCGTGTCCTGAATGATTTCTTTTTTCATGAATGGCATCGAATGATGTTTGATAAGAACAGCCAAGAATTAAGCAGGATAGGCTGTAATATATTAAGTTATTTTAATTTGATATTTCTTTTACACCATGCTAAAATTTTGACTTAAGAAGTTCATCAATATTTATTTGACAGATATAATTAGGTCACTAATGAGTTAAATTGTAAATTGAACTTGGTAAATTTAAAGCAGTAGAAACATGGATGATTTTAAAATATCGAATACCTAATTTACTTTCTGGCTGTTGAGATCTCAGACTTATGTGTAACTTGTCTTGTCTACTAAACATACAATGCTGCTTGAATCATACTGTAATACGAGCACGAGATAATAAAGTCCTAATATATTCTTAAAAAGAAATCTAAGTGTTGTAGTTAATAATCACAATTTATAAATTCTACAGTTATCATTTTATCAACAAGAAGAACTTTGATTGAATTCGTCCATGTAGCTGTTCGGTAGTCAATGAGTTGAAAAACGAACGACATTAAGATAATTCTAAAAATACATATTTTATATATTTTCTGTTTCTGCAAGATTAAAAGCTCTAACTTGAACTTTGTAAACCATGACTGCTCCATGTGTTTAAAAAGATATATTTCTTTATAAGTTATCAGTTTAACATTTTTATCAGCGTTTGCACCGTATTTTGTAAATACTATTACAACTGCGTATGCGAAACTCTAGTGTATAATGTGCCAGTTGCTCATCCACTGAGTATGAAAGGTTTAACACAAATACATTTCATAACCATATTAAATAATTTATAGATCCATAACTTTTTAAAACCACTCAATCTCCATTTCTGTTTACTATTTCTGTCCAAGCATTTTAACCCCTTCCGGTATGATTTAATAATGAAAATCTGTGCATGAAATAATCATTTAACTTTTATTTAAAAAACTTGTTTCATTTTACAATTCTTACATATTCTTAATTAAAATCCACTTTTTACATAGTGTTAAATAATATCAGAAACAGTAAAATTAAGAAAATATCAAAGCAAAACATTAATAAGGTATACAGATAATAGTCTTCAAGCTAGTGGTACTTTTCAAAACAAAGTGCAAAGGAATTCTTAATTGTTTACACCGCTAAGTAGTCTCACTTTTAATTTGATTCTTGTAACACACACGGCATTTCTTAGTAGGTTTTCTTTTATTCTGACTCATTAATTTGGCAATGACTTGTACCAAGTAAACAATATGCAATAGTGACTTATGATTTTCACAAGTGATAAAAGTGTTGCCAAATTCAGTACACTAGAAATTTTAAACTAAATTAATTATCATATTTAACAGTAACTTTAATCGCATGACGAGTATAGCTCGTCATTGTGCGGTATGGAAAGAAAAACTAATGACGAGCTAGACTCGTCATTTTACCGGAAGGGGTTAAGTAATTTATATTTCCATAACTTTCTAAAACCAACCAACCTCCATTTCTGTTTACTATTTCTGTCCAAGCATATTAGTTATTTATATTTCCATAACTTTCTAAAACCAACCAACCTCCATTTCTGTTTACTATTTCTGTCCAAGCATATTAAGTAATTTGTATTTCCATAACTTTCTAAAACCAACCAACCTCCATTTCTGTTTACGATTTCTGTCCAAGCATATTAAGTAATTTATATTTACACAACTTTCTAAAACCAACCAACCTACATTTCTGTTTACTATTTCTGTCTAAGTATATTAAGTAATTTATATTTCCATAACTTTCTAAAACCAACCAAACTCCATTTCTGTCCAAGCATATTAAGTAATTTTTAATTTCACAATTTTCTAAAACCAACCAATCTCCATTTCTGTTTACTATTTATGTCATTTCTTATTGAGGGTATCTATATATAACTTAAAATATGCCAAACTGAGAAGTAATAATTGCCAACTACCTTTTAGGTTATATCGTAGAAAAATATACATTAGAGTTAAAGTACATAAATTAAACGGTT
Source organism: Pardosa pseudoannulata (assembly GCA_032207245.1). Lineage (NCBI taxonomy): Eukaryota > Metazoa > Arthropoda > Arachnida > Araneae > Lycosidae > Pardosa > Pardosa pseudoannulata. The sequence goes on from CM063505.1 coordinate 168,001,412, forward strand.
TTTATTCCTCAGATAATTAGAGAATGATAATTTAAATCTTAAGTTATTACTCACTACAGTACATTATATTTGAAAATAAAAGACAATGTAAATAATAAGTAAAATTACAAATACTACCAATTTTCCTCAACGCATTTCATTTCAGCAAATTACACCTAGTACGAATCTAGAGATATATATTATCGTAACCCAAAATATATCTACAGCAATTCGACAAACACACTTGCAAAAGTCGAAATATACGTTAGTATGATAAATGTATTTCGCCCACGAAAGACAATGTGATAGCCTCAAGGATGCAATAATGATACGTGGAAATCATCGATAAAATAATATGGCAAGGATGTTCAGACCTATAACTGAGGTAGGGGAGAACATCCATTAGAGTATATTGCTCTCTGACTCACATATATTGTTCGAACAATTATTCTAGCATAAACATTTAGCTGCAGACAGGTCTTCATCATATTGCTTCTCGACAATATCATTTATGAGATATGCACTTCCAGAGATAAAACTTCAATAGTCAAGTAAACATCATCTATTTTATATGTCATAAAGAAAATAGCTTGTAAATTTGAAAGATGGAAACACGATACTCCAAAGATTATAAGCTTTATAAACAGCTTAAAATTGCATAACTGACAATCATGATGAAAGAAAATATGAACACACGACGAAAGCAAGAATGTAAAGAGATGTATGATACATAAGGAAAATTGACATGAGAAACCATGTTTTAGAAATTCAAATTCCTGATATTGTATTTACGAGAAAAAATAAAGGTTTATTTCAAAAATAAACTATTTTACAAAATTTCCATGGGAACAAAAAGAAAGATAAAAAAGTTGTAAATTTTATGTTAGACCGAAGTGTAATGTTAATTTTAAGCGATTATTTACCTAATCGAGGTAAATCATCACAAGTTTGAAAGAGTTATGTCACATCTAAAACAATATGTAAATCTTCGAAATTATGTTTTCTTCCTTATTCATTTGGAAAGTAAATATAGTTAATATAAAAGTAAAACAAACCATCACTATAAATAATTTAGTATTTCTGATAAAAGGCTATCAATCAAACATTATCAAAGAAAAATATTTTTTGTTTAGTTATACTATATAAAATTACAATTTCTTTTCAACTTAGCTATATCTTAGATATATGAATGTATTAGAATATATAAAATAAAAGAAAAATCTGTTTTCTAAATCAGGTGTCTTTTAAATCTATCTGATCTATATAATATATTGACTTATCAATCTATCCTATTTTTAGTTATCATCAAATTTAAATGCATATTGTGATTTTAATTAGTTATGTCTTTCTCATTTTTTAGCTCTGCAATATCACAGTAAAATTAAGAAATCAAGAGGTCATCTCAATTTGTTTCTCACAATATATATATATATATATATATATATATATATATATATATATATATATATATATATATATATATATATATGTGTGTGTGTGTGTGTGTATTCAAAATGATCATGCCCTTTGTGAATTTGATTTTACCAACTAAACTGAAGAAATTAAAGGAATCTTAAACATCTGGAAGCATAAATCAAACTAAATAAGAACACATAAATATATTATTAAATTGTAGATTTCATTAAGTATGCAAAATGGTAAAAATCGCAGGATATTTATTGTACTTTGAATTTTAACTTCAAACAATGTGAGAATCAAAAGTTAGAACCTATTCAGAATACTATCAAATTCATTTTTAGAAATAATTTGGTTTAAAAAAAAGACAGAAAATTAGGATGTAATACTGATGTCATTAAAGTCACCATTCATTTTAGAATAAAACACAAAGCTAACGTGTGTAAGGCAAATTAGAGTAACGTAATAAGTGGACATCTATTTCGTTTCTTTGAGAGAGCAGTATTCATAGTGTCTTGTTAAGTTTTGGTGTCATTCTAATTTAAGTAGCCTCTGACACTCTTAATTCGAGAACTATAGTTTAAATCTCTTGCATTGAGAGTTTTGTTGACTCCAAAAAAGGACACAGCTATGTTACTTTTTTCAAATTATGCCTTACTTTTGTTGGTATTGAATATTATGCTACAGTATGACGTGAAAGTTTAACTCTTTTATATACAATTCATTAAAGTTTCCATGCTGTTATGATCCTTGTACTACATACTAGAATGTTTGCGCAGATTAAATAGGCTAACAATAATTTTGAAACAAAATTTTCGATAATTGTTCAATAATTTTAAAAGACAGTAAGCTACGGTATCTTTATACATATATGAAGACTGACTCAGATTACATCTTTCTTTGCAAGTGGGATGTTTTATGGAATACATGTTGATGTAAAAAGTCTTGAGTTTTGTTGTCATTCACTTGAAAAAACATTATCTTATTTCAAGATTCTACACAAAAATAAATTTAAAAAAATATAACTTTAAAATATAACTTTTAAATATTTTTGTAATTTTTAAACACTATAAACTATGAAAAACATTCAGTTTCTTTTTCAGTTTTTTTTTCTGAGATATTGTATAAATATTTTACCTAACAATTTTATTTTCAACCAAATAACAGAAATCACTTCAACAAATGTAAATGTATTTCATGAATGTTATTTCCCTTAAACACATTTAATCGGCCCTACTAGAAATTAAAAGTAATCTCATTCATACTAAGGGTAAAATATATGTCTTCCATATTTCTATTATCCTTGTTAAAATTCAAGGATATGATACAAAAAAAGATAGTTTGAATATTATTTCTATGAAAGAACAATTTCTCACGCAAAATATAATTGAATAAATAATGTATGCATTAGATTTAAATACTACTAAATTTTTTACATAATATCTTTATACAAGTAAGATTTATACAAATATTTTTATACAAATAAGAAATGCTTCTAATTTTTATTTTTTATGTGCATGTGCATTGTTTTTCATCATAAATTTTATTATTTTCTTAAGTACAATAAAATCTAAAAAGAAATTTTAATTATATTTCCCGACAAAAAAATATCTTTACTACTTTTAAATTATATCTCGAAAGAATAATTTGAATACCTAAATATGAATTTGAATTAATTTGAATGAATAATCATGTTTGAAGAAATTATTATACTTTTAGTTGTTTTGTATACTTCTAATAAAGTAAACTCCATATATAAGTAAACTCTCTAGATAGTATAATTAAAACCAGCTAACTTTTTTAAAATATGAGCATTTAAAATACAACATTATGTTTGATTTAAACTTCGATGATTATTTAATTTCGTAATAAAATATATTGATGTAAAATTTTAGAGTTAAGAAATTTAAAACAGTAAAACAAATTCAATAAAATGTTTTGCACAAGTTTATTCTTAAACTACCTACTCTTCAGTGTACAATTGCAACATAATAGAACATTTATTTATCTTTTTTACCGTTAAACAATTTACAAATAATTTAACATGAATAAAACCTATTAATGTATATTCAGTAGACATAGTCGGATAACGATTTATAACATTTTCCTTTTTGCGCTATTGGTTATAACATTTTATTTCTTATACAATAAATCCATTAGCAGTTATTAATTTCTTTATATGCATAAAAACTGATGTGGACCTTTTGAAAATACTTGAAACATAATGCATTTATATCTTTTAAAATATTACTAATTTACCAATAAGAGAACTATTAAAACCTATTCCTTCATTTCCCCCATATGTTAGATTAAAGATGATTACGAAACATATATATTTGTATAAATTATATGAAAATATTTTTATATCTATTTATAAACTATAAGAAACTCCAATGTTATTGATATTTACAGAAACAAATTATTTTTCACCAAAAATATATAAATTGGAGAATTTTTATTCTTAATTTTTTAACAGTAAACACTTAACTATTGAAATGACACTTAACTATAGAAATAAAACACGGATATGAACATGAATTCTACTGCTAAAACTCCAATGAACATAAATGATAGAAAAAGTTATTTTCTTAATTATCAAGATTTATAAACAGATAATTATTCATTGATATATTTACAATATCAAATAGATAAATGAAAATAAAAGTGTATGACAAAATGTTTAGTCGGCAAAGCATAAAATCTCAAAAAACTCTCAAAGTCATAACAAAAACAGGTTTTAAATTAGAAGCAATTCCCTGGTATTTAAAGAAACTCATCAGAGCAAATGCACAATTGACCACTTATCCATCAATTTATACGTTAATCAACAATAAAGGAGGATCGATGATTCATAGAAATTTTGATTTTTTAATACATCGTTAATATTTATAGACTTTATGTACATAATATATATATATATATATATATATATATATATATATATATATATATATATATATATATATATATATATATATACTGTATATACAATATATACGATAATAATAAATCACTATAACAGATTTACTATTTTCTTTTCATTTCAACTTTAGATTATATTGTGTCCGTAATTTGAGATTTCGTATGGTGAAATTTTCCAATAGAAAAGTTAAATAGACTTTAAAAACTTAAACGCGTTTTGCTCTTATTTTCAACTTTAACACAAAAACATTTTCCTAAATCTTAAAATATTACTAGCTTATCAATTGGCTAGTGATTAAAATCTATTTCTTCATTTCCCCCATATGATAGATTAAAGAAGATTACGAAACACATATTTGTAGAAAATATATGAAAGTATTTTTATGTCTATTTATAGAATATTAGAAACTCAATATTTTTTATATTTACTACAAAAATAAATTATTTTCACCAAAAATATTTAAATTGGAGAATTTTCATTCTCTTGTCTTAATTTTTTATCAGTAAACTTAAATAATTACACTTAAGTATAGAAATAAAACATGGATATGAACATGAATTCTACTTCTAAATCTCCAAGGAACATAAACGTTAGAAAAGATTATTTTCTTAATTATTAAGAATTATAAACAGATAATTATTCATTCATATATTTACAATATGAAATAGATAAATGAAAATGAAAGTGTACAACAAAATGTTAGATAGTCGGCAAAGCATAAAATCTCAAACTCTCAAGCTAAATCATAACAAAAACATGTTTTAAATTGAAAAATAATTCACTGGTATTTAAAGAAACTCATCAGAGCAAATGCACAAATGACCACGTATCCATCAATTTATACGTTAATCAACAATAAAAGATCGATGATTCATAGAAATTTTGATTTTTTCAATACATCGTTAATATTTATAGACTTCATGTATAAATCGTAAATTTGTTTTCTTTTAATATTTCATTAATTAAAAGTACTTTTTAGCAGATGTACATAAGATATATATATACTGCGGATACAATATATACCGTAATAACAAATCACTATAACAGATTTACTATTTTCTTTTTATTTCAGCTTTGGATTAGGTTCTGTCTTTAATCTGAAATTTCGTATAGTGAAATTTTCCAATAGAAAAGTTAAATAGACATCCTCCTAAAAAATACCACGTTTTGCTTCTATTTTCAACTCTAGCAGAAAAACATTTTACTAAATCTATTAGCTTAAAGTCTAAAAAAATTTAAGAGGAATTTGCTATAAAAAATTCAACAAACTTCGTCAGAAAAAGAAGATAATTACTTGAACGAAAATATATAAAAGGAATTTTTTTTCGTACATATACTACTTCAACTTGGTTCATGATACAGTTTATTTTTTATATCAATGTTTTACACAATGTTTTTCTTTTTTGCTTGTAGAAAAAAACAAAGTGTGGAATCTGTGACTGGGAAAGGCAAACAAGTACTATTTATATCTGGAATAAAAGTTTTCAACATAAACTATTTATTCTATAAAGAACTTCTTTTAAAGAAAAAAGAATTTTTTCTTTCACAATTTTTAGATGTAGCAGTTTTTAAAATTCAGTATTAAAAGTATAATATACTTGATGTTTGCAGATAAAGAAAAATATAATGGTATTTACTTATGAAACATTTTCTTGCAATTACTAGTAAAAAGTTTTTATATAAATTATCTTTAAGTATTTTTATTTTTGTCTTATTTATGATTAATACAATTATATTGCTTAAATTTCTAAACTTTGCAATCAATGATATTAATTGCATGACACATATTTTGATTATTTAACCTTTTGTCTTATTTATGATTAATACAATTATATTGCTTAAATTTCTAAACTTTGCAATCAATGATATTAATTGCATGACACATATTTTGATTATTTAACCTTTTGTCTTATTTGTGATGAATACATTTATATTGATCAAATTTCTAAACTTTGCAATCACTGATATTAATTGCATGACATATATTTTGATTATTTAACCTTTTGTCTTATTTATGATTAATACAATTATATTGCTTAAATTTCTAAACTTTGCAATCAATGATATTAATTGCATGACACATATTTTGATTATTTAACCTTTTGTCTTATTTGTGATGAATACATTTATATTGATCAAATTTCTAAACTTTGCAATGAATGATATTAATTGCAAGACATTTATTTAGACTATTTAACCTTTTGTCTTATTTGTGAATAATAAATTTATATAGATCAAATTTTTCTAAACTTTGCAATCAATGATATTAATTGCATGACATTTATTTAGATTATTTAACCTTTTGTCTTATTTTGATTAATTCATTTATATTGATCAAATTTCTAAACTTTTCCAATCAATGATATTAATTGAAAAGACATTTATTTAGACTATTTAACCTTTTGTCTTATTTATGATTAATACATTTATATTGATCAAATTTCTAAACTTTGCAATCACTGATATTAATTGCATGACATATATTTAGATTATTTAACATCTTGTCTTATTTGTGATGAATACATTTATATTGATCAAATTTCTAAACTTTGCAATGAATGATATTAATTGCAAGACATTTATCTAGATTAATTAACCTTTTGTCTTATTTGTGATGAATACATTTATATTGATCAAATTTCTAAACTTTGCAATCACTGATATTAATTGCATGACATATATTTAGATTATTTAACATCTTGTCTTATTTGTGATGAATACATTTATATTGATCAAATTTCTAAACTTTGCAATGAATGATATTAATTGCATGACATTTATTTAGACTTATTTAACCTTTTGTCTTATTTATGATTAATACAATTATATTGCTTAAATTTCTAAACTTTGCAATCAATGATATTAATTGCATGACATTTATTTAGATTATTTAACCTTTTGTCTTATTTTTGATTAATACATTTATATTGATCAAATTTCTAAACTTTTCCAATCAATGATATTAATTGCAAGACATTTATTTAGACTATTTAACCTTTTGTCTTATTTGTGATGAATACATTTATATTGCTTAAATTTCTAAACTTTGCAATCAATGATATTAATTGCATGACACATATTTTGATTATTTAACCTTTTGTCTTATTTGTGATGAATACATTTATATTGATCAAATTTCTAAACTTTGCAATCACTGATATTAATTGCAAGACATTTATCTAGATTAATTAACCTTTTGAATGCCAATAATCGCTATCGCTCTCCTGGCTTACGCATCAACTAATACGATCTCTATACATACCTGTCGATTCTTGTTTTTTTTATTCAGTAAGTGTATTTATAAAAAATAGTATCCCCTATATAATAATAGCCTAAATTATCTGTCCATTTGTCCTCGAATTTATGAAGCGTTTGGACCTGGAATGGATAGAGGCATCCATATTTGATTCTTGATGAGTTACGGTTAGTAAAATTCAAACCGAGTTCGAAAACGTTCGAATCCCCCCTTCCCCCCTTTTCGATCGTTTAATGCCATTATTTCAAGCCCTACTTTCCCCGGTTAAGAGCAGGAGATTAAATTCATCAATTTATCACATTATAAATAGATGAAAATAACATTTTTATTCTAGCATTATGACGTCATTCCTTTAACCATCTCATTTAATCATTTCTTATTTAAAATTATTTAAATATCGTCTGCATTATTTTCATACGTTTTATCAATGAACTTAAATATTACGTAAATAATTTTCTTTTATATTTGGCTTAAATAATAGATTAGGTACATATGTGATAATTTTAAATTTAATCATGAATTATTATTGTTGCAATGAAAATTTTATCGCAGGTATTTACAACAAATTCTTTTCATAAAATTTTATTAGTCTATTTTACGGACTAATAAATACCTAATGTTTAAGTTATATGCCTTTGAAAATTAAGAAATTCATTCATTTGTTTGATTTTATACATAACCACACGGTTTGCAATCGATTCGCTAATTTTTGAACATCATATATACCGCTAAATAATCACTGTCCATATTAAAACCTCTGCTGTTCATCCTGTCACGTAATATGACAAGATAAGTTAAAGTTGGCAAGTAACATGCGGTCAGTAAAGAAAAATAAATTATTGAGCTCGTACCAGATAATTCTCAGCCAAAAAACAAGCCATTTTTTCCCTTCCTCATAGGGCACTTAACAATTCTGGAAAATTAAAAATTTTACTGATCCCGTCATATGACCGGTTATATGCCAGTTACGGTAAACATTACATTTTTATGTTGAGAATAGTCTAGGTTTCGAATTGGAACACACGCACAATAATATTTCTAGGTGATTCTTGCAAACTGTGTAATTCGTTTATGGTTGAGGATATATTGTAAGTTATTTTCATTTATATTTTCATTCTTGTATGAAAAAAAAATTCTAGGCATTAAAAAATATCGTTATTGCTTAGACCAGCAAATATTTGACAATGATAACGAATTACTGTAGAATATGTAGAAAGCATTGCGGATGACGATAACTACATTGAATCAGAACATGAAAACCAAAATATGGAAGTTTCAGAAGCTGAAAGCTACAACAGCGAAATCATAAATCCACGGCGAAAAAGACCAAGTATAATTAGTGACTATTCGGAAAATATTGAATAGAGTTGGAAATAGGGGTAAATAAAAGTACTGCAACATGAAAACTTGCCCGACCCTCTGACTTCAAGCCAATTTAGTATTTCAATTTATACAGAGCAGCGTTTAGCTAATTCCCTAAAAATCATGTTGGCACTCAAACGGTTAAATTCAGTGAATGGTATTAATAAAAAAGATAGTGTTCCTCTTCTCCTCTGTAACTACCATGCACCTTAATAAAACAAAAATAGAACATCTGGTTCATTAAAAATCAATAAAAATCATCTTTTCTGGGTGATTCTTGAAAACTGTTAATTCGTCTATGTCCGCGAAATATTGTAAGTTATTTTCAATTATATTTTCATTCTTGAATGAAAAAAAAACTTTAGGTATTAAAAAATATCGTTATTGCTTAGACCAGCAGATATTTGACAATGATAACGAATTACTGTAGAGTATGTAGAAAGCATTGCGGAGGACGATGACTACATTGAATAGGAACATGAAAACCAAAATATAGAAGTTTCAGAAGTTGAAAGCTACAACAGCAGAGTCATAAATCCACTGCAAAAAAGACCACGTATAATTAGTGACTATTCGGAAAATATTGAATAGAGTCAGAAATAGAAGTAAATAAAGACACTACAACATGGCTAAAACATGCACAACCTTCAGACTCCAAGCCAATTCAGTATTTCAATTTATACAGAGCAGCGTTTAGCTAATTCTCTAAGAATCATGTTGGCACTCAAACGGTTAAACTCAGTGAATTGTTTTAATAAAAAATATAGTGTTTCTCTTCTCCTCTGTAACTAGCATGCACCTTAGTAGAACAAAAATAAAACATCTGATGCATTAAAAATCAATAAAAATCATCTAAAAAAAGGTGCATTTGTGAAGCACAGCATGTCCGATGGTGCACTTTTTTATTTATTTATGATATTTTGAAAATTTTACAGTATAATGTTAAGTGTTATTGGAATTATAAAAAATAATTTCCAAGTATCATTAAGTGGTACAGATTTAATTTATCATTTGATCATAACCTTATATCAAAATGCTTGAGATATATCATGAAATAAATTTCTATTAACATAACTATTCCATACAAAACTTCTCTACTACAACTATTCACTCTATTAATCGCGAGAGCCCTAAGACCATCTAATCATCCTAGTTGCATGGATGATTCCAAAAGCATACTATAATCATGTCAGAATATCCCTGGATTTTCAGAAAGCACTCCAATATTATCAAGGGATTATTCCTGGAATAATCCATGGTTCATTAAGTAAGTACAATTTATTTCCTTCGAAGTACAACATTGTGTTGACTTAAATCGATAAAATTAGCTGTGGTTCATTGAATCTAAAGGCGTTTTCTCTCCTTGTTCCATTCATCCAATTTTTATAAAAATACTTCATTCACAGAAATTCAAACACAGTATCAGTTGAATGAAATCTGTTCAATGATTCTAATTTTTTTTTTTATCTGCATCCATAACTCAGTGGAGAAAAGTTTTCCCATTCACGAATGTTTTAAAGTCTGTTTTATTTTGACTTCCGATGCAACTCCGTAATGAATACAAATGGGATTTTTACCTCGGGATACTAATTTAAAATAAATGCAATTTGACAATATTTAATCAGTAAATGCTACAATCGAGATCTAAACACAAACTCACCCTTAAAAGCCGAATTGGAGATAGTTGCATTTTTGTAAATATTTTTATAGTATAAATGTTAAAACTAAATTTGGAAAATTGTTACTTTAAGCATTACTTTTTAATCTACAGATTATCTTATTGCTTCAGTGAAAGGAAAGAATCGTCTAATATAAGAAGAGATTTTGGGAATTTATCAAAGTAATCAGCACATTAACCTATTATAATTCATTGCAATTTTTCCAGGGAATTAGAATAGGTTAATTTATTTGTTATTCAAGAAGTTATGCAGATGAGTTACCCTCTACCTATCAGAATTTCTATCACAGTTTGTAACTGACTTTACAAAGAGTTACAAGTGTCAAGTCAATATAATGAAATTTTAAAACAGGTAACAGTAAAACGTTTATGCTATATATTTCACTATACTACACAATTAAAAAAAAAAAATGAGCCTTAAATTTACATAGTGATGGATATATACTCAAGAGACAAAACATTATGACATCTGTCAATAACGAGTTGGCCCACCTTTGACGAGCAACACAGCTTCAACCCGCCTTGGCATGGATGCCACAAGTCCTTGGTAGATGTCCGAAGACAGATTGTACCAGATGTTTAAGCAAACGTTAAGCAAATCCGAGATATTGCGAATTGGTGGGTTTGAACTCTGAGCTGCCGTCCCATGACATCCCAAAATGTATTCTATTGGATTGAGATCCGGAGAGTTACGAGGCCAGGACATTAACTGGAATTCATGTTCTTGGAACCACTCTTGGAACACAATTTCAACCTTGTATCACGGAGAGTTGTCCTGTTGGAACATTGCATTTCCAGCTGGAAAAACAAAGGCCATGTAAGGGTGCAACTGCTCTGCAATGATGTTCAGATACCCTGTAGCAGACATGGTCTGTTCTACCACAACCACGGGTCCCAGAGACACCCAAGAAAACGTCCCCAAAAGCATAATACTGCCACCACCGGCCTGTGTATAACCTACTGTACATTGAGGGAGCAGCTGTTCGTCTAAAAGACGGAGTATGCTGACATGGCCATTGGTGTAATGAATCAAGTGAAGTAAGTGAAAGAATGATTCTTCAGACTCTCCAGCAGCAGTTAAATACCACTTCCACCTGATCACGTGCCTTCCACGTCATCCAGGCGATTTCATTGTAAAATGTAGGGGTGGTCATTATGTTTTCGCTCTTGAGTGTATATTCTGATGACTAAGAATTCCAGTTTTATTACACCAATAAATGCGTTTTTATTTTTAACTTGAACAGACTGTTATGTTGTGTCTTTTAGTAAAAAAGAGCTATAAACAAAAATGTAGTTCATTTTTCTTTCGGATACATATATAACAACAGTATGGTGTTAAAAGCTTCCAATTTAAACCAAGAATTTTTGAAGAAAGAAATAGTAAAATATAAGCTTCAAAATATAATAAACAGAAATAAAATTCTTTCTTGAAGAGCAAAGCAAAATTTTGTGGCCTATGTAATGAATGCATGCTTACAAAATCTATGAATTGAATAAGACGGTAATAAATAGAAGATTGTAAGTACAGAAATAGCTTTTTATTTTCCTTATCATAAAGTAGATCAATGAAATTCAGTAGTTATAAAGCATAACTAATGCTTATATACCTGAAATTTCATGTACTAAAAATGACTTAGTAAATATATTGTAATGAATAAAACATGGATGTAACTAGCTTTAATGAAAAAAAAAATTCAAAGCTAACATTTTGTCTAGTTTTTCATGCCATTTCGGAATTATTTATGAGTGCAGTTTAGATCCATTGCACAAATAATTCTTAAAGTTAGTGAATCATTTTAATGGCTGGGTAAATATTTTGCATTTATCATGTCCCCTCTATAATAATGTGATCTTGAATCTATGCATAAGTAATTAAGGATAGTGTGTAGCTCAAGTAATTCAAAGTATTGAATTTGTTTTTATTGGCTCAAATAATTCTTCTAACCTTTTTGTAAATGCATTTTAAGCTTGTTTTTCATTATTTCAAATTATTTTATTTCAAGAAACATTTTTCAACAAATAAAAACATTCAATAACGTTTTCTTCACATTTGTATTTCTCTTTGAATTACTTTCATTAAAAATTCTAAGGTTTATTTTACTTTCATATACGACGTAAAGGAACTGTTTTAATAACAAAAACTTCCACTCTTCAGATTTTAGTTTAAATGTATTGGAAATGCATTGGGCTATGACTGAATATATTTTTACTAGTTTAAGTGCTTGTATGTGTGCATGCGTGCGTGTGTTGTTAATGGATTTATGGATTAATTTTAATGGATTTTTTTACATAATACTTTTGATGCGAGTCTTTACTTAATTTAATTTTTTAAGGGTTGTATTTGTTTTTACGTCTCCCAGTAAATAATATTTTTATGTGGTGATTCTTTGATTTTAGAAATAAATAATCTCCAATAGATTGTTTCTTCTGTAAATTGAATTTTACAAGTCGTCTTTGATAAAGTTTCTAACATAATCATACATTATTAAGTGGACAATGGACACTTAGCTTATTAAATTATAGCAAAAATGGCAGTTTCTCTGTTTCATTGATTTTCAAATATAACTAAGAATAAGAATCAAAGAAGATATTTCTAATATCATAATATTTTTATTAACATATTTACTATAACAAAAAGAAATTTGTTTACTTTTAACTAGTATAAAAATTTTTTTAATCAAACATTTTTAATATATAATTGACTTAAACAGTTTAGGTTTATTTCTAACTGCCACACACCATTGAAAATTATCAACCATCAATATTATAGAGCATAAAATACAACATAGTTAAAATTAATGTTTTCAAAGTGTCTATCCTTTTATAAATAATTAGACAATACATATTTTCATTGCAGAAATGGATATTTTAAATATTAATTTAGTATAAGTTTTATTATAAGAACCTAAAATTTATTCTAAGAATAAAAACGATTATGTTATACGTAAAAGAGAAGTTCATGAAAATTTCTCATGAATTCTCTTTTTGGAATAATTAATAATTATAATTATTAAGTTTTAATTAGAAATTTTAAACACTTTCACATAAATATAGCAGCAGCATATTAAATTTTCAAGCATATTAGTGAAAAGTAGAATTAATTAATTTCGAATGGTAACTGTTTCTATAACATAGATCATAATTATAGAACACTTTAGAACTTATATCTTATCACTATACTACTGCCAAGTTTAACTATTTAAGGTTTTAGCAGTTTATATAAGGGAATATTTTCTCCTCCCTTTAAAATTTCCGTATTGTATATTACCAACCCTTTTCTCTGAATAGAATCGTAGAAATACTTCTGAATAGGTTGATTGAAATTCGGGAAAGTAATTATACAGATAAAAGAATAATCATAATTACCCCTGGGAAAACATGAAAAAAAGAACGCACATTGAATCCCCAGGGGTAATTATTCTTTTCTTCCTGAATAATTATTGAAGGGATAATTATTTTCTCTTATCTTCGAATCTACAACATAAGGAGGCAATATTTGCTTAACTTGTAAGCATTCTGCAGCTTCCACCCATTATTCCACTTTTATATGTTCCTGAGTGTAAAAATACTAAAGTCGATCCATTCTAAAATGTAAATTTTACCAATGACTCATATATATAGACTTCGAACTTATTACAGAAAATATCATGCATATACATATTTATATATCTATGAAAATCAAAACTTCTTTTTCCAGTATATGGTACTTTCAAACTTTACAATTAATTATATACTATATAAGTGCTGCATAATTTTATAATGTATAAATGCTTGTTGTAGTACTGTCTTTTGCCTTTGTTTATTTCATAATACTATTAAAAGAACATACAAACATTATAAACATTTTTCAGTTTGTAACTAATGGTGATAACTTTTTTACCTCTAAGCACCTTGACTTTATATGTTAATTTTAAACACTAAATATGACATTGCTATACAAAGATCTACTTTAAAAATATAACAGCAGACCTAAGCTTATTTTTACTATGGCCTCAAAGTTATATTTGTTTGAGCAATGAAGAATTACCTTGCTGATGACTACAAAACTAAATCTTGATCTTGATCTTTTATAAATTACTTAAGATTTGCTATTAAAATTTTACTTTTTCCTGGTTAACCTTCCTTATTTATTTAGTTAGAGAATATTTTTGATGAATATGAATATTCATGCTGGCAATGAGATTCAGAGTTAAGTGCATAATAATAGTAAATAAGAAATAATACTAATGAATGAATCCGTTAAACAGAAGCAGCGTTTTAAGTGTTTCAAAGTTGTCACTATTAGCATTCACCTCTAATTTGCAACCTCAAAAATAAAAAGTATATACCAATGATGATACAAACTAGTATTAAGATATATACTTACTTAATAACAATGCTAACGCTTAGTGTAATTTACATCTTAAAAATTATAAATAAGTAGATCTTGTTGAAACGACTTAAAAAATTATTTAAATAAATTTTTAAAATTGATCGTTGAAACACAATCTGTTTTACGCTAAATGAAACCTTTTCTTCACTACCAATAGCTAAGTACCTAGTTTTACTTACTTGTATAAAGTAAAGAAAGTATTATAATCTAGATAAATTTCAGTGTTTTATAAATATTTAGTTTTTAATACACATATTTCAAAAGCTATCTTTGGTTAAATAAATTTAATTTTTTCGTTTGGAAATGTTGATAAAAAAATATATATATAAAAACGATATATATATATATATATATATATATATATATATATATATATATATATATATATATATATATATATATATATATATATATATATATATGTCAGGTCTAAAAAGGGGGTAATTGGAAATTACGTGAGTTATAAACGATTTTAAAAAGTGAACTCTTTTATAATAATAAAATAAATGAAAAAGACAAACGCTTGCGTAACCTTTTGGAGTAATGCGATCAGGCGCAGAGTTATTTCGTAGGAAGTTGATGACTAATCAAACTAGAAGTTCAGTTAGCGCATGGACATGGAGTTGTCAACACATTTCCACATTTAACTTCGCCAGGATTAAATTCAAATTGCTAAAGCCATGCCTGAAACGGAAACCCCAAAGTAAATAAAGAAGTGTTTTTATAAAAAAGGACTA
>CM063505.1:168022134-168024634 GCA_032207245.1 Pardosa pseudoannulata
CTATATTTCTATGTACGTGCAAAGAAACTTTAATTCTGTAACTTTAAATATAAATTATAATCATTTCTTAATATGACTTAATACGCCTATTCTTTTTTATCAAATTCTTCTCTCTATATAACTAACAGTTTCAATATAACGAGCATTAACTTCGTAGGGCTTAAAAATGATTAACCATGTAATATTGAAATTTATATTTAGATCTATTATAATCTATTTTTGCACCTCCTTTTTTGTTTGCATTTTCTACTCAATATAGCAAAAATTATAACGAACTTTAATGCTACCTATCTACAACAATGCAGCTCAAATATATTGACATTATATGTATGTATCTGACATCACTGAAAAACTATTAGACATAGAAGATCTACATTTTGTATTTAAGACTGTTATAATATTTCGTTATGAACCTATCCATTTGTTTGCAATCTAAACTTTAGAGAGAGAAAAATTTCAATGTAAAGCTATGGTTCAAAAACTGAGACACGATTAGCAATAAAATATTGAAATCTTGTATTTAAGACTGTTACAGTATCTAGTTTTGTTTATTATCTTTATATTGCAATCTGAACTCTGTATAATGAAAATTTTCAATATGAATTTATTAAAGGGGCCATAACTTAAAAATGATTGTCCGTAACATATTAAAATCATGCATTTAATACTATTATATCTAGTTTTGCTCTTCCTTTTTTGATTGCACTCGGCACTCTATCTATAGCTATCTTGAATCCCTACCAGATGACAGTACTTAATCTTTATCAGACAATATGGACAGTATAAGAAACAAAACTTTCTTTTGATTATTTAAGAGAATGGGAAAAGATAATTGTTATGATGTATCATATAACTTGAAAAAGAGAGATGGTATTATATACCTAAAGGTAAGTCAAAGTGTACACAACAAATTTGTTTAGTGACAAATTTATAATCATATTGGGAAAAAAAAGTTTAAAGTTAAATCCATTTAAATATTAAGTTTCAGTGTTTTATTTTCGTTTAAGAATACCATAAACAATTTTATATTTCATATTCATTTCTAATAAAGTAAGTAAATAAAAAGTTACCAAAAAAAAACACATGAAAATATTCTCCTCACTGTTTATATCTTGTTAACACAGAAACTATTTCTATGTACTTTATATAGCTAGATAATTGAATTATCAATTGTTTGGGAATATACTAATAATTCTACACACTTCGTACTAACGTATCTATGGATTCCCTTCATTATAATAATACGACATCTCTAATAAGATATTTCAATCTACCTCTAAATGCTACGTAACATTTCAGCAATACGTGAGATAGCACAGTCCGTGCATTTTAGCTTAGGAACAACATTTAAACTTCAGATACGCAACATTTAAGACTGAGACACCTAAACTTGAGATTTATCATGCCTTTGCACTAATCACGGTTTAATGAATGTAGTTTAGGAGACACGATGATAAACAACGTACTTTAACGTTCCTGAGAGCAGCAAGCACGAGTCCTATTATTAAAGCATTACTGGTCCCAGTTACCGATAGTGTTAATATTCTTATGAGCTGAAGATACTTAACAGTGAAACTCTCTTTAACACAATGCCTCAAACATTAATCATAGATAGTTATTGTAGGTATTCATTGCATCAATTCGTATTTTATTTCATTGTACACACGCTTGTATGCATGCACATAGAGATGTATATAGGTTGCATAGTGAAATATTTAAATGACCTTTTTCCACAACCATTGTTTTCATTAATATCAATTGGTATTTTACTACATTGTACCCATATTTATATGCTTACAAAAAGAAGTGTATACAGAGTACATAGAGAAATTTAAACGGCCTTTCTTAAGCAACCTTAGTTGTGAAAGTATTCATTATATCTATTCATATTTTACTTCATTTTAAGTACGTTTGTAAGCACATTCAAAAGTATACAAAATGTATAGAGTAATTTAAACAGCCTTTCCTCCGCAACTTTAGTTTTAAAATTTTCCATTGTATCCATTCCTATTTTTCTTCATTGTATGTACGTTTGTACGCACATATAAGTGCATACAGTAAAATAATTAAATACCCTTTTTCCAATTATTTTTAAGGTTTTCAAAATATCCATTTATATTTTACTTCACTTTTTACATGTTTATATGCAAATACATAAGTGTTTCAAGGGTGTATAGTGAAATACTTCTATTGCTTTCTTCAGAAACAGTTATTTTTAAGGCTTTCGTTCTATCTATTCGTATTTATTTCATTGTATGTATGTTTATACGCATACATATAAATGTACGCATGGTGCACAAATAAATACTTAAACGGCCTTTCCCCAAAAAAATACCATTGATTTTTAGCTTTCTATTATATACATTCGTAGTTTAATGTATGATTGCATGCATACATGCATACACAATTAAGTGTACACAAGGTGCATAATGGAATTTAAATGGCATTTCTTCCACAAACTTTGTTTTGAAGGTTTTAATAATATTCATTCGTATTTTAC
>CM063505.1:168027134-168035289 GCA_032207245.1 Pardosa pseudoannulata
ACTTAAAAAAACATATACACAAACATATTTTATGTAAAGAACCATGTATATAACGTACATAAATATTTAACTTATAGTACTAGTAAGATTTTCAAAGCAAAAATTATTAATCTGTAAATGTAAATTTTGAAACACTGTTTTGCTTGCATTTTTGTCCGTAACCTGTTGAGATTTCACAAAAAATCCTATATTGTATGCACTAAACATGAAATATAAATTATATTAATAAAATACATTTTCATAAAGAAAACTGAAAAAATAAAATCATATTTATAAAAGTTTTTGAAACATTTTGCTTATACTTTTTAGTGAGGCAAAATTCAAAGTATATTAAATTATTAAATACTTGATAAATACTTTGTAATTATTAGTAATTATAAAAAACTATTATATAATATAAAAAATATTGCAATTATAGTAATAAACATAAAAATGTATATGTCTACGATCAATGATTATGCAAAAAATGCCTGTTTAGAACTTTAACATGCACTCTGTACTTTAAAAAGCAAATATGAAAAGAAGTATCATATAAAGATCCATATATAATCATATTTAATTAATGATACAAGTTTTTCCAATCAGAAATACTTTGTATAAAGAAATACTTTGAATATATTGTGGATTTCACAGCAGTGTTTTGCTTATATTTTTGCCCGTGACCTTTGTCAAATTACAGAAAATCGTATTATATTCATCAGATATGAAATATATATCATACAAATAAAATAATTTTTCATCAGGAAAACTGAAGAGCTAATATCAGATTTATAAAAGCTTTTGAAATATGCTGCTTATACATTTATTCAGTTGAAAGATAAAGTATTTTTTAGAATTAAATACTCGACAAAGCATTTTATTAACAAAATATTTTAAGACTAAAATACTTGAGAAACAATATATATTTTAAGAATGAAACACTTGAGAAACAACTCATATTACAGACATATGAGAGCAAAAGAAAATTCGTGAATTAAAATAAATAACAGAAAACAGGAATCGTAATTTATTTCTATTAAGTATATATAGATAACTTTAAAGTAACAATATTTAATAATTAAAATACTTGAGAAACAATATATATTTTAAGAATAAAACACTTGAGAAACAACCCATATTACAGACATATGAGAACAAAAGAATATTGGTGAATTAAAATAATAACAGAAAACAGGAACAGTAATTTATTTCTATTAAGTATATATAGATAACTTTAAAGCAACAATATTTAATAAATAAAACACTTGAGAAACAATATATATTTTAAGAATAAAACAATTGAGAAACAGCTTATATTACAAACATATGAGAGCAAAAGAATATTGGTGAATTAAAATAACTAGCAGAAAACAGGAACCGTAATTTATTTCTATTAAGTATATAAGAATAACTTTATTGAAATAATATTTAAATATCTATGAAAACTTTTTTTTCAAGTACATAAAAGTCGAGGTTTATTATAGGGATTAATCAGTGTATATTAATTTGCAGATTTCTGAAAACTGTATTTTATGAATAAATCATAAGACTTGTCTATCGAAATAAATAATTTAATATCATTCTAAGATTATTAATTTCCCTTCTCTTCAGAACTTTAAGCAATTTAAACTTCCCGAATGCAAGCATAATTAATATTTTTAAGTACTTATCGTCTTATCGGTTTATCAAAATTATACTCTTAAAAGAGTATAATTGTGACGTTCCTATATTTTTCTCTCTATTTAATTAGTTCTGGAAAACTATTTTATAAGCTTGGTAGTCTCAGAATTATCTAACTTCACGCAGGACGAATTTAGACGCTGAGTTAATGCCAGTTCTCTAATTTTAAGATATAATTGAAATAATCTGTATGATGAAAGAGGAATGATTAAATGAAATTTAAAGTAAAGAATGCAAAATAAATAATAACATGTAATTCTTCTCAAGTTTCTATGTAAATCTTTTATATCCTTAAGCAAATATCAAAACTTTTCAACAGTTTTCCTTCCGCTTGAAGTACCTTGGAGGCTTGCCCAATTACGTTTCCTCTTATCCAAATACGTATTTTCATTTTAACCGATCCAGGAAATTTAATGATAACTCTGAATATCAAATACCGCATTTCATCTTTTATGAAATAAGCTAAATCCAAAGCACTTTAGCTTAATTATGCTTAATTTACCCATGCTTTTGAGCAGTTTAAATTTGAATTTTATGCAATTGAATTAATTGAATTTCATTTTAATTTCCTACCCTATTTCGTATTAGTAGTATTCATAGAATTTAAATCTACTCTTTGGAGCCAAAAAATACCTTCATAAGCATGAAAAAGCAAAGTCTGATTAAACTGAAATATTGCTATTTAATATTGATATTAAGAACTAGTTGTATTTTGTAGAATGGTCAAATTGTAACAGGAAGACTAGTGAAACAGGGGCAATTTCTGTCGACTCCAGATAGATGATATTTGTATGGAGTGTATGCTACATTCGGGGGTTTTAAATCCATTTTTGTTATGGAAATGTAATTTAATTTTAATGTTGCAGTAATAACGTGTTCACTTTAAGTATTAAGGTATAAAATTATTATCTCTTTTACGGCAAAAACAGACCAAAGCATAAAGTGAAATGTTCTTACTCCCATAAGCAGCCTTGAAGTGTTTTCTGGATATAGAAGGCAAAAGTAATATTGACTTTATCCGCTATTGATATAAAATTGATATTAAGAACCAGTTGTAGTTTCTAGAATGGTCAAATTGTAATACGAGGACTAGTGAAACAGTGGTAATTTCTGTCGACTCCAGATAAATGATATTTGAATGCGTGAAGTGTATACCAGATCCGGGGGGTTAAAATTCATTTTTGATATGGAAATGTAATTTAATTTTAATGTTTCAGTAATAATGTGTTCACTGTAAGTATAAACGTATAAAATTATTTTCTCTTTTAGGGCAAAAAGTAGCCCAAAGCAAAAATTGAAATGTTATTACTCACATAAGCAACCTTGAAGTGTTTTCTGGACATAAAAGACAAAAGTACTATTGACTTTATCTACTATTCCAGCTAATCAAATGGCAGAGGAATAAGCTGATTTTGATTGATTTCAATTTAATAGTAAAACGAAGGCAAAGTACTATAACGTACAATTATATTTTTCTTTCTCTTTTAAGTTAAAATTGGATTAAACTGTATATTCAAATAACTCCACAAGAAAAAATTACCTATAAAATCCACACAGTGAAAAACAGAACAAGCAAATCGAAACTTTAAAGAAATCTAGAAAAATGACTGCTCATATGATTATATACATTTTTAATTTTGCTTACAATGGAAAAACTGTAGTCAATTCTTTTGTATATTTCCAGAATTTTTTCATGGTTCACGTTTTATATACATATTTTAAAATGCAATTTTAATTTTGATGCATTTCAATTTGCTACTTACACTTAAACAAAGTATTATAACTTAGAGTTAGATTTTTTTTTCATTTTTAATTTTAAATGAGTACAATTTTAATGGATAAATAACACCATGATAAAAAAAAATTCATATAAAATCCAAATAATTGCAACATAGAACAAGAAATTAAAACTTTAATGGAAGAAAGGGAAATGCTTATTAATTTTATTATAAATTTAAGAATGTTTTAAGTTGTCCAGTCGTAAATGACATTCTACGACCGGTTTTACCATTTATTTTGCGACACCTTGGACATACTTTACAACGATAATCTGAAACTACACATAGCCTTCTAGGAATTGTTTTCAAGCTTGCCCAAAACTTCCTAAGTCAGCTAGGTTTCCTTAATCTCTGCCTCATACACTACATTTGAGACGTTATGGGAAGGTGACTGAAACCATACTGGGATGCTGAATATTTATTGGAGTATTTGGAAACAATTTAAGGTATACGTCTACGTTGAAAACTCCATTTTTTGCCAAAAATCATACATTTTTTATTTCTCAGTTGTAAAATTTCAACTTTTAGTCTTCTAAATCTGTTTTTGTTTTGTCGCTACGGCAACTTAAAGAAAAGTTACAGCTGTGTAAACATCAGTGACAGCTGTCAAAACAAAACGGAAGTAGCGACTTCGGAACCGGAAATTGTGAATTTAAAGATTTGTAAAGAAAAATTTTTGGACAAAACTTTTTAAATTTTCATGAAGATTAGTTTAAACATTTTTCTAGTATTTTTAATAATTAATAAATTGGCAATTAGAAAGTTTTTAAGCAAAAAAGTTTGGGAAATTTTAAACATGTATTTTAATTATTTAATAGTTAAAGTTGCTTTCATAAACTTCAAATGTGTTTTTCTCAGAACGGTATTTTTAATAAAATGTTGAAACTTGAAATGTGATTTCTCAAAAAGTTCTTAAAATATTTTGTTGAAAATTATTATGAAAGCTTTTCATAGTATTTACTAGTGAATAACCTAAAAGCTTAAAATTTGGGTAATTTTTAATGATGTTACACTCATAGTTAGATATAAAGGTAATGAAAATTCTTTAAAAATGCAATGTGTAAGATTTTAAAGGACCAAATTTTTTACCAAATGTAAATTAAGCAAATATTTTAGGTGATTCACTAGTCCAGTGTATAAGAAATGTGTTGCACCAAAAAATATGGAAATAATTTAATTTATTAAAAAATTAGAACTTTTGAAAAAACCAGATTTTTTACTAAATTTTCTTCATTAGAAATTTTATAAAAACCTCTCAAGGAATAAAGTTTTTAAGTGCAATTCTATATGATAATATGAAAAATAAATCTAAAAAAGTAAAAACAAGAACTAGTTTCTAAGTTTAACCCTCCGAGTGGAACCCATCGAGGAAAATAAGTCTCCAAAAATACGCTAACGATTTTCTGTGTCAGTGGCCAAAGCGTTCTATGATTTTTTACTTCACCCTTAGTCGATTAGAATGGAATAAGGGAAACCCACCCTCATTATACTCCCTTTACTTCCGGATATAAATAGATATTATAGATTGTTAATTTTTAAAACCCATAAAGCTCGTCAAGTGTCGAAGATCATCCCATAAAAAATAATAGATTCGAAAGCACAAATCAAATTTTCACTTATTTATATATTTTATATATTTTACTTATTTATATATTTATATATTTTACGAACTATTTATATATTTTACGACTTATTTATATATTTTACGAAAGTCATCCAAGATATTTAAGTGGTGGAATTAGAGATACATCTGTTACTGCAAATGAAATACTTCGAAATAGAGATTTACAGAGCCATGAAAAGCTATCCGCGTCTTCGTGTCTCAGAGGGTAGAGGTGCATCTCTCAATAAATGTTAGTCAAAGAGGAGTGCAGTTCCTAAACAATCGACCTGACCCTCCTACCGCAAAATTCAATGGGGGAAAGCAGAAATGTTCACCACATCCATTTTCGGAGCGTCTTCGGAAGTCGAAAATTGTACGTGACGACCGCTTTGAAGACATCATCGGTTTGGCGGAATTGTACGTTCGAACCGCTTAGAGGGTTAAAGAAAAAAGTTATCCGTAGACGGATACCTTAACAAGGAATTCCGTAGGACACCATCCCAGAACTTCATTTCTGTACGCCATGCTGGGTGAGAGCTTGCAAACCAAAAGGAGGAATAATTATTTATTGTCTTTTTTTCAGTGTGATGGTCAAACTCTGAAATAAAGCATTCAATTGTAAGTAAACTATGTTTTTCTATGAAAATTCTTCCCATAAACCACTCCTTATCCTAGCCAGACAACTCCTTAGTTCGTCTATATTTTTACTATAGAGTGTCCTTTTCAATTTCCAAACGATCACTCTGTTGCTACAAAAACTATTTTATATATATATATATATATATATATATATATATATATATATATATATATATATATATATATATATATATATATATATATATATATATATATATATATATATATATATATATATATATATATATATATATATATATATATATATATATATATATATATATATATATATATATATATATATATATATATATATATGTATATATATATATATATATGTATATATATATATATATATATATATATATATATATATATATATATATATATATATATATATATATATATATATATATATATATATATATATTCTGTGGAAAATATTGTTAATTCTGTATTCCAATCCAAATAGACTTCCATTTCAAAGTAAAATTAAATTGAAATTAAATAGAAAGAAAGAAAAAAAAGTTAAACTTCAATAGTTTACTAAATAAATTTTACAACACGCTCTAAATCTTCTAATATTTAAAAACATATATTAGCGTTGTCGTTTCATAATTATGTGCACGATGCGTCCTCCGGAACACCAGGTATGGTCCTAAATCGCCTCCTGGCGACCAACTACAACTCTCCAATCTTGGTGAAGTTTAAGTGCAGTCGTTTCCACTGGCCACACCACATGCCTCCTGGAGAGGCGAAATAATACTTGATCATGCAACCCACAACGTGCGAGTAGATCAGTTTCGCAAACCTTATGTAAAACATAGCTACACTCTCACAAGTATGAATACGTGTTTTTATTCAAAGAGTACACTATAATTATACACAATGAAATTCATTCATTTTTAGGCCGTAAATTATTATTATAATTCATAAACATATTACAGTATTGAAAGGACCAGTGTATTTAGTTGGAAACATATATAGACAATTTTAATGGAATTATTTAGTTTCTTACGCAGTTCGAACTCAGCACATATAATGTACATTTTCTACGTATCGCTATTTTACATTTAGAACATATATCTACACATTTGTTTCCACACTTGGAAGCAGAGTAATGAACTATTCTTCACACATTCACAGATTCTTTAATATTATATTCTCAAAGATTTTTATGAGTAAAATTAGGAAAAATAAAATAAAATATTTAATTTCTTTAGTAACTTTTTGAGAGAATTGGACTCAATACTTTTTGTGCCAAAGTAAACCCTCTCATGGTTCTAGTGCTAAATTATTATAGAGTATAAATTACAGAGAAAAAATTTTCCCATACCAAAATTCAAGTGATTTATTCAAAAACAATGTCCTTAAAAACAATGTCCTTAAAAATATTTAAAAAGTGATTATTCAATAGGAAAAGTGACTTAGTGCAAGAGGCAAAATTTTTCCATTTGTTGTCCTTTGAAAGTTTTCCCTTTTGCTATTTAGAAAAATTCATACTGTTTTATTATCCATCAAATATATCAAAAATGTCTCAAAGAGTGTGTTTTTTCAAATTTACATTAAAAAACTACTTTTGGTAAATGTTTATTTCGTAATAAAAATCCCATCTAATTTAATCAAAATAACATACTAATAGAAACTTTGTTTACGCGTACTAGTTGTTGAAAGCCGTAATGATTTAGATATACGAGGGCAATATATAATGTAATTAAATCTTTATCAATAATGGATAATTAAGCTTTTATTTTTCGGCATTATTGACAAGACATTTAATCACTGAGCATATTTTTTTCTTTTTAATTATTTATTAATTAATACATAAGATAAAATTGTATCTGTTTCAGTTGTTTACTGTTAGTAAGTAATTAGTAGTGTATTTGAATTATTGACTTTATACTTTTTTATTTCCAACTACTTCCTCAATAACACCTAAAAAATGGTTTTAAGTAAGGTTCATAAGGGATATGGTTTCTCTATCATTTATTAAGGATGTTTTGCCTACTATTTTATTTATTTGAGCTCTTTGCTTTTAAATATAGTTTATTTGTTTTATTGCATGATCTTAGAATTTTAAATAATCTGCAATTTACCATGATAAAATACCTGTTTAAGTTGATGGAAGTATATTCTCTCCAAGAAGAACAATGACGGAAATTTCAGTCCATCTTCCTATCTGTTTCGGTAAAGTTTATTTTTCATAAAATAAATGCTTTTAAATACATATTTTTATGCTTCTGCCAACTATTGGATTGCGTACTCAATATTATATAATTTTTTTCAAATTATAGGAAAACTAATTAAAATTTTTCTATGTAAATCATTTTAAGAAACTTACTTTCACATACGACAATCCCCAGAGACTTTAGGAGGGTTCGGGCTTCACGAACCCGGGGTGCGTGAGTGATCTTTCCTTCTACATCTTCCCTGGTAGACCAGAACTTGCCTCTGTAGTGCTTGTTCCTTACTGGGG
>CM063505.1:168035389-168062889 GCA_032207245.1 Pardosa pseudoannulata
ATATATATATATATATATATCCCTATCTCTATCTATTTCTGTCTATCTATATTTCTATTTATCTGTGTATCTATTTATCTATCTCTATCTATATAACTATCTATATCTCTATCTATATCTATATCTCTATATCTTTATCTATATCCCTATATCTATATCTATGTCTCTATCTATATATCACGTTTACTTTTTACACTTCAAGTTTTTAATGTATGAATATCGAAGTTTTAAAATACAAGATATATATTTAGTATCAGAATGTAATACATATAATTTTCTCAAAACAAAATAATTTTTTACAATAAATACAATGACAATTTCTTTTTTTATACTAGTGTTTGAAATGAAAGCATGTTACAGGGAATGTACTGTCCAAGAACATTTGGATGAAAATATCACGCAATGGGTTGTAGTAAACAGAAAGGTTAAAAACGTTTTGCAACATGTATTTCAATGGACCCAAACATCTAGAATTTGATCATCAGAAGAGGAACCTTATGAGATTAAGAAAACCAACTCGCATATTAAAAACATCCTCCTTCCGATTTACTTCTTAGTGAGGCGAATGAATTTATTTTCTACTGTTCACTAAGAAAAGAGGCTTTCCTTAGTTGAAAAGGAAGATATCATTATCCTTATCCCTCGATTTATTTTATTACCTACTCCCTAAAATCCATTAGAACTAAAGATCTAATATAATAGTTTTCAGCCTCCCGATTCATTAAGAATATCTTATTTCGGTGTTTCAAATCCATGGGGGTATGTATCATATGTAGAAGGAAGGGGAAATTTTCTCCTCCCGAACGCACTAAATTACTACTTGCACCCTTAATGCACTCTTTTCAAATAAATCTTTCGAAATGTAATGACTACATGTGTTTCACTATTTAAGCATTTATATTCCAATTCAGTTCGATTCAAGAATTTTTAAAAACAGACCAACTGTATTTTACTTTCGAAACATAAATGGAATAATATTTTTTTTAATTTTTAAATGGTCAGCAAACGCTTAGTACCCACATTTAATCATTTAGTACAAATTTTAAATATTTTTAAATATAAGATATCTTTGTAATTTAGGGCTATTTTTATTATGTTACATTATTTTTATATAAAATCTTTTGTCTAAATCATAATTTCTATGTACTCATAATGAAAAGAAACACGGTATATACGGAACTACTACCAAAAATAACAATATGTTTCATTACTTTTTATCCTTTCTGTATTAATTATCTTACATGTTAACTCTGTTTGAATTAAAGTCTTAACTGATTGGCAATTAAACATTAAACATTTTCTTATTTAGTACCTTGTTTTAGCTAATAAAACACTATTACTGCCATATACTTTTCATTAAAAATATAATACATACAATATTATACCTCATTTTTATAGTATATCGCTAAGCCAAGTACATTGTTCATCTAATTGTGTTACAACTAATAAGATTCTCTACAAAATTCAGTTTCAATTGTTTTTATAAGTACCATGTAATATAAATACCATGTAATAGATTACACATACAATTAGCGATCATAGAAATTAGTAAATGAATTTTCCGGAGGTGGAACTCGAATAATTATTGAATTTTAAATGAATAAATAAGAAATATGTATTACTATTAAAATTTAACTTAAGGTATTTGTGTAATCATTTTACCAGATTTACTTAATGTATAAATATTATCCTGTAATTTTCAAAAAATAATGTACATGCTCTCTTATATAAAACAATAGCATGTTATTACGTTTTCTAGTTTTTTTTTTCTTTTTTTTTTTCAATGCTAAATCGTAACATTTAATACATACAGATTAACAGCAGCTTTTATAAAGACAAAATTGCACAATGTTTCCTATCACAGTTAGGTTTCATTCACATTTAGGACTTCTTATTTATGATGGTTAAAAGGTTAAATTTGCATAATATTTCATTAATATGCTATATTTAATGTATATTTAGGACTTGTTATTCATGATGGTTAAAAGTTTAAACTTGTATAATATTTTATAAATATGCTATATTTAATGTATATTTAGGACTTGTTATTCATGATGGTTAAAAGTTTAAAATTGTATAATATTTTATGAATATGCTATATTTAATGTTTATTTAGGACTTGTTATTCATGATGGTTAAAAGTTCATACTTTTATAATATTTTATGAATATGCTATATTTAATGCATATTTAGGACTTGTTATTCATGATGGTTAAAAGTTTAAACTTGTATAATATTTTATGAATATGTTATATTTAATGTATATTTAGGACTTCTTATTCATGATGGTTAAAAGTTTAAAATTGTATAATATTTTATGAATATGCTATATTTAATGTTTATTTAGGACTTGTTATTCATGATGGTTAAAAGTTTAAACTTGTATAATATTTTATGAATATGCTATATTTAATGTATATTTAGGACTTGTTATTCATGATGGTTAAAAGCTTAAATTTGTATAATATTTTATAAATATGCTATATTTAATGCTTATTTAGGACTTCTTATTCATGATGGTTAAAATTTAAACTTGCATAATACTTTACGAATATGCTATCTTTAATATATATTTAAAGTATTCCAATAAAATTAAAGAATATATTGCGAAATGCTTGTTGTAAAACTGAAATTGATATTATTATATACATACATGCTATTCATTTAGTACATATACTATTCATTTAGGTATCATACTATTGATTTAGCACTTCATTCCACCATTATGTGTGATACGAATGGTTCTATTTATTATACCTAAAGTAAATAAAAATTATTTGGATTATTGATGAATATTAGCAAACCAATTTAAAGTGGTCATTATTTCAAACTTCTAAAAATTTACTTCAATGGCAACAATAATTATTATTCAGCCCTTCCTTACAAATATTGGTTAAATTATTCTACATCATTAATTCAATTCATTTGAAGCAATATGTAACTAGGAAATAGTCAGTAAAAGAAATTATGATTTGAAGTAGGATTGCTTGTAAAATAAACGCATGAACATTCAAAGCAAAAAGCTGTTCAGAATGATTTTGAGAGCAGAACAACTTTCTCAGTTTGCTATAGTTGAGAAAAAAATCTATTTTATTATTTATAAACTAAATATAATATATAGGTTAGATTATTATTAGAAAATGTATATGTACATATATCCGAAATTTTAGTAGGTTTCCTTTTTACTAAACCTATAGACAGAAATAATCAATTTGAACAAAAATCTCGTACTTACTCTAAAACTAAACAACTATAGAAAGTAACGCCAGAAGTTCGAAACTAACAGACGGTATTTCTAATCAAATAAGCAAATTAAAGCTCTTACAAGGCGAATAACAAAAGAACAAAATCATATATGACAGTTAAAAAAAATAGCTGAAATTCAATAAAGTCGTAAATTTACAAAAAGAACATTTTTAGTCCTTTGTGTTTAAACATTGGAAAGAAAAGGAAGCCTTTGTTATTAGAGTCAATTCTTACATAACCTATTTTGATGTACACTTCATGTTAAGCAATTGCTAAAATCAAACGTCACGCAACAAAATGTTTCTTACCCAACACTTTTCCTGCGTCATAATAGATCAAATTCTTTCAGTACTGAGAAAACAGAATTTTTGATTTGAAATTTAATTTTGGCAAATCGATGTTGAAAGGTCTACCTAACTCTACTACCTTTCAAGAATATTTCAGTCTCTACTCCTACGGATACTGGACATAACCAGATGATTTAGATAGAATGCTACTTACTCTTGTTTTAAATGTTTCAACTATATACAAATATTTCATAAGCAACTTTTTGTAGTTAAAAGTTCTTTCAATGAAGAGAAAAGCCATCTTCAAATATTAACCCTATATATTACTGGAATTGGAGTAACGATTGTTTAGTTGTTTAGCTGATTCTATTCATACTAGCTATCCTAGATAATCCTAATACAAGACTCGACATAGATCCAAACATGTGAATTGTTTTAACCTAGAGTGTCATTATCAAGATGGTTACATGGTATTTATCTACGACGTGTTCTATGAAAAACCAACTAGTAAGTGTACGAAGTTATAACTCTTTCTATCTAATTTACCATAGTTCCAAGATGTAGACTCCTACACTAGGGGTCGACATTCCGTGGTTCTCAAGTCGCATGTGGCCCATTGTAAATATATTCTAAGCTTTTCAGAGTTCTGCTTTTATGTGTTGGATAAATACCAATTTCCATAGGCAAATGGCTCTATTATACCTCCGTTATCTTGTTTAATTAACAATTTGGGTCTTCACTCTCGAAAGTTTGACAACACCTGTCCTAGGCTGTACAACATAAATGAAAACTGTGGACAGGATTTCTTAATGTTTATTTCGTTTAAAAATTTCACATTAAAAAATTCAATATAAAGTTACGATATAAACCAGTACCTGATTAGATTAAAACGCTAACATTCCATCTAATCAACCTTATTCAGAACACGTTTTGTATTTCTGCTCGTGGAGTGAGCAGGACTTTTTAATTTTACATTCAAACTAACACTACTTAACTTTACTTTCAATTGGCATTATTAAATATAAAATTTATATTAGGATAGTTAATTTCTTTTTATTGCGGAATTCCCCACGAATGATCACGAAGAGGAAATAATTTAATTCACTGAGAATTCGTGGATAAAAATAGCTTTTAAAGATAAAATTAATACTTTAATTCTTGATGAACAATATTGAGCATAGTTGGGTATGGTTTGAAATATAACTAAACTCAACCAAACAGGCTTTTCAGAATAGAATACGTCTATCAGTAACTACGATGTAGGTCTTACAACTTCAGGGCACGTTCATAATCAAGTGATTAAGATATTGGGGTGTATTGGCCCATTCCTCCTTCAGTGCACGTTCTATTTGCTGCAAGACGGGATTCCAAGCTGCAATTCATCTCCTTATAATGTCCTGTAATGATTCGACGGGTCTGATATCTAGAGGAACTACAGGCGAATCGATTAGGGGAATATTCTCCGTCTGCAGGCCGTAGAATCCTTAGTTACATTTTGATGGAGCAAGGTGTTAGCTTGACTAAAAAATTCTCACATTAAAATGTCTCCTTATTATGAAATATTTTTATAAGAGTAAAGTTACTGCTCTTACGAGGATAATTTAAATACATTCAAACCTTATTCATAAAACTAGTGCAAGCATGTTTAATTCAAGAAACTTATTACATAGTGTCAGTAATGTTAAATGTATCTAGGAAATATTATTTCAATGAATTTCAATACTGTACTCTTATGTTTTACTATAATAATACCTTTCGATTATTGATATGACTATAAATAAATATATATGATCACAATATGTATATCCATGTATATATGATTGTGTGTGTGTTTGTATGTAAACACGGCGAAAATTAATCTGCCGATTGTACAAAATTAAAAGAAAGTTTAGCCTCTATTTTTTTTTCTTTCCTGAATTTCTGGGCGAGGATAATCATAATTAAGGCGCAGAAGAGTACCATGAAAACAAACAACATAGTCCTACGTGGAACCTAAATTTTATTTACGATCTAAGAAGACGACATGTTTCTCTGGCGAGATCACAGAAGTAAATGATTACAAAAATACTTTGCTATTTAAAAAGTCGGCCTTACAGGGAGAAGAGACGAATTCTATTCCCGAGAAACCAACAGCTTAATCAGCGTTATTGTAGCAATTTAGTCATTGTAGGAGGAAGCTATATTCCTGGGTATGCTAGAAAATGTGGCGACTTGACAAAATATTTGCATTTGTTTCAGAGTCAGCTTTTAGAAAAGGGTTCAAAGGACGCAAGTCACGAGCACTCCTTTAGATATAATATTTTGTGGCTTGGAAAAATATATATTAAAGAAGTATAAGGGGTAAAAAAAGAATTTTTAAAAGATATTTTAAGTGTAATAATAATATATATACATATATATATATATATATATATATATATATATATATATATATATATATATATATATATATATATATATATATATATATATATATATATATATATATATATATATATATATATATATATATATATTATATATATATATATATATATATATATATATATATATATATATATATATATATATATATATATATATATATATATATATATATATAATATATATATATATATATATATAATATATATATATATATATACATATATATATATACATATATATATATATATATATATATATATATATATATTATATATATATATATATATATATATTATATATATACATATATATATATATATATATACATATATATATATACATTATAAGTATATATATATATATATATATATATATATGTGTGTGTAATGTCGTGATCCAGAGTTAAGGCTAATTTAAAACAGTCTTCTTGATGATAATAATTTTATTAAATCATCGTTACCTTCTAAAAGCAAAACCAGCGCCATTTTCATTGTTCGTGGCAGAGATACGCGTAGAGTGTTCACAGTTCCATTTCTACACGCTGATTGAAACTTATCTGCTTGAAAGCTAATCAAATAGCTCAAAAATGATTCCGCCTGACCGGATGATCCCAAAAGCTTAATCGAGCGTGGGTTTTTTTCATTCATTTTATTATTATAAAAGAGTTCCCTTTTTAAAATTGTTTCTACTCGTGTAATTTCCAACTACCCCTTTTTTAGACCTGACACACACACACACACACACATATATATATATATATATATATATATATATATATATATATATATATATATATATGTGTGTGTGTGTGTGTGTGTGTGTGTGTGTGTGTGTGTGTATATATATCCCAGAAAAACAAACATGTCAGAATAAAATAAATTTTAACTCATATGATTTTCTTCACAGAAAAGGATTACTCAATTTTGTTTTAAAATAAAATTTTCCAGATTTGTTTTTTTCATTTCCAATTTTACAAAACACTACATTTTCATTATGTGTTAAAATAGATATTGTTTACGAAATACCGAATTAAAAAATAATTTGCCATACTATTTAATTGTTTTGTACAACCTATGGAGCATATATGGCTATCAGGTGTTTCATATTTCGCTTATATTCCGATAGACTACATAAAATATAATGGTGATAAAATTATGATTCAGGATTCCACATTTTCCATTAATGATTTCTTCACAAAAATGATCAATTTCTTTAGAATTCCAGTTTAACTTCTGCTTTAACTTCTGTACAGTCTGTTTTATAGAAATTTATCTTAGATATATCTCTAACACTCATTGTAGCCTGGAATCAAATACATAAAATACATATGCAATAAAATATGTTATTTACTATAAACATTAAAACTGATGAATTGTCTTCGATGAGTGGTTCTCAAACTTTTTCTTTTGTGGAATCCTTTTCATAACACGCACATCGCAAGGGAACCTCTAAGAAAATATTGTTTAAGAAACTAAGGGTCTATTATTTAACACTGATTAGTTATAAGCATAAAAACTAAAAAGTATAAAGTAGCATAAAAATATAGATAATGTTTACAAAAGCTGACGTGAAAGCAAGAATATTTTTAAGGAAATAGTACAAGAAAGTGGTATATTTATGAGCATTTCACCCTTTCTTGTTATGGACTGTCGCATGTGGATTGAATGATTCATGGTCACATTGCATTTTTATGTTCCCTATTAATGCACTTATGTCCCGTTGTACTGTTATTAATTTTATATAAGGGATTAGTGAAAAATTAGAGAATTTGATAACAGATTTTCTTTAAAATTTCAATGGGGCTTAAAAATTTCTCAAATAAGTCCTAGAGGATCATTACGGATTCCTAAAATAGATGATTGTGTGGCATTTATACTAGTATTTTGAGAAATATTATTAAAAAAAATGTTATATTGTTGGTGTGTTATCTATACAGGAAATCTGACGAAGAAATCTTATACCAGCTTTTTTTAATCTTGCTGTTTTCTTATAGTACAACAGTGACAATTCAATTATGAGATCAAAAATTGTGCTACATTGTAAATATTTATAATGATGATATTTTGAAAAATATTTTCGTGTATGTTTTCACACTTTAAGATCTTTAGAATTTTGGGATAATAATTTCATCATTTAACAAACAAAATTATATTTAATACGTCAATGACAACTCCACTTTAAATTTTTAAAGCATTCGGTTGCACATAAAAGGTATTTTGATATTATGAAAAACAATGTTCAAACAATATCAAAACATTATTTAGAACTTTGTTAAATTTATTTAAATTTCTTTTAAGAAAATCATGGTAAAAAAATAATTGAGCTTTAATCAATTTAGGAAAATTATTTTTTTACTCCCAAATTATTGCCTTTATTAATACTTTTTAACTGCATAGAAAATTCCATAAATTTAAAAAGATACATTTTATTGCTAAAATTTTAAAATAGTAATAATTTGGAGCTAAACAACTCTATCAAATTCTAATTTTGCATTAGAGAAGAAATTCTTCACTTTAAATTCTTAAAAACTTGATTGTTCATATTGTTTGATGAAACATACTTTGAAACTGCTTCAGAACCTAGTATGCTTAGAAATAAAAAAGTTCTTTAAAATTACTAAATTAGAAAAGATATAACAGATTTGTGATTAATTGACAGTAAAATAATGAAAATAAATGCCTCTTTTGAGCTAGCTACAACATTATCCAGTTACACTTAAAATTAGTGTAGTAACAGTTAAACACCTTGGCCCAGCTGGTTTTAACAATTATATACAAAACTAACCCTGGTTTCTCCAAGAAAAACCACATTTAGTAAATAAAATAGATTGTAACCCAAATGATTTTTACATTCAAGGATTAGTTAAAGATTTAGATAGTTTTCCCTATTCCTATTTCTCATAAAACAATATTCATTACATGTTTAAATCAGAGAAATTACAGAAAACTTCATTAAACATTTCTTATTTATAACATTTAATTATTTTTCTACCTTTTGTGTTGCATATAGGATTGAAAATATAACTATCATTCTACTCAGAGTGGCCGATAACTACTATAAAAGATTATGATAGTGAAATTTTGGACGGAGTGTGCATAGTATATAATGGTCTTCGGAAAATATTAACACATTTTATGCAGGACACGCACTAGTACGTTTTCTGACGATTAATACTCGAGCGCGGCACACGTACTAGTACGTTTTCTGACGATTGATACTTGAGAGCAGAAAAAGTACTAGTACGTTTTCTG
This sequence comes from Pardosa pseudoannulata, assembly GCA_032207245.1. NCBI lineage: Eukaryota > Metazoa > Arthropoda > Arachnida > Araneae > Lycosidae > Pardosa > Pardosa pseudoannulata. The sequence goes on from CM063505.1 coordinate 168,044,601, forward strand.
GCGATTGATACTTGAGTGCTGGTCACGTACTAGTAGGGGTTTGTGTAACAACAGGATTTGTTTGTGGGTACAAAAATAATCGTATATACAGGAAAACGAAGCCGAATGTTCTTGTCTACTATATACGTTATGAAAAAATTTAGACAAAAACTAGTTTCTACATCAGATGATGTGGAACCACAGAACGGTTGATTAAAAGAAATCAATTTAGATTTAAAATTAACTTTTTATTTACCCTTGCGAAAATGATATATATGTATATATATATATATATATATATATATATATATATATATATATATATATATATATATATATATATATATATATATATATATATATATATATATATATATATATATATATATATATATATATATATATATATTATTTATACATATATATTTGTTTATATATTTCAATATAAAATACGAAAAGTTGGTTAAAAAATTAAATAATTTTCGATCTATTGAGATTTAACTGAATAACTAAATTTAAGCTCAAAATGCCCGCTCCCGGTACAATTCCGCTGCGAAATGAACATAATGTGTTAATTTATGAAGGTGTAATGAACAGCCGAACATGCTCTAAAGTACTATAAAAATTTTTAAATGAACCTTTTTGGTATTATATAAGAATATAAACATCGAACACATAAAATTTGACACAATGTGGGAAGAATGGAAATGTGGAAATATGGGCAGATTTAAAGAGAAAATTAATATAATATCCAGTGACAACTGGAATATATGATGACCTAAATACAACTGGATTTTTATAAATTTTTATCTATTCTGCCTCAATTGTTTTTTTACTATGATAAAATGTTGTAGCTCTAAAATTTAAAAATAATATATCCTATTATATTTTCTTTAATAAACCATGTGATTACATTCAGTTACTTCTTTAACATTGAAAAATAAATAGCACTTAATGATTTTGCTCATTTCTGTATATATACTCAATAAACTCATTGTACTTTAACAGTTTAAAATAAAAATACTGATATCCTTCATTTATATTACATACATCATATTTCCTAATCAGCTTCAAAAAAACAGGTTATAGATTTAAAAAATATGTGTTTTAAACATAATAAATGAAAATTCTCTTTAAAGTTGAAAATATCTGTAAGGTAAAACATACTTCTTTTATTTATTGTCCTTAGACCTAAGAAATCAATATGCTAAAAAAACCCGAAAGTGAATTCATTAAATATGGAAGAAGTCTGTGCAATATATAAGAAATATTTTTTTAAAAATATCAAATTTTTCTAAGAATAACAGCCTTGATACCCTTTAAATCAACAAGGCAAGCTTGTACTGGTGTTCCAACGCATTTCATACATTCTGTCTATATTCCACTTTACCGAAGGAAATAATAAAAGTCGCTAGTCTGTCAAAGATTGATAGACAGGGCCTGTCAAAAGATTCTTGATGTTGAGCGAGGAAAAAGATGAAAAATTATTCCCTTAAAAGTTTTCAAAATTTTTGTTTTTCCAGGCTCAAAATTTATGACCTAAAATTTTAAATGCATAAAAATTTTGATAAATATCTTTCCTAGCCAAAGTATCAGAAAAATAAGTATCCTTTTATGAAACTTATATAAAGTATAACAATATTAACAGTATACTTATTCATAAATTTCATTTTATAAAAGCATCCACATTTTATAAGTTTGTTGATTTATTGAACTGTCTTAATGCATTTTAAGAAATAAATAAAAGCTACAATTGTAAATATTTTTTTGTCTAATTAAATTGCTAAAACAATTGTATATAAACATTTATTTCAGCTTTAATAAACGTTTTTCAGTCTATTCTTGTAAAAATTAGGTTACTCTTCTTGATTATTTTAATTCAAAGGATACTTATCAGAAAAATAAGTGTCTTTTTATGAAACTTATATAAAGTATAACTATATTAACAGTATAATTATTCATAAATTTCATTTTATATAAGAATCCCCATTTTATAAGTTTGTTGATTTATTGAACTGTCTTAATGCCTTTTAAGAAATAAATAAAAGTTACAATTGTAAATATTTTTTATCTAATTAAATTGCTAAAACAAATGTATCTAAACATTTAGTTCAGCTTTAATAAACTTTTCCAGTCAATTCTTGTAAAAATTAGGTTACTCTTCTTGAATATTTTAATTCAAAGGATACTTATCAGAAAAATATGTATCCTTTTATGAAACATATAAAGTATAACAATATTAACAGTATACTTATTCATGAATTTCATTTTATAAAAGCATCCATATTTTATAAGTTTGTTTATTTATTGAACTGTCTTAAATAAAAGTTACAATTGTAAATATTATTTTATCTAATTACAAGTGCTAAAAATATGTGTATCTAAACATTTAGTTCAGCTTTAATAAACTTTTCCAGTCAATTCTTGTAAAAATTAGGTTACTCTTCTTGATTATTTTAATTCAAATAAAAGTTTTTGTTAAATGTTTAAAAAAAATATTTAACAAAAGAAACGCAGCGGTATTATTTAAAATAGTTTTATATAATATCTTATATAAAACTATTTTAAATAATACCGCTGTGTTTCTTTTGTTAAATATTCAGTATATCATTAAGAGTGTTAATATTTATAATGAAATAATATCTGAAGACATCCATTGTGTAGACATGATGAAAGTGTATGAATATTTTATAAATTTATCTTATATTCTCATTCTATATTTATCTTATATTAACTTTGAAAAAATGAAACATTATTATAAATGAATATTTGACAATCATTTTTAAACAAACTTTTGGTTATTTCTAAGTATAAAAGAGCGTGTTATGTATCAAGAAATTTTTTAAACGCTAAAAAATAAGAATAAAAAGGAAGTATGATTAAGAAAAGCAGATTTTCCATTTAAATTGTTTATATATTAACAAAATATTCAGTAATTCACTGCGTGTGATAATGTTTCAATGTAGCAAATTAATAATTGTACATATGAATAGATACAGAAAAATATAAATGAATATTTTACAAAATGATTATTATTTTACATGAAAATTAAACATTGTTATAAAAGAATATTTTAAATTAATTTCATTAACTACTCAAAATTCAGATTAATATTCTGCACCTATTTTTGTTATTTAAAATATTCTTTAAACTTTTAATTTTTAGCATCTTGCTATAATTTACGAATATTTTCCATATGTGCTTGCATAAACATCTTTTTTTCAATAATTTATCGGTAAGATTAGGCAGATAAATACCTCCGTATCTAAATATTTAAGAAAAAGGTTATTTTTTAACTATAAGCGACGTAAACTAGAAAATATATGAATTCTCCAATCTATCTTTGCATTTTCTTTATCTGCCTAAATTCTAAGTGCCTTTAGCTTTGATTTACTAATATTGTTTTTCATATGTGCTTCTAAATAATAGCTATCTTTAAAGGCTATATAGCTACTATATAGCTAATCTTTATAATAACTTTTATGCATCAACATCGTTTCTTAAATAATTTTTGGCAGACGAATTTTGAGTACTAAAATTTAGTAAAATGTACTTCATTATAAAACAATTTTAAAAATCAAAAAAGTAAAATATAAAATTTCTAAGACTTATGATTCCAACAACTACCGCATAGTTTTCTACAGAGATAATATGCAAATTGTAGAATATGATATAGGATATTAAGAAGATATATATATTAGGAGCCATTATAAAACCATGTTTTTCGTGGTAGAATTATCTTACTTATTTTTAGTTCTTACAATTAAAAGTTTTTTTAAAGTTATTAAGTACTATTTAAATATTTGTTACGCAAATTTAAAGATTTAACTCTTTTTGTAGATTTCTATAAAGCTGCATTTGCATTCGAGTTTCGAATTCTAAAGAATTTTTTTTTCTAAAAATTTAAAATATTCATTTAGTCTCAAGTTTTACTATTTAAAAAGAAACTTTTCTGATTAAATTTGAATAGTATTACGCAACCACCAGATTATTTAATTTCATACAAAAAAATTAAATTATCTTTATTTTGATGTTGAAAAACTTAATAGCTTTTCAACGATAACGTGTAAATTAGTTATTGTTCTAGGATTCAATTAAATGATCTTATAATATATTACGATAGCAAGAATAGAAGCAGACTATTTTGCATTAAACCGTATAGTTTAATAAATATCAACCAGTTAAACTAAAGTAGTTTTAAAAAAGCATAGACCTTTACTTCCTGTATTAATATAATTGAAATAGCTCAAAGAAAATATAGGATTGAACTGATTGAAATTGGATTTACAATAAACATATGGTATAATTATCATGCCATAACTCTAATATTTAAGGTGTTTTATATACTTATCTTATATATAGCTTCAAAATATGTTTACATATATACATATTTTATATATGTACACACATTTCAGTTTTATAAAAAAAATTAGAAATGGAACTTTTTCTGATTAAATTTGAATAGTATTATACAAGTACACAAGCACCAGATTATTTATTTCATACATAAAAATTAAATTATCTTTATTTCGATGTTGGAAAACTTAATAGTTTTTCAACGATAACGTGTAAATTAGTTACTGTTCTAGGATTCAATTAAATAATCTTATAATATATCAAGATAGCAAAGATAGAAGCAGACTGTATTTTGAATTAAGCCGTATAATTTAATAAATATGAACAAGTTAAATTAAAGAAGTAGTTTAAAAAATAGCATAGATCTTTACTTCTTGTATTAATATAATCGAAATATTTCAAAGAAAATATAGGAATGAACTGCTTGATATAGGTTTTTTACAATAAACATATGGTATACTTATCGTGCCATAACTCTAACCAAAGATATTTTTATATACTTATCTTATATATATCTTCAAAATATGTTTACATATATATGTATTTTATATATATACACACATTTCAGTTTTGTAAAAGAAATTAGAAAAGAAACATTTTCTGATTAAATTTGAATAGTATTATACAAGTACACAAGCACCAGATTATTTAATATCATACATAAAAATTAAATTATCTTTATTTCGATGTTGGAAAACTTAATAGGTTTTTAACGTTAACGTGTAAATTAGTTACTGTTCTATAATTCAATTAAATAATCTTATAATATACTAACATAGCAAAAATAGAAGCAGACTGTATATTGAATTAAGCCGTATAATTTAATAAGTATGAACAAATTAAATTAAAGAAGTAGTTTAAAAATGCATAGATTTTTACTTCTATATAATCTATATAATATATAATATTGAATCTATAATCTATATAACTAGATAATATATATATAAAATCTATATAATATTGTATTAATATAATCGAAATATTTCAAAGAAAATATAGGAATGAACTGCTTGAAATAGGTTTTACAATAAACATATGGTATACTTATCGTGTCATAACTCTAACCAAAGATACTTTTATATACTTATCTTATATATATCTTATATCTTCAAAATATGTTTACATATATACATATTTTATATATAAACACACACATTTCAACAATGATGTCATTTAAACTATTTTTATACCTTTATTCCAAGTTAAACATTTTCTTAGTTCGAGTATCTTTGGAATAGAATAATTATAATGAACTTTTCCTCGGTTTATGGATATTATAAAAATGATTAATTATTTATGAATATTAATGCTGTAAAATACATATTTACAGATATTTAGTTTAAACTTGAGTTCCAAACTTTGGACTGCAGATACTAGGAGTTTCATGTACACAATATTAAAATATTAATTTTCTCCAAGTGTACCTGTATATCAAATTACATTCAATCAATGTTAATTATTTCATGCACATAGTTAAAATAGTCAATATTTATTACCTTCAAATTAAAATACGTAAATTAGCATACTATCTTATTCAAAGAATATTGCTTTTAAATCATTTTTACTTTGATGTGACAGAGAAGGATAATATATTTTGGATATTTAAATACAGTTTTGAATTCTTGATCAAGAAACCTTCTGCTGAAAATTAGCTCGACCACATTTCACTCACGTTTCATTGATTATTGTTCCCGGAGTTAATGAAGTCAAGTATACTGCGTCCTAATTAAAGATATCTAATCGAAGTTCTTTGCTAAATAAATAGACTACTGCGGATATCCAGGACAAAGTGTTTGTTAAGCAACTTTGTTCAGAAAGAGAGGAATAAATTTTGATATATTTGATACTACACATATGCATAAACTTTATATATTACAGTAACAGGTTTTAATGAAACATTAATTGAGTAATTATTTGAGGAATATGTATTTTTTAATAAATAGAGCAATGTAAAGAACGTTAATACTGGTTTTATAATTTTCGTGAAATACTCAATTTGTTGCATTATTTCAATACACTACATCGTAGATGCTTCTAAATTAAGATACAAAATGATAGTTTTAAAAAGCAGAAATAACTTTAAAAACGTCAGTGTTTACCCATAATTGCAATATACGTTTTGCCTTAACCCTCTAAGCGGTTCGCACGTACAATTCCGCCAAACCGATGATGTCTTCAAAGCGGCTGTCACGTACAATTTTCGACTTCTAAAAACGTTCCGAAAATGAATGTATTGTACATTTCTGCCAGTGTTTTCCCCCATGGAGTTTTGAGGTAGGAGGGTCAGGTCGATTGTTTAGGAACTGACCCCTACTCCCTGAGGCACAAAGACGCTGATAACTTTTCATGGGTTTGTAAATCTCTATTTCGAAGTATTTCGTTTGTATCTCTAATTACACCACTTAAATAGCTTGGATGACTTTTGTAAAAAAAATATAAATAATTCTCTTAAAGAATATTTTTATTTGTACTTTTAGAATCCATTATTTCTTATGGGATGATCTTCGAGACTTGACGAGCTTTATGTGTATTAAAAGTTAACAATCTATAATGTCTATTTATATATCTATTTATAACCGGAAGTGAAGGGACAATAACGACGGTGGGTTTCCCGTATTCCAATCTAGTCGACAAAGGGTGAAGTAAAAAAATCATAGAACACTTTGGTCACTGACACAATAAAACTTTAGCGTATTTTTGAAGACTTTTTTTCCTCGGTGTGTTCCACTCGGAGGGTTAAAAAAATTTTAGCTTACACTTCATAATTAAGTCTACTTTTGTTATAAATGCAGGGTTTTAGTTGATTAAGTTTTTTTGTCATTGATTTAAAATATAATTTTTTTTCAGTTTGAAATTTTTTACATTTTTTGTGATTGTAAACTGTTCTACGTACATTAATTGTTTTAAACTTATTATATCTTTTGGGATATGTATATCAAAATATTCTGTAAAATAAACTACTATGTATACTTTTGTAAAACGTTCAGAAAAGCCTGCCAAAAGAGGAAAAAATTCACTTAAATTTGCTATCAACATCAAAATGCTAGAAATAGATTATTTTTTAATAAAAAAAAATTTTGAACAAGACAATTACTATTTTCAATATTTTCATATATATGGAAAATATTAATAAATTACAGTAATTTTTATTCAAATTACAAAGAAATATATCAAACGACATAATTTTATGGATAAATGTAATAAACTAATAAAACAATATTATTATCTATATCAACTCTCTTGAATTCCATGTCCCTCAGATTCAGTTGAATTTCGCAAATAATTTACAGTACCCTCGACAAATGGCAACAATAGCGATAAATGGCGAGAAAACGGCGAACTTTCAGTGAGAAAGTACCTATTAAGAAAATGGCAAATTAAATATTATGCATTATACAAACCGATTTTGGGCTATATGAAATTGAAATTGTAACGGCGTGATTTAGCGCTGTGTCGACATCAAAGAACTTTGCTTTGAGAAATGAACTTCTCTTATATGGATACAAAGGGATTGTTTTCCCAGGCACCACGATACCTAGACTTTTGTGTCCTTTAGTAGCGAAACAATGGACCAGACACCCGGGTGCCAGACTGACAGTCAGAAATATGACCATCGGAACTTCAAAGGAATGTCTCAACATTGGATCTGACCGACACGAATTCCAGAGACTAATGGGTTTGCAGCCAGAGATTGTCTAGCCCAGACTAATCCAGTTGGTTGAAGGTGAGATCATCGCTTGATGATCCAATTATGAAACTGTGGGTTCCTCTCTTAGAGGCCCCTCCCCTAGGAAAGAGAAGAAAGAACATTTTTAAAGAAGTTAGTTAGCTAGTAACCAGCTAACTCGGAGGTCACTTTGACCAGTCTCTCTATTGGAGAGTTTTTTGTTATAATCCCACCTTGGGATCTTTTCTGTTAAGAGTAGCCAGAATCATCTACCTCTTTGGTCGTCTTAACCATTCTCCCCACCGAAGAGTTTTTTTTTTTTTTAAGCGAAACTCCCACCTTGGGATATATCTCTTGCTGAGATTGAGAACGATACCCTGTGCCTTGGTTTTTTTTTTAATATAATCCTCTTCAAGATTGATTGCATATTCCTCTTAGGAACTCTAACTGTGGTTTGATATTCTTCGAAGAAAACCAATTGCTAATTCTACTTATCTCGTCTAATAGAGCGTACTTTCTACTTAATTACTTCAGTGAACTTTCGCGCGAGTTATGGAATTATTTCTTCCGTCGAATCGCCAATATTTCGGCAGAGGCAGAGATCTTAGATATTACATGTCTCTACTCAGGCCTACGTATATCGAATCACATACCTGTGATCTGAATTTTTTTTTGTATATGGAAATTATGTGTATAGCAGAGGTGTAAATAAATCCATTATTCAAGAAACACCTGATTCTGCATTGTGTCACCTAAAACAGGGACCGGATACGTTACAAAATACTGTATTTTTTCTTTTCCGAACTCAGGTTGGGTTTTCCAAAGCGCACTAGCGTTGCATGAACTGCAAGGGTGAAAGGAGTTAAAGTCTGAAGTGGAGATTACAAAGAATTCATTTCGTGTTAAATGTTTTCGGAATACTACAAATTAAAAATAATTTTCCTTTTCACAAAAATAAAACATATTGAATCAGAAAAGGACATTTTTATAACGGGTGGGCACGTGTTATAAGGTTATTTAGATCCATATAAAAATTTTAATTAAATGGTTTTAACAATTGTATTTGTAATAAAATTTTCTGATCTAAATCTAACCCCATAATACGTGCACTACCGTTTAAAGACATCATCGGCTGGTAGAAAATTACGTGCGTAGTAAAGCTTAGAGTGTTACGCAATTAACCTGATAACGGTTTGTATAATGCCAATTTAAAATATATTACCAGAAATCAATAATCAGTTGGTTTTATAAAAATCCTATGGCGTAAAACTAGAGAAGTACTTTTTATACATATCAAATGAATACAGAACTGTTTCGAATTTTTAAAGCTAGTTAACTATTTTAAATAGTATTAAAGTAGGTGTGTCGAATTCTGCTACAATAGTACAAGTATAAATGTTGATTTTTATTTAATGTATTAAAATATAAAGAGGTTTAAAATAGCTTTATTCTGGGAGTTTGCTCAAAAATTATTATTCACTTCACTAAATATAAAACTTAAAAATAGTTATCAGAAATTTATATTATTTATACAGCACAAACAAAGAAAAGGAAGTAATAGTTTCCACCAACTATATATTTTGAATTAATTCTGGAAACTGGAATGGATTTATTTTCAGTCGAATTCTTCCAATTTCTATTCTGATTTGGCAGCAGCTGCTACGGGACAGATCTATCCGGTCCGAAGCAAAACAAAGACGGAGCTTTTACACGCATGACTTCTTCGGATTGACGGATTAGAGCGTGGTCACTGAGCTCTATCTGTCTCGGTTTATATTGGCACAACACAATTCTTAAATGTTCAATCTGGTTCATTCAGGTAAATTAATAAAGGAAACTGTATATCTTTTAATGGATCATAGAACTGTAGGTAAGAGACTGAAAATAAATAGAGATAATTTGTAGATACAAATCAATATTTAGGAATACCTTTTATATGCTACTTCTCCCATTTACCTCTCTGTGCTTGTGTATACACCTATATATACATATATATAGATATACATATATGTATATATATTATATAGAGATATAGATATAAACACATGCATGAACATGTATAGATATGTAATCCAGGAATTCTAAACGGCCAGTTACAATTGAATTATGTTGCACCTATTGTTTTACTTTCCCGGGCTACTGTACAAGAAGCCTAATCAGCTAGTAGTAATAAAGTAAAATGCAGGCGGGCCACATTCAAGAGATTAGAACACAAGTCAAAGAGTAATTGAAATTTTATTTAAGAGCTGCTAGAAAAATCATCTTCATTAGTTACCATCAGACGAGAGAAATTTACGCAAACACATGTGTTGGATCTGATATAGACCTCAGAGCGAGAAGCATAGAATTGTCCCATGGGACAAGAAACTTAGTCAGAGAACTTAGATCCTTTTAGGAGTGAGTTGTTCTATTCAGACTGCTGGAAAATGTATTGGATAAACAAAAAAATTACATCTATTCCACAGAAAGCTTTGGAAATGGGTTGGAAGAATTTTAAACAAGGACCTTCCTTTGATTAAAACATTCTGTGGCTGGAAAAATATATTTTAAGTAATTATGGGAGAGGGGATATATATAAATATGCACATACATACATACATACATATGTATGTATGTTATATATACATATATATACATATGTATACATATATATACATATATATATATACATATACATACATATAAATATACATACATATATATATATATATATATATATATATATACATATACATATATACACATATATATATACATATACATATATATACATATACATATATACACATATATATATATACATATACATATATATACATATACATATATATACATAAATACATATGTATATTACATACACATACATAATTATATTTGTAATTGCTATATAGTCAAACTTTAAAAAAACTTTTAAAAAAATCACTGATCAGAATGACTTTGAACTGAATATACTGTAATAAGAGGGAGCCGGTATATATAACTTAAAATAAATTCCAGTATAACAGTAGATGACAGTGTAAGCAACATAACAAAAATGGATTCAGTCACATTTTAAATCGAAATACGATGTCTTTGTCCAAAGTTACACAGTAAACCAACCGTTTTTCCAATCTCCATGAATGTTTCGGTTGTTTAACGGCAAATACGCTACACTTTTTATACCACATGTTACGTGTATTAAGCAAGACTGCCTTTTAATTTGCATAGTATGCCAATCACACAGCGCAATCCATTAATACACTTTGAAACTTCTTATGTTATATCATTCTTCTTTTGTTCTACTACATTTAGTTCAAATTTGAAGCCATTATGAGAAGTTGTTCTTTTTTTGCAGCATTTTAAAAGTGGGTGTGTAATTATAAACACCATATATAAATCCCCTATATAATAATAGCCTAAGTTATCTGTCCATCTGTCCTCGGATTTTTGAAGCGGTTGAGCCTGGAATTGATAGGCGCCATATTGGATTCTACATGAGTTAGGGTTAGCAAAATTCAAATCGAGTTCAAAAACGTTTGAGATCCACCCCTTCCTCTCTTTTTCGATCTTTTAATGCCATTATTATATGCCTATTTTCCCCGGTTAAAAACAGGCAATTATTAAATTCCAATTTACCACATTATAACTAGATGAAAAAAACATTTTTTTCTATCATTATGACGTCATTCCTTTTACCATCTTGTTTAATCTTTTCTTATTTTAAATTATTTAAATATCATCTGCATTATTTTATACATTTTATTATAGAACTTAGATATTACGTAAATAATTTTCTTTTATATTTGTATTAAATAATAGATTAGGTACACATGTGTGATAATTTTAAATTTAATCATCGATTATTTTTTGTTGCAATGAAAGTTTTATCACCCATATGGACAACAAATTCTTTTCACAAAAGTCTAGGAGTCTATTTCACGGACTAATAAATATCTAGCTCTTATGTTATATATGTTTGAAAATTAAGCAGTTTATGTGTTTGTCTTTTATACATAAGCACACAGTTTGCAATCGATTCTCTAAATTTTGGACGTCATTCATATATACCGTCAAATAATCACTGTCAATATTAAAAGCTCTGTTGCTTATCCTATCACGTAATATGACAATATAAATTAAGCTTGGCAACTACCACGCGGTCAGTAAAGATAAATAAATTATTGAACGTGTACCAGATAGTTCTCAGCCAAAAAGCAATCCATTTTTTTAACCTGCCTCATAGGGTACTTTACAATTCTGGAAAATTCAAAATTTTACTGATCCTGTCATATGATGGGCTATATGCTAGTACATATATATTTAAACATTTATATTGACATATGTGTGTAGATGTGTGCTTTTATATAGTACCATAGGTTGTAAACTCCATAAAGATTGTTGCTTGTTTATATAACATACATGATACCAAAGGTTTATGAACAAACCTGCCTAAAATTAAAATTGGGAAAAAATACAATACATTCATTTTGATTTTTTTCTGGTAAAAAAAAAGTGTTATTCACTACTTTGAGTAAATAAATGTAAAATTTAGGTAAGTTTAGATTAGGAAAGATTTAGTAACATTTTATCTTTATATTGAGAAAAGAAAAACGTATTTGCAATAATGGTTTTCTTGCGCTGAACATTTTTATCTAATTCTGCCAACTGCATTGGATTTCTTTTCAGTCGAGTTCATCCAATTTCTATTCTGCTTTTGGCAGCAGCTGCTTCGGGACAGATCTGTCCGGTTAGAAGCAAAACAAAGAAGACTGAGCTTTCACACGCTTGACTTCTTCGGATTGACGGATTAGACCGTGGTCACTGAGCTCTATCTGTCTCGGTTTCTATTGGCACAACACAATTCTTAGATGCACAATCTGCTATATTCAGGTAAATTAATGGCTGAAACTGTATTTCGTTTAAGGTACATCAGAACTATTAGTGAGTCAAATCATAAAGAAAAACTAATTTTATGAGCATTTTTTCTTTTCTTTCAGACAGTGTTAAAAAATACTAGACTATGCACTTTTAAATTAATCTAATTAGTTTTCACTCAATATGTTCAAAAATGTAATATGGTGTTAGTAATAGGTTTTTGAAACAGCGGTTTACATATCAGAGTAACATATTCATTAAAGATACTTAATATTAATTAATCAAAATTTGCTTCTCTTCAGTAACGACTTATTTCCAGTGAGAAAAAAAGTTAATTTCTACTTTTGTTGCGAATTATTATAGAATAAATCATAATTTATTTCAAATTAATACTTTTAAATTAACTAATTTATTACAATTTTTATTGTATTGATTATAGAATTTATATGCATAAATTCTGAATATCCACACATGAAATTCAAGAATATTAAGTGGTAAATTACAAATGGTCTAAGTGCACATTTTACTCATATTGTTCATCCCCTATATAATAATGGCCTAAGTTATCTGTATGTTTGTTGTAGAATTTATGAAGCGGTTGTACCTGGAATGGATAAAGGCAACCATATTGCATTCTTGATGAATTAGGGTTAGCATCATTCAAACTTCACCCATTCCCACCTTTCCTAGCATTTAATGCCATTATTTCAAACCCTATTTTCCACGGTTAAGAGCAGGTGATTAAGTTTACCAATTTGTCACATAACAAATAGGTAAAAAAACTTTTTTTCTAACATTATGACGTTATTCTTTTAACCATCTCATTTAATCATTTCTCATTTTAAATTACTTAAATAGCATCTGCATTATTTTCATACATTTTAACACTGAATGTAGATATTACTTAAATAATTTTGTTTTATATTTGGCTTAAATAATAGATTAGGTATATATGTGACAATTTTAAATTACAATTAAATACAATTTAAATACATATGTGATAATTTTAAATTTAATCATCGATTATTTTCGTTGCAATGAAATTTTATCACTGGTATTAACAACAGATTCTATCTACCTCCAGAGTGTAGTGGAAATGATAGTTTCATTCCTTTACTTCCATTAATTACTGTAACAAAAAAAAAATTGGGAAGAACTTAACGATAATTTCGACGTAGCTAAGAAAACTTTGAATTATTTTTCTAAATGAATTCATCGTTATTCTAAACTGCAATCACAGTACTAGGAGTATGAAAGTAAACAAGTTATTGAGCTTGTACCAGATAATCCTCAGCCAAAACACTGGAAATTCTGGAAAATTAAAACTTTACTGATACCCTCATATGATGGGCTATATACTAGTTTACTAGATGTTATTTTATAAGATATATTTTGGACCTGAAACTAAACTGTTGTAAAAATGTCTATTTTTATGCAGATTGGATTTTCTTTTAGCTATTGATTTTTAACACTATGGTTAAAGTTAATTCTTTATTTTCCTGAACTTAAAAATTATTTCTGTCTTAATTTTATTATTATGCTAAGGTAATCTACCAATAAAATTAATGTTTTGAAACTGATACATTAGTTTAAAACTGATTTTTATACGATTTCAAATGCTTAACTGCAATTACGCTAAAATCTTTAAAAAATTACAGAATTAGATGTATTTTTCTCTTTAATTTTTTTGTATTTCCATAAAATTTCTAAATAAGTTTGTAAAAAATTGACAAAAAATTATTTATATAAATAGAAATATATATTGTATATGTATATATGATGATAAACGAAAATAGAAATTAAGCAGCTGGTAATACATTTATAAAAAAATTACTATGATAATATAATTTAAAATATAATCCTATGACCAAGTAAAATTTAATGTTTTCAAACTGATCTGGAAAAGATAAAAATCCTGATTTATTTTCGCTGTAAAGAAATATGTGAATATAGACAACTGCTGTTTATGTATATATCTCAAATGGAAGTTTTAAAATTTAAAAATCAAGAATTTTGAATTTAAGTGGTTATAAAATTAAAATTTCGTAAAATAAATTATATTAGTTTTTATTTTGTAGTATTCAAATGCATATGTTTATCATTTCATCATTAAATATATAAAAAAAATTACTTTAAATTATATTTATATAAATATTTTTAAAAAATTTAAGGAATTTTCTGAGAATGAGTTAATAGCTGTTACTTTAAATCGAATTAATTAGGCAGTAAAAACTAATGTAGCACATTTTTTTAATTATGACTAATCTCTTAAGTACTTTCCATATCAACTTTTAATGACATTTGTATAATAAATATTTATTTAAAAATATTAAAAATACAAAATATGTTTACTAATAGAAACCATTATAACGTGAAATATAAATTTTCTTCATTATAATTAAATAACAATCATTTTGAAAGGATATTTTATATTACATATGGATCTTAATTTTTTGGTAAATCTTCTAACACAGGAAATTCATTTCAC
Source organism: Pardosa pseudoannulata (assembly GCA_032207245.1). NCBI lineage: Eukaryota > Metazoa > Arthropoda > Arachnida > Araneae > Lycosidae > Pardosa > Pardosa pseudoannulata. The sequence goes on from CM063505.1 coordinate 168,059,945, forward strand.
TGTGATATAGTTGTATAATAAATATTTATTCAAAAATATTAAAAATATGTTTGCATAATAGAAACCATTATAACGTGAAATACAAATTTTCTGCGTTATAATAGAATAACAGTAGTTTTGCAAGAATATTTTATATTACATACCAATCTTAATTTTTTAGTAAATCATCTAACACAGAAAATTTATTTCACTTAAGGAAAATCTACATTTTACATATCAATTCAAATTATTTTCAAGGAAAGACTGAGCATTTTACAAACTGTAAATTATCTGATATTAAACGTATATAAATGTAATTAATATTATATCCAAAAAATTCCTTTATTTTTCCATGAGATAATGATACATACTTAGATGGCCATATTTTATACCAAAAATAGCGTTTAGAAAATGAAAACGAAAAGTAGAATTTGATATTGAGCTCAATTATTCTAAATCTGAATTTCTATGCATTTTTAATAACATTCCTTAACTCACTTTTAACTTCTATTAATTTTCATTAACTTTGAATTGATATAAAAAAACTTAATATTGCGAAATCAAAGTGAGATCGCACGCTTTCAATCCTAGAGGAAACTGCTTTGAATTTCGATTAACAGCTTCAAAAGCTAATTAATTCTTTCCTTTGCACAGCAGAAATGTTGGTTTAAGTTCTTTGCAATCCCAAAGCTTTAAATGGAAAGAAACAATTTTTATTTGTCCTGCTGTACTTCACTGAGATAAATTAGTCAGTCTTAGGAGGAAAATGTTTTAATTAGTATTTATGCGCAGCGATCATTCTGTTTAACTGCTGAAGAATGGAAATTATGTTAGATGATTTTATTTTACTGCCTTTGTCTAAGTGCAATTGTTTTTCTAAAAAGAGGAATTTTTTCTCATTACGTTTTTGTTGCATTAAAATGGTTTCTTAGAGATTAATATTATTTGTATGTTGTTAGAAAAGTCTAAAATATTACACTTAAAATTATTATAGATTCATTTTTAAATATTTTAATTTATTATTTAAAATATTTTTTGCAATTCTAATATTTGTCGATTTTATTATTATAGAAGCCTTTTACGTAAATTTCCTTTTCACAGTATTTGAATTTTTAAATTAATGCCCTTTATCGAAAGCAGGACATGAATTCATAATTTAACCTGCCTACTCAATTTTTAAACTTAATTTAAAATGTTTGTCATATATTTATATGTTTTGTAAAATATTTTTATTATACATTTACAGTATATATTTTAAGTCGGATAACTACTTTTATAAAGTAATAGAAAGTAATAATATTTCATTTTGCAATATTTTTTAAATATTGTTATGATTTATTTATTGACATTTCAGACAGATACAGACTATTGTAAAGTAAAATTTGTATAAAAAATGTTAATGATTTCTGGCTTGTTTCTATAAGAAAATTTGCGTTGGGCTAGATTAAAAAAATTCATGTTACCTTTTAATGTTGTAGTGAAGCACGCCAGTGTTTCTGTTAACACGTTAACGGACACTTGCGTCTCTAGCTGTCAAAGAGAAGTTCACTATATGGTATGACGATACCATATAGCCATCCAAATATAGCCATCCAAAACGAAGCGGTCAGAGAGCATAATTCGTTTTTTTTTTTTTTAAACTATGTTTTAACCCAAAACACGAGGAAAAATATTATGCAAAATATTTCCTCTAAAACTGATAATTTCTTTTAGTACTATGATTTTATTGGAAATATTTTCACACATTCAGCATCTTCATGGCTTAAATTATTAATCACACTTGAGTGAAATACATTTTTAAATAAGTAAAGTAGTTGTTAAAATGTTATTTCTTATTTAAGTGATACAGGGCTTAGAAGATAGGTTTGAATTGGGAGATTATGCCAATCAGCATGTTCAAATCCCGATTTAACAGATTGGAGTAGAAATATATACGGCTATCAGAAAGAAAAATACATCTTCTCAGTTGAATGGAGCATAGTAATGCCTTTGCATAAAGACGTTGACGACAACAATTTTAAAGCAAGAGTTTTAGCAAAAATGATAGTATATTTTGTATTTTTATAACACCAAATATATTCCAAATTATATATATTCCAAATTTACTATTCTTGAAGCCAGCTTCATTTGTTAAAATAAATAGTTGAATTTAATATTCATTTGTTGATTCATAAGTTGAGTTCATAAGTTGATTCATAAGAAATTTTTCGGAACTAAAAAAAGCAGTTTTATTCGAATATCGAGTGTTACTCTAAGAAGCCCAATATTTAAACAAAAAGAAAACAAAGTTTTAATCCTGAAACTAACATCTCTAAAATATTCAATTTTATTATTAAATATATATTGTCGTAAAAATATTCACAATAGTCGTTATATTTATATGAAAATATATGTATAACCACTGAATTAATATCAACTATGAAATATTTTCTTTCTGAGCCCCAAATATTTACTTTCTTCAAGTAATGACACAAGAAGTGTTTTATGTGGCTTCAGTAACTTCAAATCTATGTTTTGAGCTAATAGAAAAAGATAATATTTTTACATTTAAAAATGTTATTTTTTCTAATATTTTGCTTTTTTTTAAATATAGTTTGGAAAATTTACTTCATTACATTAATTAAAAAAAATTGTTATCTTTAAATTAAAAAAATTTTTACTATATTTTAAAATTATTATGTATCCCGATTCTAGAAGCAAAAAAAAAGTACCAAAACAAGCAGTATTTAATCTGGCTTCTATACCTTTAGATCTATGCTTTGGGGCACTTGTAACGATTATCTTTTTTTTTTCTAATTAAAGTTGTTGCATTTTTCTTATGCCCTTTTAACCCACTGAACGGACGCGTCGACGGGGGTTCGACAGCGAAATCCTGTTCGAAAACGGACCTGTCGACCCCTTCTTGTTCGCATTCGTATAACACACTTTTGAAGAAAAAAAAATATTGCAAAGCAATAATAAATGAA
>CM063505.1:168067889-168095389 GCA_032207245.1 Pardosa pseudoannulata
TTTTATTACACATTTAACGATTTTTTACCTGTTATTAAGGGATGTGGTATTTTATAATGAAAGAGCACTGCTTGATTAAATATGGTAGTAGATGAAATGTTTTTAACAAATATTGTGTTAACATGATTGAAAGGAGTTATTGTTTCTCTGTAGGAAAGCCTTGACCATCGTTGAAAACTAACGTAACCTAAAAAAAAGTCCTCATAATTTAGACACAAGATTCAATCAGAAGACCCCCAGATTTGGTTTGCCACCTACAGATGTATCGATGAAGAGCTTCGATTGATTACGGACACGAACCTATTTTACGTTCCTCAGTCGCTATTAAGGAATATGCAGATCTTTGGTCACTTCAAGCCTCTATTCCGCTCCTTCCGTACTAATTCGTAATAATCTTACTTTAAGAAAAAATTATGATATTTTTTCTAGTTATAGTTAAATCTAAAATAAACATTTATTCAAAAGAATTCTACACTTCCGTATTCAGTTACTAATGGAATAACTTTTTAAAAATAAAACCAATAAAATCACTATGAAGTTACATTACAGTTCCATATAATCACAGTTTCTTTACACTTACTGTTTTCAAGGCTAAATTCAAACCTCTATAGTATCCTCTAGGTGTTTTTTTTTTTTTCTATGAGCGTGTGAATGCTATTAATTAATAGCGATAGAAATAAGAGAAATAGGGGATGTTGCATTCAGACATTGCAGCCGTGATTAATGAACACGTTGGATCTTTGAAGGCATGAAACCCCCCCCCCCTTGTTCAGAACACATCGACCGAAATCGACCGAGCTGGGTCCCACCTGCTTGACCAGACTACAATAATGCGACGACGCAGTGTCTGGGATGTTTGTTGACAGTTCTGTTGAACACGCCCTGATCAGTCGAGGTAATGATTCCTGAGCATTGCCTTCAGAATTCCAGAAAGAGACAGCTAGCGAATGAGAACTCGACTAATTAACTAGCAGTAACCTTAGCTGGAGTTCACAGGTAACTGGAATCGTAAGTGACCAGAAAACGTTTGGTGGGACCGTAACTAACCCCTGGTATAAAAAGCCTAGTATTTTGTGATTCGGGGCTTTTCGATATTTTTTTACGTAGGTGTGTTGACCTCGTGAAGTCTTTTGACCGAGGCCAGCTCTTTTTATAAATTACGTTAGGGAGACTCGTAAAATCCGCTCATATAAGGTCTCAGACACCGATCGGGGGATAGATTGGTTTCGTGTTGCACCCTGGAAAAAACTCCCCTTTGTGTGAAAATAGTTAATTCTATTTTACGACTGTGATCATCCTGGATATGTTATCCAAGCAACCATCTTTTACATTTCGAATTTTTTGGGATATTAGAATCCCTTTGTATATAGCAATTATTTACTCCAGAAAATAGAAGTGATTTCCAATTCTGTTAAGTCTGTGATCCCTCTTCAAACTACTTCTTCACTCAAGAACATTGAAGGCACCAGAAAGGACTTTAGCCTTAATCCAGCTAACCTCTGATTACGTGATAGGTCCCTTTATTGCAAAGATTTTACTTTTCACATGCTGGTTCTAAAGCTAAATCCGACCTTTTTTGTGATCCTTTAGGGGGATCATATACGGAATCATCCTATCATCTGTCTGAAAAACTTATTGCTCTGAGCTCTATTAATTAAATATAGCTCTATTAATTAAAAGTAACATAAATAAGAAAAATTGAGAATGGTACATTGCAATATTACAGCTGTGATTAATGAACACGGTGGATAATTGCCCGGCTCGAGTTCTATCCCCCATAACTTCTGGTTAAGAGATCGCTATCTTTACGAACTAAGTTACCACGGCTTAGGATTTAAAATCAATGAATAAAATCAATAAATATTATGACGATGCGTTTTTAACCAAAAAATGTTATAGGTCATTTAAGATTACTCATAAATATATTTTATTAAATTCCTGGTATTTATAGAGGAAATAATAATTTACTTGACCAGTGCAGGATCTGTCACAAGAAAACACTCTCAGAATAGCACAGGCATTAAACATTTTCCATTTTCAAATTGTTATTAACAATTCCATATTACTAAACTATCACAAGTTGCACTCTTACGGGACGTGTTGAGATTAAGGATCTGATATCTTCTAAAAACAAGATTCTGACTAAACCTCCATCTTCAAAAGTGATAAAAGGCCTTAAATGTGGCAAAAATTTTATTTAGTTAAACTAATTATAGAAAAAAAGAAACGTTTGTTGCTCTTGAATCTATCCACTAAAGACAATTATTTTGGAAAAATAAGAATAGGGCATGCAGTCTAAACATATTGAGAAAAGAAAGCCATACTTGCTTAACCCCTTAATGCACAGTTTTTTTTTAAGCCTGCCAAAAAATCAATTCTTTTTTAATGTAAAAAACAATTTAAAACGCTGTCTTGTCAAAAAATAATAATAATAATAATGAAATCTGAGTATATTGGATATTTATACAGTTGGTATGATTTCTAATTTTTAGAATATTATTATTGTCGAAAGAGTATATTGTTCAATTGGTAGGCAGTCTAGCAACTGACAGTATGATGTGTCATTCCTTGATGCGTAGGTATCAAATATGAAACCCTTATATTTCATATCTCAAGAATAAAGTATATAAAGTGACGCCTCGAGTCAAGGATGTTTTTACAGCCAGAGCCTAGTAATAAAATAGTTAACAATTGCATTTTATTTTACATTATATTTTAGTAAAATAGATATTTAAAAGTGGCTCACAAGTAAGGGGTTAGTCGTAAGTGATAAGTATAAAAAGTATATACATATTATACTTGAATAAGTAAGTGTTATAGCTTGCAATCCTATGTAAATATCAATAAACCGATTTTTTTTTATTGCTTTCACATTGTTATTTTCAATTCTCGATTGCATTCGAGTGTGAAAAATTATAGTAACATAAAGTACAACGCCCCTCGATTTATCTCGAGTGTGCACAGTTTGGCCAGTTTAGCGCTTTCGAGTTAACTCAAGCGTGCACGTTAAGGGGTTAACTATATTATATATCGAAATTATTTAGGAGTTTCTATTAATATTTCACCTCCGGTGCGTACGTATACACGTATGTACAGGTGCCACGATAAAACTAGCAAAAATGTGTTCAGATATTGTCAAAGATATTTTCATTATTAAGGTTTATTTGTACATATGTTCAAAAAAGGCTCAAACTTGTCAGAATTTATTGAGTCATAGTCAAAATGAACAATGCAATCCGGACAATAAAATGTTTTATAATTTTTAATTCTTCCTTTACTTAACTTACTTCCCTTACTTTACTTACTTAAAACTATATATACTGCATTACAATAAGCCCTTGTTTTAACGGTATATATCCCTGTTCACCTCTATTCAGTAAGTTATTTTATTATGTCATTCTCGTGCAGGCGAGCTATAGTTATTCACAATGATGAGACAGCTCTGAAATGCTTACATCTAACTTTAGCTGACATTATAGAATACTACGCTGCGCTATATTACGTAGATGACTTTTACAGTAAAAGAGCCAAACTCATAAAAATACTGATATTTCATATTATGTTAGAGATTATATACAAATAATCTTTTACCAGAAATATTTATAAGTTTGTAAAGAGTTATATATTAATGTTAGTTATATATTTATATATATATGTATATATATATATATATATATATATATATATATATATATATATATATATATATATAAATATATATATATATATATATATATATATATATATATATATATATATATATATATATATATGTATATATATATATATATATATATATATATATATATGTATATATATATATGTATATATGTGTGTGTGTGTAATATGTGTGTTAATATGTGTGTAGATAATTTCAGGTATAATATTTCTCTTTTCTATATATCTCACATATATATAGCAATTATCTAACATATATATATATAATCGAGATTAGATATATTTATATTTAAAATAATCTATATATATTTTTAAATTTACTACCACTAATTTTACCAATTAAGTTATAAGATGAAAAACCAAAAGTATATATGCATGTAATTGATATTCATATTTTATATATCATATATATTTGCCAATATATACATGCTGCTCTTTGGAGGATATTTGTTGCTCTTTATTTAAATGTTTTTTCATTTTTATACATTATTATTTAAATTATTATTACATATATAACTATGCTGGATTAAAAAAAAATCAGTCTTATTGGGTTTTGAAGACATGATTCTCAAATTCCGCAATTGATACCAATTCACTTCATAATTTACCTAGAACATCTAGCTAAAAATATTTAAAATATCCTGTTGTTATGAAAACAGTCGTTGTCGTCTTTCTCCATTTAACGGTTCTTTTCAGAGCACCTTACCCGGCTGGGCATATCTCCAGTTATAAAGATAGTTCGTTTTAAGAGGGAGCGGTTCATTGAGATAATATAAATATCAAGATGCCAGTCTTTAAATAAAAATTAAATATATAAAATGAAAGTAAAATAAAATAATGGTGATTAAATCAATAAATATGAGAGTAAATGTGATTAAATATTGGTTGAATATTGATTAAATATGGCTAAAATGCGATTAAATATGATTAAATAGAAGTAAATACATTTAAAATAAGACTATAATATATTACAAGCTTGTTTGGGATCGTAATTCGGATCCTGGCGAACAGCGAATAGAATTTCTCTTAGTGAAGTGGGAAAAAATTTGGGGGGGCGATATCTTAAAAAATTGAAAAAAGTAGGACGGCAATAAGAATTGCACTGATCGGATTCGAAGGGTGTAGCTTAATTCTAAAATACGTATTGTAGGAATAGACGACTGTATATAGCTTGAATATTAGTGTGTTTAAAGCACAGAATAGCCAAATAACATGTGAAAAGTGATAACTGTGATATTTATAAATTTAGAAAAGAGGCTATCGTTTGAACTCTGGATCTGCGAAATCGTAGTCCGGGAGTTCAGCAATTATTTCATTAGGAATACTACTGATCGTGATAAAAAAATTTTCAGATACTTTACGAAAATGTTCCTTAATGGTGGTTAAATTTAGATCACGACGTATAATGTCGTTTCGAAGATAGCTTGGAGGTTTAACAATTCTTCTTAAGATTTTATTTTGCGCTACTTCGAGAATTTTGATGTTTGAGGGAAAAGCACATGACCATACTGGCGCGCCATATATGAAAACAGTGTAACACATTGTAAATTACATTCGCACCAAAGCAAAAAAACCATCGACAATTCAAAAATTTCCTTGAAAAATTAAAGGATAAAGAACTTTCAAATAATATTCTATAAATATAATTTCTGTAAAAAAAATTAATACATTTTTTGTATACCTTTTAAATACGTATTTAATTGCGGCTCGCGAAAAATTTCAAATTTTGAAAAATTTCTCGGACTATCAAGGAGCTTGGCCACCTCTGATATATAAAATATCTAAGATTTTCATGTTTATTTGCAGATTTATCATATTTTCCTTTAATTTTGTAAGCTCTTTAACTCAATCTGAAATATATACTTATCAGTCAAAATATAAGTGATCACTGTCGAACTTTATAACTTATTTTTCACTCAAGTTTCACTGTCATTTCATTAGTCTTCTCGCAATATCTAAGCTTTATTAAGTATATACCATGTATTTCAATTGCGTAACGTTACAGCTCCATTAACCAAATGATCACTTTAAATAAATACTTTTAAGTTACTTCCAATTGTTCTTCCAAGGTTAATTTAAAACCCTTGTCCCATTCTAGATTAATCCAAAATATTATACAGTTTTTTAAATATATTTAAGACAATAGACACGATCTAGTATAATTGCCAGTAGAATTTTGTTAAAATCCCATTGATGCATTTTCCTGTTTAAACTATCCAAAAGCGTTTGAGAATTCAAACAACTATTTCGCTTAAGCCTGTTAAAATCTCATCACAAAGAAAATTTTCAGCAATTAACCCAATTAAGATAATTGTGCTTCAGCAGAGTTTAAATTACTACCATTAAACACATTAAAGGAGGTAAAGAGTCGGAATACATCTTAGTAAAGTTTCATCAGTAATGTTTCCAAAATCATTTTCTGCGTTTATAGAAATTAAATAAGTGCTTGATTTTAAATAGTGAATGAAAGTATTGGAAATTACTCAATGAATAAACTGCTTTATGTGTTAATAGTGACAAAATTTAATACAATATTCTCTCAGTGTAACAGATTTATATCGGTTTAATAAGGTTATTAAAATTTCTCACTTTTTTTAAACTACCAAAATTAATTTCGTATTTAACAATAAATAGGAATATATAAATTTTTTCGGTTCAGTAGTACATAAAAAATTGTTTTAAAATATTGTATACAAATGCTCTTATTTATATATACCGGGTGGCCATAATTAAACTGACAGTGTTCCCAGTGTTCTGCAGCGCGATCTATTTGCGAGAATGACGCCACATTTTGTAGGAAGATTAAACAAGACAGGGGACGAAGGATTCCGCGAAAATACAAATTAGTTCCAAAAGTCACCGCTAGGTCAAAATTTGGGCTGTGTTAAAGAAAATAGAGTGTTAACAAATGCAAATTAATACGGAACAAAATTACCTTTTATTATGCACATTTTCTGATTTAGTTCAAATGCAATATGGTAGCATTTTTAAAACAGCGTAAAATCTACATAAATACCGATAAGTCTCGTGATCTGCAATATCACGTACGCTGAGCAGAAGAAGTTCTTTATTCAAATTTCATATTACATCCATTGGCACACTGCTAGCTGCTTTGGATTTGCATTTGTGTATTGATTTGCAATTGTTAACTCTCTATTTTCTATTACACAGCTCCGAACATTCCCCTAGGTGTGATTTTTGGAACTAATTTGTTTTTCGCGGAATTTTTCGTCCCCCATCTTGTTTAATATTCCTACAAAATGTGGCGTCATTCTAGCAAAATAGATCGCGCTACAAAACACTGTGAGCACTGTCAGTTTAATTATGGCCACCTGGTATATATACAAAGTGGTCTAAAAAAATGAGCGAACTTCATGTTTGAAAAAAAAACTAAAATATCGTGTTATTTAAATTTGGGATGGCAATTTAAAGCAGTTTTACAAAAGAAAAATAAAAGCATTATATACACTAATATTCCTTCAATATTTCACCCCTTGCTGTTGTTTTTCTTTTTAGAGTATGGACAGGGGTTATTGTACTATTTTTATCGATTATCTAAAACGATATTCACTGAAGCCATTGGAAGAATACCCAATGAAATGCTGCAAAAAACTTGAAATGTATGAAATATAACCTAGTTATTTTGCGTACCACAGTTGGAGCTCATGCGGAAGTTATTTTTTAAAATTTTGTTGTATAAAACTACTTTAAATTGTGTTTCCAATGGAACAATAAACATGTACGTACGAAATTTTATTCTTTTATTTCTTAAATGAAATACTCTAATTTTAGACCACACTCAACAAATATCTAACTTTCTGTATACATCCTAGCAACATACTTTGTTAAAATTATGTATAAAATCTAGTGGAGCATTAATATTTCTTATGTTACTTCGTACAAAGTCATAAATGTATTGCAATCACATTAAATTTTTTCAGAAATCTTCAGATTTCCACAGGAATATCCCTTTTGACTAGTTTTTCGTAACTGGAAAACTATTAGCCGTAGAATCCTGTAGACCAGGAATGGTAATTACATGGCCCATGTTAAGCATGGCAAAAAAATTCCTGGAACGCCAAAAAATGTATGTATGGTTTGGTGTTATATTAGCTTCAACAAACTCGTTAAGAATACACCAGATGGTATAAAATATTATGTATAAAAATTTTACTCACCAGTCGTTGTAATTATTACTAAATGTTACTCATTTTTCGTGATATATTTACTAATTTTTATTTAACTTGCTGATTGCCTCAGCCGTGGCCTTCTAACAGTGATGACAAGGAAAACGAAACAAAACAGCGAATGTAAAACTATATTTTTGTATTAAAACATTCTAGTGAGATAAAAGATTTGCCTGTTCTACAAATGCAAGAATAAAACACTTTTACTCACAAAAATTTACTATTAACTTTGGTTATAAAATCCTATTTATCCTCCTTGCTGGGGGGTGTTGCAATGATTCACCTTTGTCGTGCTTCGGTGCCGCTCTGGGGAAGAGCAACAGGGTGTTTGCTGTATCATAGACATTAGCTCCTCGTGGATACTAGGAGTGTTTTAGCTGATATCTGAAAGTAAATATCTTAGGTATAATTAGAATTTTAGTGATTTCTCTTACTTTATCATTTACTGTTATATTGTTTACTTTTACATTAATAAAAATTTGTATAAATTGGTGTTGTTTACGTTATATCATTCAGTTTTCCGTATGGCTACATGTCGTATTCCATTTTTATTTTGCTGTAGAGTTTACAAGATTATTTTTTTAATTCAATACGTGTTTGCTGTAACATAAAATCTCAGTATAACAGATATTAACGCCTCTGGTCACCACTAGATGCTTATGTTCTGTTCACAGTTTAGTAAATAATTGTATAGATATCTTATATTAAAGCTTAATTTAATTTTAGCTGTGCTATAACTGCCCACTTTATTCACATTTAATTATATTTTACGTTCAAATAAAATGTGTTTAAATGAAGTGCAATAAAAATGTGTGTCATTTAAAAAGCTTACAAGTCATATGGTGTTCACATATTTTTTTCTTTAGTTCCAGGATTATTCTTTCAAACGAATTTACGTAGTTTTAGAGCTAAAAGTAGTGATCCTTTTCCGAATATTAACAAGTTTCCTTTTTTATTCAAATTTAAAATTCTTAAAATTCCTGAGCATGAGACGTTTTTTTTAGTTTACTGACACAGTAGAAAATAAGTTAACTCTAACGGTATATTTCATGATATCATAAGTACAAAGTTCCTGATGGAAAATATGATATTTTATGTTAACATCGTTACAAGACTCCTTTTTTTGTGTGTGTGAGAGAGAAAGAGATAGAGATGATATTTAACGAAGTTGTATGTGCCCCACCAAAACAAAAATTTAACTTCCCACTAACAGAATTTCATGTTCCACTGTCTGGACTGTCTTTGTAGAGACAGCCGCCTCTTCAAGCCTTTTCAGATGGGGGGGGATAATTTGTCAGGATATTTTTATCCTACAAAATTAACCATCGTAAATAAATTTATCTTAAAATAATTTTCTGGCTATTCTATCCTTTTCTAGAATATTTTTCTAACAACCTTGGTTAATATATTTGTTCTCCCTATTAGTTTAGCGACTTCGCACAACCAAGCTTCATGTTGTATAAGTATATTAAAATAGCTCCTGCCGTTTAAACTATGTACTTTGAATTCTGATTGGTTTAGCCAGACAACTACACAAGTTTTGCGAGCAGACTGACCATAAGAAAAGTTGCCTTAATAAACTCTGTTCATTTTGATTCCTAATTTCCCTTTGTGTTTTTCCACTCGACTACTATTCGTCATGACTGCATGTTGATCCTATATGGACTAGCTTCTCTTTATGATGAGACAAAAATATATCTTATACATGTATATATATATATATATATATATATATATATATATATATATATATATAATTCGCATCATGTACAATCTAAGATTATTTATTTTCATATTATATATTCTCGGATATTCCATTGATTTTAAATATAAAATGATGCCTTGAAATTCTACCTAAATTAAATTTTGCTTTCTTTACGTCATAATATATGAAATATATTCTGCTTGAAATATAAAAGATGAAATTTCATCTGAAAGTAATTTTTATTTCATCAGTTTCCTTTTGAATAAATAATGGAATCTTGTGAGCATTTCAAATAATCTTATGAAAAAGAATATGAGAATTTAATATTAAATGGTAGTACATTTTTACGTTCTCTACTCTAAAGTGTTATTATACATTTTATAAAGCTTTAAATACATTTTCTCAATTAAAGTATTTAACAGGGACCGTTTAAAAGTTATTGTTAGTCAAGTTTCTTATTAACTATTGTTGCAAGGTGCATTCACAATTTCACTCTTTCGGGTGTCTTTTGAAAAGCTATATTTTGTAAGCAATATTGAACATGAATTAAACTAAGTTTCAGTAATCATGAGTACGAAAATTTAAGTATTTTAAATACATAGAGGTACTAAAATCACCCTCTTAGTATTAGGCTTAGTAGCAGAGTGATATGAAAGAAATACACAATAGAATCATACAACATTTAATGAAGCGATCACTGACAATTACACATAACAGATTACGTTCATTCCAAATATAACTACAGTACTGAGTAACAAGTCATGCGCAGTACCATACAAGGTGTGGTGCTCCAGTTGAGTTGGGATAATCTACTTCCCATCGAGGTAGGGTAAATAACGAAGCATTGACATAAAGATAAAATACACGTATAACCTAACACTTAGTTCATTATTTATATCATATTTAATGAATAAAATATCTTTAAACTACAGTAAATATCTAAAAATAGTGTAATAAGGTTTTATATGGCTCCACGGCTCAATTATGCTCTACGTGTACTCTCTTTTTCACCTGGGAGCACGCTAACGTTGCATGAAAAGTATTCATTACGAGCATTCACTTTCATTTCTTCAGTGCTTCTGCCCCCCCCCTCTAACCTTTATTTTTGAGAAAATATCACATTCAAGTGGCCCGGTTGTGAATAGTTATTACTATCTTTTTTTCACCTGGTTTCCAGATAAAGAGAACGTAGTTTCATTAGCACGTTTGTTCCTAAATGCAAATGCATCGGCACTCCATTCATACTTCTCTCAGATATAACATTATGTTATCATTTGATAATACAGATATTCACTTGTTGAAACATCAATATCAGTCCATGGCAGCCATCATACCTGGACAAGTGCACAGTGTGCTTTCAATTGTCCTTAATCGATGTTTAAGAAAAATTCTTAGGGCCAGTCTCACCAAAGTCGTTTAACGTCTAACCGCGATTAATCTATGTTTAAGGGCCGATCCCACCAAAGTCGTTTAACGGCTAACTACGATTAGCCACGATTAACCCTGGCGCCAACCAATGGGGGAACGCAATTTTCCGTTTAAACCGAGATTAATCGCGCTTAGCGTTAAACGACTTTGGTGGGATCGGCCCTAAATTGAGAATTGCGTTCCAAGATGATTGGAGCCATGGGTTAATCTCGGTTAGCCGTTAAACGACTTTGGTGAGATAGGCCCTCAGTTATTTGCTTCTTCACATGTATTTGGTAATAGAAATGCATCTTTTGTTGGTATTCAAGAAATCTTATCTAGAAAGTAAAATGTGAAGTCCAAAATTAAAGAAATATAAATTACATGGTTCTGTTGAAAACAGTATGAAAAGGGTTTAAATCTGAAGAATGAAGTGATGAAGTTTTGCATGTTTTAGTAGCACAGCAGAAAAACCTCCCAATATAAATTTAATTTAAGTGCATTTAAGCACTGGCTTGTTTATATACCAGATGAATAAAATTTATTCTAAAAGGTGATATTTCGAATAAAGTTTGAACACAAAATTATAACTGTAGTATGGCATGATAGTTACTTTCCAAATATGAGTAATTACTAACAGTACTTCCCAAAAATTTACAATTACTTAAAGAAATATAAATTACATGGTTCTGTTGAAAACAGTATGAAAAGGGTTTAAATCTGAAGAATGAAGTGATGAAGTTTTGCATGTTTTAGTAGCACAGCAGAAAAACCTCCCAATATAAATTTAATTTAAGTGCATTTAAGCACTGGCTTGTTTATATACCAGATGAATAAAATTTATTCTAAAAGGTGATATTTCGAATAAAGTTTGAACACAAAATTATAACTGTAGTATGGCATGATAGTTACTTTCCAAATATGAATAATTCCTAACAGTACTTCCCAAAAATTTACAATTACTTAAAAAAATATAAATTACATAGTTCTGTTGAAAACAGTATGAAAAGGGATTTAAACCTAAAAAATGAAGTGATGAATTTTTGCATGTTTTAGTAGCACAGCAGAAAAACCTCACATTATAAATACAATTTACGTGCATGATGTACAGCACTGGCTTGTTTATATACCAGATGAATAAAATTTATTCTAAAAGGTGATATTTCGAATAAAGTTTGAACACAAAATTATAACTGTAGTATGGCATGATAGTTACTTTCCAAATATGAATAATTCCTAACAGTACTTCCCAAAAATTTACAATTACTAATTTTCTTCCTTTACCTAAAAAAAACGCAAAAATGTAGGCATAAAATTTAAGATATAATAAGCTTTAATATTTTAAATATATAAAAGAAATTATTTTAAATCTATTAATTCAAATACACACTGTACCTGTAAAGTTGTATTTCCTACTACCACATTTCTTCTGTGTCCTAGGTATGAGCTTGTTCCACTGTACAACCAACTCCCCTAAGACAAAAAATACTAATTTTTAAAAGCCGTATATTACATCTATATAGTTAAACTTCTCATTTATGAAAGGTATCTAGGTAAAAATTAAAAAAATAAAAAACGACATTCAAAGGGTCAAATGAGTTTGGAAATATTTAAAATATTCACTTTTTCCTTTAAAATATAATTATACTGTTTTATAGGATTTTTATGCTCATTTTCACAATTGATATATTTCAAATGGTTCCTGTACAGGTTATCGTTAGTTAAGCTTCTGACCAAAAGATTGTAATTAAAATTTTAAAATCTAATTCATCGGATCTGGAAAAGTATAAACTAGGTCACGGAAAATATTTTTTCAGTTCTTCATTTAAAGTATAACTATACAGTTTTATAGGATTTTTATGCTCATTTTCACAATTGATATATTTCAAATGGTCCGTTTCAAAATTACTTGTAGTTAAGCTTCTGACTAAAAGATGTTAATTAAAACTACCAAATATAATTAATCGCATCTTGAAATGTATAAACTAGGTCACGGTAAATATTTTTTCAGTTCTTCATTTAAAGTATAACTATACATTTTTATAGGGTTTTTATGTTCATTTTCACAATTTAAAATTTAAAATGGTTCATTTACCGATTATCCTTAGTTAAGATTCTTAGTAAAAGTTTTAATTAAAATGGCAAAATCTAATTCATCGCATCCTGTAATGTATAAACTAGGTCACGGTAAATATTTTTTCAGTTCTTCATTTAAAGTATAACTATACATTTTTATACGGGTTTTATGTTTATTTTCACAATTGATAAATTTAAAATGTTCATTTACAGGTTATCGTTAGTTAAGATTCTTAGTAAAAGTTTTAATTAAAATCGCAAAATCTATTCATCGTATCTAGAAATGTATAAACTAGGTCACGGTAAATATTTTTTCAGTTCTTCATTTAAAGTATAACTATACATTTTTATACGGGTTTTATGTTTATTTTCACAAATGATAAATTTAAAATGTTCATTTACAGATTATCGTTAGTTAAGATTCTTAGTAAAAGTTTTAATTAAAATCGCAAAATCTAATTCATCGCATCATGTAATGTATAAACTAGGTCACGGTAAATATTTTTTCAGTTCTTCATTTAAAGTATAACAATACATTTTTATAAGGGTTAGTCCGTTTCAAAATTATTTGTAGTTAAGCTTCTGACTAAAAGATGTTAATTAAAACTACCAAATCTAATTAATCGCATCTTGAAATGTATAAACGAGGTCATGGTAAATATTTTTTCAGTTCTTCATTTAAAGTATAACAATACATTTTTATAGAGTTTTTATGTTCATTTTCACAATTGATAAATTTAAAAGGTTAATTTACAGGTTATCGCTAGCTAAGATTCTTAGTAAAAGTTTTAATTAAAATCGCAAAATCTAATTCGTCGCATCTTGAAATGTATCAACTATGTTACGGTAAATATTTTTTCAGTTCATCATTTAAAGTATAACAAAACATTTTTATAGAGGTTTTATGTTCATTTTCCCTATTGATAAATTTAAAATGATTTCTTTACAGGTTATCGTTATTTAAGATTATCAGTAAAAGTTTTAATTAAAATCGCTAAATCTAATTCATCGTATCTAGAAATGTATAAACTAGGTCACGGTAAATATTTTTTCAGTTGTTCATTTAAAGTATAACAATACATTTTTATAGAGATTTTATGTTCATTTTCCCAATTCATAAATTTAAGATAATTCCTATACAAGTTATTGTTAGTTAAGATTCTTACGTATTAACTATTAAGTAAAAATTTTAATTAAAATCGTAAAATCTAATTCATCGCATCTTGAAATGTATAAACTAGGTGACGGTAAATATTTTTTCAGTTCTTCATTTAAAGTATAACAATACATTTTTATAGGGGTTTTATGTTGATATTCACAACTGATAAATTTAAAATGGTTCCTTTACAGGTTATCGTTAGTTAAGATTCTTAGTAAAAGTTTTAATTAAAATCGCAAAATCTAATTCCTTATATCTTGAAATTCATAAACCAAGTCGCGGTATACGATGAATTGCAGAAACTCGCCAAAACAATTAAGATGTTCCTCCTCCGTGCACTTCGATGATAGTAAGAGGAGATGCTCTTGAAACACAGTTTCCCTTTCTATACTGAGTCTTCCAACTTCGATCTATCTGTAATCAATAAGCGGGCTGCGGATTTTCGTTTCCTCAGGTATATGCAAGACTGAAATAAAGTTGCCTTAGGCAGTTCGATTTTTATTCTTAGCATTCATTGCCATAGGAATACGTTCTTCAGAATACACTCTTTGTCAATAATGTATGCATTCTAGCTTTAGCTAGAGAACTATATTTATGAAATAAATTTTTTAGATGTGACAAATATATTACGCATAATTTTTAAAATAAATTTATATAAGCAATATTTTCAAGCCTCGAAACTTTCTTAAAAGCTTTGGAAATTACTTTTATTTCTTTGAGAACTGTGAAAATAAAGAGTGATTTCTATATATACTAAATAAAATCTTTTATATAAAAACTTCTTTGTAAAACTTCTATATAAAAACTTTATATAAAACTTCTCTATAAAAACTCTATATAAATCTTCTATATAAAAACCCTTTATAAAACTTAGATATAAAAACTATATAAAACTCTATAAAACTTCTGTATAAAAACTATATAAAACTTCTATATAAAAACTCTATATAAAACTTCTATATAAAACCTCTATATAAAAACTCTATATAAAAACTCCATATAAAAACTCTATATAAAAACTCTATATAAAAACACCTATGTAAAAAATCCTATATAAAAACTCTATATAAAATATCTATATAAAATATCTATATAAAAACTTCTATATAAAAACTCTATATAAAACTTCTATATAAAAACTTATATAAAACTTCTATATAAAAACTCTATATGAAACTTCTATATAAAAACTCTATAAAACGCCTACATAAAAACTCTATAAAATTTCTACATAAAATCTCTATAAAACGTCTACATAAACTCTCTATAAAACATCTACATAAAAACTCTAATGTGAATGTTATTGATGCAATCAGTGGTGTATATGTGAAGAGGGAAATGTAGTTGTTCTGTCCCCACTCCAGTGGATTACTCTGTACGTATATATGTAAGGATTACTATATAAATTTTGACATACGAGTTAAAATGCGAGAATCTTTCGATAGAAAATTTCTCGTTAAACCATTTGCAGTGAAACCATGAATCATAGACCCTTTATTAGATTTTCATATGTTTGAAAAAGGCAATTCTTTTTAGAATATAGAAAAGTTTAATCGTTCAGTTATATTATAAAATATCAAGAGTCACGCGATTATTTGGGATATATAACATTAAATGAAACATTGAGTTGTATTTTAAGTTTTATTTCCAATATTTGTAAAATATTTTTTAAAAGTGAAAAAGCATACATACAATAACAAATGGAAAGAAACGGTAAATAGATAAAATACAGGGAAGAGGTGATTTTCTCCCCTTTCTGCCTAGCTTTGTACTGTTGTAAGCATGGAATGCCCTTGTTATTCAGCGAACTCAGGTCTTGTGTCCGAGGCCTGTGAATATGTGATTTGGCTCGGTTTAATTTATCCTCCGTGTGGTGAGTTGTTTTCTACAACCAATTAGACCATGATCGTATTTACCTCTATTGTTCAAAGTAATCTAGTAATCTACTGAGAATACTCATGCCAGTTGAAGGAATCTAACCTATGCTCTCTCATATTAAAATAAAGAGAAATATGTCGAGTTAAAATTCAATTTCATTGTATTCCTTTAAGACTTATTTCATTTAAGATTTATTTTATTTTCTTCACATTTTCAACAAATAAAAAATTATTCAAAGTTTGAGAGAATCAAAATCTTGTTCCCCGCTGTCTTGTCCTCCAGACGTAAAAGGTTAATTTCTCTACAAGTTATTGGTAATGTTTTTTTTAATCTTTAATATTGAATATACGATTTCAGTTAAACATAAGAATGTTTATAAACTAATATGAATGAATGAATATGAATTATAAACAAATGTGTCTTAATAAAGATTTGGAGTAAAAAGGGAACTAAACATAAACTTAGCACGTTACAATTTTTCTACGGCGTGTATTTCATTCATATATTGCATTAAAAACTTAAGTTACATATAAGTTACTTAAGAAAAACTGGTGAACTTAAGAAAACGAATGAAACTTTATGTTGAAATATTTGACGTAAAATTCTAATTCTTTTGTTCACTCTCTAATTTGTTCAAACAAATATTTAATAAATTTTAACACATTGTAATTTTAATGCTTGCTTTGAAAACAATGTTTATTTTGTTTACAAAAAACGTACACCTATAAATATATTTCTAAACAAAATATTTTTCGTTTTTTAATCTTTAGTATATCTAGAAAAAGTTCAAAAATATGTAGCTATTTTTCTTTGCCTATTTCTAAGAAATCTAGTCTCATTAATATATTAACCGTCAAAATGTTCTAAGAGTTGTTTTGAGAGCTTAAAGTCTTTTATGAATACACACAAAATCTTCTATTTTATGAAAAAAAATTATATTTATCCATACTATTCCCTTTATTACATCATCTACAAGCAAAACATTAGGTCTTTTAAACATATATCAAAAATTAAATATTTACAAAAAAAGTTTATATTTTATCTTTCATAAATAATAGCCATTTCTTCTATTTTTTAGGTTAATTTAATCTAGGAATATTTCATAATAATTTTTAACATCACAGTAATTTTTAATGACCATGACAAAGATTGCGTAAAAAATACTTAAATTTGTTTACGAATTCACACAAAATCTTCTATTTTATGAATAAAAATGTCATATTTATGCCTTCATAATTTGTCATTTGTTACATACTCTACAAGCAAAACCTCAGCTGTTTCAAACATATATATCAAAACTTAAATGTTTTTGTAAAAAGTTGTTTTTTATTTTATCTTTTATAAATAACCTACAAAAAGAAATTGATATTTGTAACTAAGGTTAGGAATATTTCATACTATTTTTAACGTCATAGTAATTTTAATGACTTTGACTATGGCTACTTAAAATACTTCAATATCTCAATTCAAGAATTTTTGAAATATTCAACAATGAATAAATAAATGAAATTGTTCATTTTTATAAAATGGAGATTTAGAGAAAACGAGAAAACAAGCGTAATTTTCTTTTTTCAGTAATTTACATGTTGACGTTTGCATCTGAATGTTTCTACAATACACTATGATAATGAACTTTTCATTATATTTATTTCTTTAAAAACACCTATTTATATTTTATGAAAATCTTAAAATAAATAACGTTTATAATTCAATATCTGAAATACATAATCATCATACAAACTAAGCAGACACTTTGGAAGTACTACTTAGTACCTTGTAATTGCTATTTAGTTCAGAAATACCCCACAACTGTTCATTAGTAAGCAGTGATTTACTGATGAATAATTGCCTCTTTATTCCTCAACTGAACGTTAACTACGATCAATCGCATTTGGTGGTAATTTAAGAAAAAATCTTGTTCTAGAAGTTTAAATATGTGTTTTTTCTGGTTCCTAATGAAAATTTAATCGGGGTTCTGAGACTGGAAAAAAAGGGAGAAGACAAAACAAAAATTTTGAATAATTATTTTGTTTTTCAGCAAATTACTTTAATCTTTTGAATCTGTTTAACTCAGAAATACACTTGAATGGAAAAAATTCTATAATTAATTTCCAAAGAAAAAAATCTTGATTAGAATAATCTAATTTCTTAAAATAAGCCGTGAAGAATTAAGTGCTCGTAAGAGTTTCGATATTACATAATTAAATTTAACAGTAATTAAAAACTAAAATTCAACAGCAGACTGTAAAATGAAATTGATATCTAATTGCATCCATCGCATAAACGTGCATTAGATTGAAGTTTTGCTATTCGGTATATTTTCTATATCACAATTTTTCCCTCTATTACATGAACATGGATTCGATTCAAGTTTTGTTATTCAGTGATTATTTCTACATCCCACATTCCAACTATTTTTTAAATACTTATTGCATAAACGTACATAGGACTGTAGTTTTGTGATTCAGTCAATATTTTTCTATATCACAATTTTTCCCTCTATTGCATGAACGTGCATTCGATGCAAGTTTTGTGATTCAGTGATTATTTCTACATCCCAACAGTTTTTTTTAGTACTTATTGCATAAACGTAATTTAGATTGAAGTTTTGTGATTCAGTGAATATTTCTACATCCCAACTATTTTTTTAATACTTATTGCATAAACGTTCATAGGACTGAAGTTTTGGGATTCAGTCAATATTTTTCTATATCACAATTTTTCCCTCTATTGCATGAACGTGCATTCGATGCAAGTTTTGGGATTCAGTGATTATTTCTACATCCCAACTGTTTTTTTTTTAGTACTTATTGCCTAAACGTACTTTAGATTGAAGTTTTGTGATTCAGTGAATATTTCTACATCCCAACTGTTTTATTAAGTACTTATTGCATAAACGTGCATTAGATTGAAGTTTTGCGATTCAGTATATTTTCTATATCACAATTTTTCCCTCTATTACATGAATGTGCATTCGATTAAAGTTTTGTAATTCAGTGAATATTTCTACATCCCAACTGTTTTGTTTTGTTTTTAGTACTCATTACATAAACGTGCATTAGATTGAATTTTGTGATTCTGTCAATATTTTTCTATATCATAATTGATTTTTTTTAATTCAGAACACATGATTAGGAAATATAAATCAATTTTTAACTAGGTTTTCCGTAACTTACTAAATTTACTTGATTCTTCTTTTCTATAATCTTGTGTTAGAACACATTTTATTTTCCAAAAAAGTTTCCATATATTTTTATATCAAGAGATCCCAACCATAGTGAACAAAGTCCAATTTTTTCTTTTACAATATAAAATTGTTTACCAAGATTAATAAATTGGCTTTTCATATTATGAATACATATTGTACATATTTCAGAAAATATCATAAATTAATTTTTTCAAAAACTTTCTAATAGTTAAGCATAATAAAAAAATTAGAACTCAATTTTCATAAACTTGTGGAGTTTGTTCTCCAATTGATACGAAAAAGCTTTTGGTTATTTTCATAAAAGGTCACACACTGATAAACTAAGAATTATTCCTTAATTCAAGAAATATTGATTTTTAAGTAGTAAGTCCAAATGCCATCAACTACATAAAATTAGTATTAACGTAGAATGTATATTTTGGATGCTTCCTGAATTAAGTGTCTTCATAGCAAGGAATCCTTAATTTACAAGGGATTTTCCACTAGAATCATGCCTTTCACTAGATTCCTCCCTGTAATTAGATTTAAATATTTTGAAATTAAAACTTACAAATTCACTTTTTAAATTTCAGGCTCCTCAGAAGAAGAATTGTCTATCCTAAATTGCTTTTATGAAGTCTAGATATTTCAAAACATCCATTGACGAAAATAGCCTAGATAACTTCATTCCTAACACAGAAAAAAAACTTTTCTGCATAAGTGAGTAATCGAATTTTGATGACCATGGTTCATCAGGTACTTTTCATTAGTCAATGGAATTAGATTATTCGATGTTAATTAGTTGGATGCATTCATTTTTGACAGCATCCAATTTTCGTTCAATTAATAAAGTAAACGTTAAATGTTTTTATGCGTTCGAAATATTTGTTTTGTTCTAGCTTAATTCTATTTCTCACAGTAAATCCTCAAATAAATTAATGGTACACTAGTGTTTTCGTATCTATGGTTTTTCTACTGTATGGAAACTAATTATCCCCCTTAATTTGTTTGTTTAATAACAAAGGGTTAAATATAAGCTTTTAAAATGATTACTTTTTTGCTATAACAACAATGTGAACTCTATCAGGAAGAAAACGACAGTTGTCTATTAACATGTATTTAATATTTTCATAATACCTTTATTATGTGTTATTACGAACGCAACGAGTCTAACCGGCTTCTAAATGAATAAATTTGTAAATATATATACATATATATGTGTTTCATTCATTTTCTTTATAAGATAATCATTAGATAAAAGAAAGTACATCTTGTATAACTAAAAGAAAGATTAAAACTGAAATTATCAGCAGTATTTTGAGTTTGGTTTAAGAAAAATATAAAATGTTAAAAGATAAGCAAAAATATAGTCAAAGAGTTGTTTAATTTGACAAGAGTAAAACCAAGGCATTGGAGAGTATTTTGCAGATACGAATTTTTATTGTAGTATTTTCTGAATTGCTATAACTATTGAAACTTACTGCTGGAAAGTGCAATATACTATATTCTGGTAATAGAATAAAGCAGTTATTTAATGTTAAAAAACGATATTTATTGTAATAAAACAAATAATTCTAAAAGTTTATATCTGGATTTAAAGATTGGGAATTTTGTCTCATGCAGTACTAAACTTTATTTTACCTAAATATTTGTTGCCAAAAATTTGTCTGAAGTATTTCTTCAAGTAAAATATTTGAAAATATTTGACAAGATAAAACAAGTTTGATGAATTTTTGAAATTTTTAACCTCAATAAAAGCGTAATTATTGTAGCATTTAAAGATGTCAAGAAAACTTGAAGACGAAAATTTGAAGTCTTTTATAAGAATTACATAAAGTTCTGTAACATTGACGTTTAATACATACACGTGTCTCAAATTTGTGCTAAGATATTATAAAAGTAATTTCTTACCAATAAAATATCTACCCATCTACCAACTACCAATACCAACATCTTACCAATAAAACTAAAATATCTTTCTAATAGTATATACTCAACGATAATTTTAAGTCTGGTAACTCTAACCATGAAGCCAAAGCCAGAAAAGCATTTCATCCTTAACACTAGATTTATGGATGTTGATCATATACCTATTTTTACTGAAGTGAGCCAATCTGACTCATACAAGAAAATTGAAGTTTATTGCAAAGAAAATAGTTCTAAATTAATTTAAATGAAATGTCTATCAAAAAATTCATAGAAAATATTTTTTACATATAAAATCTGTTTTTGAAAAACATTTTCCGCAAATATTTCTATTACATTTAGAACAATGGTTTCTACATCTGTTTCTTTTGCCCGATTGTTTAACTTGACAATTATTCAGTGCGTCAGTAGCTTGAATTTCTGTCATTGGAATGGAAGTGTTCTCGACTTCTTCTCTATATTTACTTTATATTATACTTTATACTTACTTTATACTATATTTATTACTATATTTATTTATTTTCATATACATTCTATGAGTCAAAATTGGCTCACAACCTTGAAAATAGGTATGCCACATTTGATAATGCGAAATGAAGGAGTCTGCGGGGCTGAGGAATGAAAGTTTACACATATTTTATTAACTAAAAACCAAAGTATGTTTTTGAAAAGTGATATTAAAGTTTTATATATATAGTCATCAAATTTTTAATGAGTCAAATTGGCTCGGTCCGTAAATCTAGTGTTAGACACAATATTTCTTAGTTAATATATAAGTTTAGGGTTAATATATTAAAGAATAAATAAGTCGTTATAATTTATTTCTTACTCGTAATAATATCTGGATTTATAGCGATATTAAAATCGTGTATCTTAGTTGATAATTCAATTTTTATTTTATAAAACAAATAAATATAACCAAGTATCAATATAATTTATCTGTAGCTCTGGATTTGATAGTCTTTTTCCTCCATTACTTTTAAAGATCATTAAATCTATATAAAAAACTTATGTAAAAAATTTTGAGTTAGTACATCAACATTGATATTAAAATTGAGTTTAACTTTAAAAGCTAGAAACATAGTGTTTACTAATTTGTTAATATCTCTCAAAAATTGTAATGTAGTTTCACAGAATATTTTTATCATCTGTTACATTCACCTTCAGTAAATCTAACGTAAGTAAAGGCATTAAAACAATCCGATAGAATATGACAGAAATGATACCTTTCTCTGCGTCAGGAAGATACATATACTATTTAATTTGGTTCAACTGCGCAGTCATATGCACGCGAAGAAAGGATGTTTTATTTTGAAATTTGGATTGTAATAAAAAATTTAATTGACTAAACATTGTCATTCCTCTTTAATTCCCCATAACATTTTGAATCTATCAGTCGCAAATATTGATTAGTATGGCATTCGCCATGCGAAATCACTGCTATTGTAAATACTGCTTTCAATATATTTTCTGGTTCATTAGTTTGTGAATGAAACTTTATTATTGGTTCTGTAAAGGAGGTGGAAGGTGGAGGTATTTTGAACATTGTAAACAAACCCTAATCGACGCACCAGTGAGGTAACTGAGTAGACTATTATTATACTACACGTCGTACGGTAAAAACAGCTCTTGACGAGGTTGACTTATCAATATGCAGTGGCACATGAAATAAAAATGATGAGACAAATGAAATCATTATGTCAAGTAGTTTAGGGGAATATCTACATTACCATACACTACTTCAAGTATTCCATATGATAGTAAGACCACACAGTGTTGTGGGAAATATGTTCAGAAATTTTATAGAAGTTTTTGTAATGAGATGCAGTGCAATTCTTTTATTATATCAAGTATCAATATAATTTATCTGAAACTCTGGCTTTGTTTGTCTTTTCAATCCATTAATTTTAAAGATAATTAAATCTATATAAAAAAGAAACTTATGTAAAACAATATTGAGGTAGTACATCAATATTGATAATAAAATTGAGTTTAACTTTAAAAGCTATAAGCATAATGTTTAAGAATTTGTTAATATCTCTCTAAAACTGTAATACAATTTCAGAAAACATGTTTAGCATTTCCTACATTCACCTTCAGTAAATCTAACGTAAGAAAAGGTCTTAAAACAATCCTATAGAATATGACAGAAATGATACCTTTCTCTGAGTCAGGAAGATAATATACATATATTATTTAA
Source organism: Pardosa pseudoannulata (assembly GCA_032207245.1). Taxonomy (NCBI): domain Eukaryota; kingdom Metazoa; phylum Arthropoda; class Arachnida; order Araneae; family Lycosidae; genus Pardosa; species Pardosa pseudoannulata. The sequence goes on from CM063505.1 coordinate 168,091,293, forward strand.
TTTTATTCAGCTGCGCAGTCATATGCAAGCAAAGAAAGGATGTTTTATTTTGAAGTTTGGATTGTAATAAAATATTTCATTGACTAAACATTGTCATTTCTCTTTTTTTCCCTTAACATTTTGCGTCTATCAGCCCTCAAATATTGCTTAGTATGGCATTAGCAATGCGAAATCACTGTTATTATAAATACTGCATCAATATATTTTTTTCTGGTTTATTCGTTTGTGAATGAAACTTTATTATTGGTTCGGAAAAGGAGGTGGAGGTATTTTGAACATTGGAAACAAACCCGAATCGACTCACCATTGAGGTAACTGAGTAGGCTTTTATTATACTGCACGTCGTACGAAAAAAACAGCTCTGTATGACATAGACTTATCAATATACAGTGGCACGTGAAACAAAAATGATGAGGCATAAATGAAATCATTATGTCTATATAGTTTAAGGAAAGTCTATTTAGACTACCATACACTACTTCAAGTATTCCATATATGGTAGTAAGACCACACAGTGTTGTGGTAAATATGTTCTGGAATTTTATAGCAGTTTTAGTAATGAGATGCAGTGTAATTCTTTTATTATATCAAGTATCAATATAATTTAACTGTAATTCTGGATTTGCTTGTCTTCCTCCTCCATTACTTTTAAAGATAAATAAATCTATATAAAAAACAAACTTATTTAAAAAATACTGAGCTAGCACATCAACATTGATATTAAAATTAAGTTTAACTTTAAAAGATATAAACATAATGTTTACCAATTTCTTAATATCTCTAAAAGATTGTAATATAGTTTCACAGAATATTTTTAACATTTGTTACATTCACCTTCAATAAATCTAACGTAAAAAAGGGTCTTAAAACAATCCAATAGAATATGACAGAAATTATACCTTTCTCTGCGTCAGGAAGATGTATTAATGTCAGGATATTATTTAATTTGGTTCGACTGGGCAGTCATATGCAAGAGAAGAAAGGATGTTTTATTTTGAAATTTCGATTGTAATAAAAAATTTAATTCACTAAACATTGTCATTTCTCTTTTTTTCCCCATAACATTTTGAAATCACTGCTGTTGTAAATACTACATTCAATATATTTTTTTCTGGTTTATTCTTTTGTGAATGAAACTTTATTATTGGTTTTGTAAAGGAAGTTGAAGGTGGAGGTATTTTGAACATTGTAAACAAACCCGAATCGACGAACCAGTGAGGTACCTGAGTAGGCTATTATTATACTGCACGTCGTACGATAAAAAAAAGATCTTGACGAGGTTGACTTATCAATATACAGTGGCACGTGAAATAAAAATGATGAGACATAAATGAAATCATTATGTCAAGTAGTTTAGCGGAAGTCTATTTAGACAGCCATACACTACTTCAAGTATTCCACATGATAGTAATACCACACAGTGTTGTGGGAAATAAGTTCAGGAATCTTATAGAAGTTTTTGTAATGAGATGCAGTGCAATTCTTTTATTATATCAAGTATCAATAAAATTTATTTGTAACTCTGGATTTGCTTTTCTTTTCAATCCATTACTTTTAACCCTCAGACTGCTCTATTTTTAAACCGAGATCTTTTTAAAAATTGCGTATTTTTCTGTTGCATAGTTTAAGTATATATATATATATATATATATATATATATATATATATATATATATATATATATATATATATATATATATATATATATATATATATTATATATATTATATATATTATATATATATATATATAATATATATAATATATAATATATATATACATATATATATTTATACATATACATATATATATATATATATATATATATATATATATATATATATATATATATTTATATATAAACTGGAGAGTTGAAATACAATTTTTTTTCATAGAAAAGATTTTTTATATTGACTTTTATCATGAGAAACTAAGCTTTCCGAAAAACTACTTTCAGATGTTATCTTATAAAAAAATTATATTTTTAATAAATTTCAATTGAAACACAGTAATTTCTAGTTATTACATACTATCTATAATACTATTATCTAATATAACTATAGTTCTAGCCATATAATTCTATTTATTACCTAATTAAATGTCTAATACTGTATATAATAAATTCCACTGGTTAAACGGTGAAAAGGTGGAATGTGCTTCTTAATAAAGGAAGAAAAACATATGCCCGTGGAAATCGCGGGATGAGCAGTCAGAGGGTTAAAGATAATTAAATCTATATAAAAATCAAACTTATGTAAAAAAATGAGGTAGTACATCAACATTGATATTAAAACTGAATTTAACTTTAAATATAATGTTTACCAATTTGTTAATATCTCTCAAAAATTATAATATAGTTTCACAGAATATTTTTAGCATTTGTTACATTCCCCTTCAGTAAATCTAACGTAAGAAAAGGTCTTAAAACAATCCGATAGAATATGACAGAAATGATACTTTTCTATGCGCCAGGACGATAATACACATATTTTGAAAGAGATAAAGCTATTAGAGTTGTATTTCTCTACACTAAGATTTGTAATAGGAATATCCATCGCGTTTTGAATATCAGTCCTATCTCTTCGATATTCCTTCGTGATAAACCTCATTTGAAATAAGAGCTTTGTATAATTTAAAAGCAGTCACGAATTCTCATCAAGTCCGTACTCTTTTTGTTGAAATGCACTATAAATGTAGCATAAGATCTGAAAGGATGTAGATATGTGTAAAATAAATATTAAGTAATAAGAATTGTAAAACAATATGACACCATTTATACAACATAGAAACTGCACAGATTTATACAACAGTTACTATTATTTTAATTTTTGCCTTTTTAACAATCTTTTTATAATAATAAAGTCTCAGAAGTCATGAATTTCAAAATGTAATACAATAATTTTATTTTGGGGATTATAAGGTTGGCACATTTTTAGATGATGCGAGACATTTCAAGCTGAAAAGGCTTAGTAGTCTCGAGACTCGAGTAGTCCTTCGATTTTGAGACTACGAGTAGTCCCAAAATCGAATCCCGGTACAGGCGATGTGGTAATTCTAATGTAATTTAATTACATTTGTAATTACTCGTACGCGTTGTGGCGTCAAGTATCCCCTATATAATAATAGCCTAAGTTGTCTGTCCTCGAATTTATGAAGCGGTTGTACCTGGAATGGATGCAGGCATTAATATTGGTGGATTTTTCATGAGTTAGGGTTAGTAAAATTCACAGCGAGTTCCACCCCATCCCCACTTTTCGAGAGTGTTTAACGCTATTATTTCAAGTCTTATTCTCTTATTCTATACTAAATTCATTCTTGATATGAATTTAGTATAAAATAAGAGGCAGCAGCGAGGGCAGAGATAATATTTAAACTGTACTGTGTTTACTTGACCCTCATATACTCTAACTAATTCTTTCATCGGGTGTAGGCCTAGCACATTTGGTAGAGGGTCTGCCCGTTCAATCAGCGTACTTATCGGGTTGATGGTTCTGTCACCGACTTAGCCAAATTTTTCTAAATGTCTAATTAATTTAATATTTTCTGATTTTTCTTTTAAATTCTTATTCCTAAAGTTGTTTTATTATTTTCAAAATTGTTGTATTATTTTTAAAATAAATGTTTACTATTTTTTCAACTTTTTATGACTTAAACTTTCTTCTCGTAATGTAATAATAGCCTAAGTTATCTGTCTATCCGTCCTCGAATTTATGAAGCGGTTGGACGTGGTATGAATAGAGCATCCATATTGGATTTTTGATGAGTTAGGGTTAGCAAAATTCAAAGCGAGTAAAGTTGATTTTTTCCTAAACTATAGATCCGATTCTAAAATAAATTGGTATTAATAAGCGTAGTATCACAGCGAAAAATACTGTCATATTTAAAACGTTCGAAATTCACCTCGTACCCCTTTTCGAGCGTTTTAATGCCATTATATCAAGCCCTATTTTAGGATCGGGCTATTAAATTTATCAATTTATCACATAATAAATAGCTAAAAATAACATTTTTTGTAGCATTGACGTCATTCCTTTAACTATCTCATTTAATCATTTATTTTAGATTATTTAAATATCTTCTGCATGATTTCCTTATGT
>CM063505.1:168097889-168115389 GCA_032207245.1 Pardosa pseudoannulata
GATATACTTTTAAAACTACAACTGCTACTTTCTTGTTTAAAAAATTATAAGTATGCTGTGCAACAATAACAATTAAAATTGTTTATAAAATTGGCACAATATTGGCTATAGCTGAAAAAGGAAAATATAAATTTCGTTAATTTTGTTTCATAATTTCGTCACATTTCGTCAACAAAATTTTACAAGGCGATCCGCTGTCAACCACCGCTGTCAATATAATCAATACCCCTAATCTTTTCTGCATATAAAAATAATCATATTCAAACATAGCAGTTCTTACTATGAAAGTAAAATTTATTTTATTTGAGACATGTAATATACATGTTTAAATAATTTCATGAAGTTGGGATCCAATGATTTAACGAGGTTCTGATTTGTACATTACAAATAAGGTTACAATTGTTTACAGGATTACTTGTAAAAGTGTATCAACTAGAATTATATCAAATATCTAAAAATATGACATTCATATTTAATTACCAAAGAATTTAGTATTGTAAATAAAACTTAATCCTATTTAATTAGATATTATATATATGTGTGTATATATATACATATATATATATATATATATATTTATGCACACACACACACATCTCCAAAGATCATTGAATATTATTACGATTATTTCTGAAAGATGCGATGTATGCAATAAAAACATCTTCGTACAACAAAAATAAGCAAAAATATTCCCTATATAAAAATTAAGAAAAAATTATCTTAAGGCACACGCCTTAAAATAATGAGCTAGTTATAACAACAGTTTAAAAATTAAACCACTAATACTACCGGTGAATTGGGAAAATAAAGCTAGGGAGTTAAAAACAATATAAAAATACACGCCTTAAACTGATGAGCTAGTTAAGACAACAGTTATATAATTAAACCACTAATACTACCGGTGAATTTTGAAAATAAAGCTAGGGAGTTAAAAAACAATATAAAAATATGTGTGTGTGTTTGTGTGGATTTGTGTTTGCATGTATATAAGGGAAAGTTAACTAAGTAACGATTTTTTTTATATTGGTTTGGTTTGGTTTGGAGCACTACGGTCTACTGTTTTGCACACGAGGGCTGATGAGACCGGGACCTACTGTTTAAAGCCGATTCCGAACGGCTACGAACATCCATGTCATAGTGGGATTCGAACCCACGAACTCCAGAACCGATTTTTATATTGTAAATAAAAGTAAATATGTAGACAAAAAATCGAGATTATAAAAAAAAATTATATATGATTATCGTATTAACCTATCATCCAATAATTTCATCTCTTTAGTACTTCATGTGCTAAGAACAAAAAAGATTTATTCTTTGTAACATCCACGAATAATTTGCAAAGATTACCTAACATACTACACCTTATTTTCCTTATCTAGAAATTCTACAACTTATAATTGATAATTGATGCGATGAAATTTAACTTCCAAAGCAAATAAATATGTTAGAAGCCTTAAAACTACTTTTAAATCCTTAAAGATTTTCCTTGTAAAATAGGGAACCAGGAACCTTTCGGGATTCCTAAATGAGTTACACGCATTAGATAAATTTCTTAAATTATAAAATTTTGAATTATTAATAATTAGTCTTGTCTTTTAATTATCATTTAAGGATAAATGGCATTATTAACGAACCTTGCAAAGATCTCATAAATAATAACTCCTAATTAAACCTTACACGGCAAGAAAGTCGAATGCTGAGAGGAGTAATTATTTCAATATTTCATCGCTTCATTAAAATGTAACGGGAATCGTAGAATTATGCGATTAGCATTTACAATGTTGTCAAATTAAATCGCTGAACAGTAATTTCGGCCTGTATTTCCAAGCAACTTATCAACGGCCTACTAGCAGTAATTATGTGAACCATACTTGATCTTAATTGCACGCGCAGGTGTATCTTACATTACCTCAAGCGTATCAGTCGGGCCTTAATCTGGCAGTAGCGCTGGATATGTTGCTTACTTAAGTGTTAAATGTGCGAGTGAAAATTTCACTAGAAAGAGCATTGTTGGGGAAACTTCTGCTGCTCACTTGTATCGCAAATTACGTCAAGTGTTAAACAGATTTAAAAATATTTGAGAATTTTTCTCAATTTTCTTTGCTGAAATCTGATGCACCATATATTATAAAACTAAAACCAATAGCAGATCCTTCTATTTCAAGTTTCTGGTTTAAATTTAGAAATTTTGAAATTTTAAGATCGAATTTAAGGCACCTATAGAAACATTTAATGGTAAATAACTGTTTTAATGATTGCACAAAATTAAAAATTGAATCCGCTGTAAAGTAATATAATAGAAAATACTGTACAGTATTAGTTAAAAATACTTAAGACTATCGGATAGGACTTGTAGTTATTATGCGAAGATTTCGTCTTTCTGCCTGACAGTTTTGACAAAGATTGACATTGCCTGACAGTCAGTTGTTTATGTCCCCATTAACTCTTTCACGGGCTGAGGGAAGATTACTTCCCACCTACACGATCTTACAAAATACACCTGTGGGAAGTGCAAAACCTATACTAATATATTGGTCTTGTTATTGAAACAAAGTAAGACTGATTCCCGCTTCGGTTTTGTGCTGTCATCAATTGTTCGATCGATTGAATAAAAATAGCAGCTCTGTTTTGAAAGTTTGGAAACGTGGAGTGAGAAATAAATGGCCTACGAAAGGGTTAGCGCTTAGTAGAAGAGAGCCACATCATCCTCTTTCATGAAACATAGGCCATTTAACGTTAAGCAGACCATTTTAAATCATTGTTTTTAAAGTCGTGTTTACTTCAGAAAAGAGTCGGGACGAGAAAGACGAGATTTGACGCGTAAAATAAGTCTCGACAAGCTTTCATCTAGTGAAGAAACGAGGCACATAATTGTCCCTCCAACATAGTACCTCTCTGGTGACACTTGTTTAACCCTTTGACATAGAAATAAAATGCTGTATAATGCGTACTACAAATATTTAATTTAGTTCAAATGCTCAGGCACATGCAAGCCGAAAAGAGAATGTTTTATTTACATTGTTTACATTATTGTCCCTCCAACATAGATATACTTTAGCATATTATATTCCTGGTGACATTTGTTTGACCCTTTGACATACAAATAAAATGCTGTATAATGCGTCTGAAAAATATTCAATTTGGTTCAAATGCGCAGTCACGTGCAAGCCGAGAAGAGAATGCTTTATTTACATTGTCCACATTATTGTCCCTCCAACATAGATATACTTTAGCATATTATATTACCGGTGACACTTGTTTAACCTTTTGGCATAAATAAAACGCTATATTATGCTTCAGAAAATATAATTTAATTTTTTTCAATTGCACATTCATATAAAATCTAAGAAAGATAATTTTTTTAATTTGAATTGTTATAAAATATTTATTTGACTAAACATTGTCATTTCTCTTTTTCCCCCCATAACATTTTGAATCTATCAGTCGCAAATATTGCCTAGTATGACATTCGCCAAGCGAAATCACTGTCATTGTAAATACTGCTTTTAACCCATCCACCGGCCACCCTCCTCACCTTTTTCCCTTTCAAAACAGTCACCCTTTTCGTAAATTCCAGACGGAACTTACTGTACCATACTAGAGTTGCCGGTTTAAAAGTTGTCAGGCTACTTTTAAATTATTTTCCCTGCAAGGTAAAGGAGTTCCGTTACTCAAAATTAGTTTCTTTCATTTATTATCGCTTTGCAATATTTTTTTTCCTCAAAAGTGTGCGATACGAGTTATACGAATGCGAACGAGAAGGGGTCGACAGGTCCGTTTTCGAACAGGAATTCGCTGTCGAACCCCCGTCGACGCGTCCGTTCAGTGGGTTAATAATCTTTTTTCTGTTTTACTCATTTTTGGTTGAAAGTTTATTATTGGTTTTGTTATAGAATTTAACCAGGCTGACCCAGGCTTTTCGCCCATACAGCAGCAAACTACTGAAGACAGTCGCCACAACAGCAATCACTAACAGCTACAAAGCTGCGCTGACCTACGAGAGGCTCCGTCGTGGCTCGAAATTAATGTAGACGACCCCAGTAAGGATACAATACCACATCGGCAAGATCGAGACTACCAGGGAAGTCTGAAGAGAAGGATCACTCAGGAAACCCCGGGTTCGTGAAACCCGAGTATACCTAAAGGAGGTATACCCCTTGAGGTTGTCAGACGGCTATCATCGGCCTAGGAGGGACACTCCTAGTTTACAGGGGGCGCCACGAGGAGGCTGATAGCTGTCCTAGGTGAGGTACCGTAGTACAACACCCTGAGGCTCAACTCCTCAGCTGTGCCGAAACACCGCTGAAGTGTATCACTGCCCCACCCCCTTATTGGTTTTGTAAATGAGGTGGGAGATGAAGGAATTTTGAACATTGTAAACAAACTCGAATCGATTCACCAGTGAGGTAAATGGCTACTATTATACTGCACGTCGTCCGAAACTAACAGCTCTTGAAGAGGTAAACTTATCAATATAGTGGCAACTGAAATAAAAATAAAGAGGCATAAATGGAATCATTATGTCAAATAGTTTAGGGGAAGTCTTTGTAGACTACCATACACCGCTTCAAGTATTCCATATGGTAGTAAGACCTTACAGTGTTGTAGGGAGTATGTTCACGAATTTTATAAAAGTTTTTTTTAATGAGATGCAGTGCAATGCTTTTATTATATGAGATAACAGAAACTGCATGAGATCTTAAAATGACAACATTTTTCTGATGCATTTGCCCCATAATCAGCCAATAATGTTCTTTAAACCTAATCAGCATGTTTGATATCATTTAAAGCTAGATCATTCATTACACCAACCCCATATGATTATCTACATATTTAAACTGTTGGTTTCAAAAGAATTATATTAATTGCAGATAACTTAATCAGCAGTCATATTTTCAGTTTTCTTTGAAGAACTACGACCTACTTTTTGTCGCACGACAGCTAATGAGACTGGGATCAACACATTAAATCCCATTTTAAATGGCTATGAATATAGCAACAGATGAATTCGGACCCAAGAAGTCCGGTTTCAAAGAACAGGAATCCACCCATTCGTCCATCGTTCGGCACAATATCTAAAGAATGTATGCTTGTTGTATGCTTCACTTTTTAAAATACTGTGGAGCTTATAATAATTTCGGGAATGAGGTATATGGGGCATTGGCCATTTTTGGACTTAATTTCATAAAAATATTTTCTTCCCTTTAATTTATATTACATTTCACTGCTTTACAGTATTAGCATCTGTATGACAAGTTTCATCAGAAGGAAAAGGAACTATCTTTCAAAATGTTTTTAGAATAAGAGAGAAGGAAAGAGAGAAAGAAAAGAAATAGAAAGAAAAAGAGAGAGAGGGATAAAGAGAGAGAGAAAGAGAAAGAGAGACAGAACGAGAGAGAGTGAAAGGGAGAAAGAGAAAGAGAGAGAGAGAAAGGGAGAAAGAGAAAGAGAGAAATAAAGCAAAAGAGAAAGAGAGAGAAAGAGAGAAAAAGAGAGAGAGAGAAAGGGAGAAAGAGAAAGAGAAAAAGAGAAAGAGAAAAAGAGAGAGAGAAAGAGAGAGAGAGAAAAAGAGAGAGAAAGAGCGAGAAAGGGAAAAAGAGAGTGAAAGAGAAAGAAAGAGAAAAAAAGACAAAGAAAGATAGAGCGAAAGGGGGAGAAAAAGAGAGAGAGAGAGTGTGTGTGTGTGTGTGTGTGCGCATGTGAGTGAAAATATGCACCCATACACGCATAAGCATGTGTGTATGAATAAAATACTTAATTGAGATTAAAGGAAAGTAATGCAGCAATGTTCAACTTGACTATTCAATTAATATTATCATTATCCTTCCTTTTATGGATTTTTTGACTTTACGATTCATTATTTATTCATAACCTTAAGGCACAATATTGATTTATTTTAGAATTGGAAATATTTTTTATGAATAAAGAAAATTTCAGTGTATATCCCCCTAAATTATTCTTAGTCTAATTTAATAACAAAAGCTAACAATTATTCTTTCAAACAACCCAATAATCGTTAATTAGCTTGCAAATGGAAAAAAGTCAAACACCTTACTTTTACATAGTTGAAACTAATGGTTTTATATTAGTTAATAAATTGCCTTCGATTCTACTGCTGGCAATCACAAAGATTGTTTTTAAGCAAATGTGGAATGATTATCAATTTAAAAAATTTTCAACCAATTGCAAAAATTACTAGAAAAAGTTACTTGCATCAGGATTTTAGTATGAGCAAATACGGCTTATCTTTGAGTTTCTGAAATAATGCTGATAGGAAATGTGTCTGGGGAACTGAAGTTATTAGAAGCGGATGAGAATCAAGTATTGCAAATTCAACAAAAAAAAAATCTATTTCTATACCTAAAGTTTGGAAACTAGTGCCAAGCTCATAGCATATGCAGCTAAAGGAAAATGATTTTTAAACTAATTCTCAATATTTAAGCAACTTTCAGCTATGAATATTTTTATCCACAGAAAATATCGTGCGATCAAATATTCACATTAGAGCAATCTGCACTGCTCTGAAATTCTTATTAAATTCCTTAAAATGAGTTTAACTCTGTTAGTGTTTAAAACTGGATGCGTAGCGAATTTCAAGCATTTAAATGTAAGATTTATGTTTTTAAGCATTATTATCCCCCACCACAACGTGCAAATATGTACTGCTGTATTTTTTGTTTATAGATTAGCTTGTGTTATGCTTTTATTTTTTATATTTATTTGCTCTAAGAAATGGGTTTTGTCTCACTTCAGCGCAAATGGAAAAATTCGTTAAGGGCTCACGGTTTATTTTGATTATGGTATAAATCCTAGTCTTGAATCTACAAATAACTTTAAGAGAGATCATTAATTGGTACAATAGGGGTATTTGAACGTCATGGTTGAGAATAAACAATACTATATTTTGAATATTCGTCTCAAAATAAGCTTTATCTTATGTACTACTTAGTTCACTAAATTCTTTTCTTTCATGGAGGAATTCCTTTTGTGATTTTGTCACTGTCTGAAATATATTAACACATTGTGTGCGGGTACATTTCGCCGCGGAATTGTACCGTGAACGGGCATTTTGAGCGTAAATTTAGTTTTTCATTTAAATCTCAAGAGATCGAAAATTATTTAATTTTTAATCAACTTTTCTTATTTTATATTGAAATATACAAACAAATATATCAATAGAAATATATAAATAACAACCATAAGATTTTTTAAATAAAAAAATATTTTTTTAGTAGATCAATTTATAATAGTAAATATGAAATATCATATAGAAATAGTAGTATATAGTTTTAATTTTTTCCCGTTCTGAGGTTCCGCATCGATTGATGTAAAAACTAGTTTTTATTTGTCTAAATGTTTTCAGAATCTATGTAGTAGACAAGAACATTCGTTTTCCTGTATATACGGTTATTTTTGTACTCACAAACAAACCATGTTGTTATACTAGCCAATACTAGTACGTGACCCGCGCTCAAGTACCAATCGTCAGAAAACGTACTAGTACGTGTCCCGCATACAATGTGTTAATACTAAAGTTATCAGTTTGAAGAAAAATGGTTAAAAATAACTAATGGTAATTGATGGTTATATAAGAAAAATGCATCTACCACATGAAAAAGTATAACTGGTTTTTTTTAATTCATTTTATTAAATGCATAATTTCCTTTAAAATTTGTACAAAAACTGTCCCTTACAGCATCATATACTTACAAAATACCCACAAACAAACCATGTTGTTATACTAACCCGTACTAGTACGTGACCCGAGCTCAAGTATTAATCGCCATAAAACGTGCTAGTACGTGTCCCGCTATCAAGTATCAATCGTCAGAAAACGTACTGTACGTGTCCCGTATACAATGTGTTAATACACTTCAGAAAAGTGTTCTATCTCTGTCGAACAGTTCAGAACATATTCGTTCGGTTTTTATCAGGGCTTCGAACCGGAACTGAACCGAAAACTGGAAAAAACCGTTATTTTGGTCGGAACGAAAACCGGAACTGAACCGAAAAAAATATCGGTTTATTTCGGTTCGATATATCTTTCAGTCATTTTGTTACTGTTACCAACTTATCAATATTTTCTAATTTAACGTCAACTTTATAATTACATATCCGCACTTGTATAAGTTTGCAATGGTGGTTTTGGCAGCTCCAGCTACACAAGTTAGTGTTGAAAGAGCGTTTTCAGGTTTGAAATTTATTCTCCGAGACAACAGAAGTAATCTCAATGAAACCACGTTAGAAGATATATTAATAATTAGAGGCAATTTTCATATGTTAAATAAATAATATATTTTTTACATAATTATTGCAAGGCCAAGTGCACGATGTGAGAGTCAAACGACGAATGTGGGTAATCATGAACCTAGTTGTCAAATGCGATTTTGATAATGGATAACAATGCCAATGCTCGCCGCTCTTATCGTACCTGCTGTTTGTATCAATTCACATAGTGTACCAGTTAAAAAAAGAATAAAATCTTCTAAATTTTGATAGAATTACATTTTTTGTTTATGATAGAATTATATTTTTAGTACAAATAAGAATATACATAAAATGAAATTATTCATTTGGAACTGAAACGAAAACAGTTATTTTTGGCGGAGCAAAAACTGGAACTGAACCGATATTAATTTTTTAGTTGAACCGGAACGAAAACCGGAACAAAAAAAATTACGGTTCGAAGCCCTGGTTTTTATGGTTTCTCTTGAGCGTGACATGAATCCTAACCCAATGTTTTCAAGTTATTTTAATAGAAACAATTGTCTGGTACAATATGAGCTTGTGCCCATTATGATTTGAAAACAATGCTAGATGTGGAAATACTTGTCTTAAAGGGATGTTATTAATTTTCATGTTCTTAGTAATTAACGAAAATTTTAAATATAATCTTTCCAAACAATTTCCTCTGTTATTTCTTCAGAGGTTAAAAACCCATTAATTCTATTAACAAAGGGGTTCTGACTCTGCCAAACGGATCAGAATAAATTCGTTGATATTTCATAGTTCTGATTGAGTCTGTTAAATCCTTACCCTTCCAACTTCAAATATTTTAGAATGACAATTAAAAGGTACTGTATATTTCTGTGCATATTATAATTTGAGAACAATAATATATGTAGAAATATTTGTCTTAAGAGAAAACTGAATTTTATGTACTGAGCCATTAGGAAAAATTCAAATAAATACTTTACTTTGACAAAATTATCTTTGTGTATCCATGGTTAAAATCCATTAACTCCAAAACTGAATTAATAATTTTAGTTAAGTTTCCCTTATTTTTCTCTTTTTAAAAGTTTTCGACGTGAAGAGGAAAGTATTTTTAAAGGCCTTTCATGTGATAGATTCCCAGGGCCTTAAAATTTTATTGCTGTTTACTCAAAAGTGAAGCATCATCTTCGTGTCATGTTTCCGTTGACGTCACAACCAAATAGAGATATACTTAAGAAAGGAAACCAAACAAGTTTCCCCGTTTAAACTGATTACGGAGTACACATATTCGAATTAACGCCCTTAAACCCAATTAAAATTTTCCACATCCAAGCACACGCGAATACCCCGTGGGATTAGATATATTTTGAAACTTTGTCATAGCTCATAGAAGAATATTTTAAGATACTCGCTTCAATGATTCTGTAATGTTAACATTTTCATATTTCCTTTGGATGCAGCTTGGTTTAAAATGAATTTAATAATTTATAAACTGGTAAAAACAGTCCTCAAAATTATTTATATTTAATGTGTTTCGAGAATAAAGAAGCAATTTTAGTGAGTAAAATCAGTTTTAAATACAAAACTACATACTGTTTGTCAAATTAACGAAATCAGTGTTACATGACAAAACATACTACACTACCAAAATTAAATTATCAGGAAAATTTTATTCAGTAGCGTATTCTATTTATACTATATATAACATGATAATTACAGTCAGTACCGGCTATATGGTCACCAGCTTATAAGGTCAGTTTTCTAAAGTCCTTTCCAACTTAATAGGAAACGTGTTAAAGTGCACCGCCAGTGGACAGTCATTTTCTTTTTCTTGTTACCGGTTATATGGGCAGTTTCAAGTTTTCAACGAGTTTCCTTTTTTTCTATTCTTTTTCTTTAAGAAGTCAGTGAGAAATTGGATAGGACCTGAATTCAAGCCTTTATTTCCCTCCCTTTCTTGTTTGTGTTGTTTGTGTAGACATCACCTCTCTCAGTTCTTTTGGCCTATGACAAGAGGTGGACATCTGTCTGTTTATTGGTTGAAGTTATCTCTCCTTGCTTGAGTTGAAATTGAGGCGAAACAAGTAAAGGAAAATTTTGTTGAATTAGGATCATACGTCACGAATAAGAACGTTCATTTTTTTCTATTCTTTTTCTTTAAGAAGTCAGTGAGAAATTGGATAGGACCTGAATTCAAGCCTTTATTTCCCTCCCTTTCTTGTTTGTGTTGTTTGTGTAGACATCACCTCTCTCAGTTCTTTTGGCCTATGACAAGAGGTGGACATCTGTCTGTTTATTGGTTGAAGTTATCTCTCCTTGCTTAAGTTGAAATTGAGGCGAAACAAGTAAAGGAAAATTTTGTTGAATTAGGATCATACGTCACGAATAAGAACGTTCATTTTTTTCTATTCTTTTTCTTTAAGAAGTCAGTGAGAAATTGGATAGGACCTGAATTCAAGCCTTTATTTCCCTCCCTTTCTTGTTTTTGTTGTTTGTGTAGACATCACCTCTCTCAGTTCTTTTGGCCTATGACAAGAGGTGGACATCTGTCTGTTTATTGGTGGAAGTTATCTCTCCCTGCTTGAGTTGAAATTGAGATGAAACAAGTAAAGGAAAATTTTCTTGCATTAGGATCATACGTCACGAATAAGAACGTTCATTTTTTAATTAAAGGCTTCGAAAAGAAAGAAATTATCATTTTCTGCCAAAAATGAACTGATTGAAAATTTTAAAAAATCTAATCTTTTAAAGGCTACTTTCCCCAAAGCAAATTCGATTATCTGGATGACATTAAACAACGTTTTAGCTGCCAAACTTTGGTCCTCAAGTGTTGAAATCGGTGACCAAGAAAGAAAACGTCAGCGCTTATTACCTTATGGGAATGTGGATAAAGCACTTCTGTTATGGATTAAAAATGCAAGGTATATGCACAATAAGGTTGTATTGTTCCGTATATATGGTCTGATATTTCTGGACCTCTGAGCTGACCATATAACCAATACAGACTGTAGTTTCATCAGTGTGGCATTATATTCAATAGTATTGAAATACACAAATACACATCCTGTGTTTGTTGATATTAGTATAATGTATAAACTAATTAATATTTTTTCTAGTTTTTATTTCATTTGTATTATAATTTAATATACGGCCTATATAGTTGTAAAATACTAGTCATGACTATAGATAAAGTTTTAAGTATACAAGTGGTTTATGAAAATAATGTGTTTTGCTTGGAAATCTACCAGAAGCGTAGTGTAGTTAGGCACTTGCAAAATTCCTATCATGGAGTTAATAAATATTAAAGAAACATTAAGATATATAGATGCTTTTGGTTTGAAAGTTAATACTAAAAAGGATTTTTTCCTTCAATAAAAGGATGTTTATCCCATTACAAGCCAGTAGTTTTAAAACAATATTTATAATAAGTTTTATAACATTTTTGATTAACAAAAAAATCTTCAAGAAATACCATTTTTAGATACAAATTTGTTTATGTTAGATTTCTAAAAAATTCATTCGCAATTAAATATATTTCCCAGGAGCAAAAAATTTAAATTAAGAAAAAAATTACTTTGCAGATTAATATTTTCGAAAATTTTATATCTATAATAATATATATTCTAGGGTAATGGGTGACAAATTTGACTTCTGCCCCATGTGGCCAATTTAGATTCTGACTTTGGTTTGGTTTGGTTTGGAGTGCTACGGTCTACTTTTTACAACACGAGGGCTAATGAGACCGGACTACAACCATCCATGCCACTGTGGAATTTGAACCCACGAACTCCGGTATCGAAGGCCAGCCCCCTAACCAATCGGCCATCGTTCGGCATTTAGATTATAGCCTACGCAACAGAAATCAATGCTACGCCTCTGAACACTACGGTAAAATTTTTGTTACATGATGAATAATTAGAGCAGGACCAAATTCTCATCTTCTTAAAGATCATTCCAAACACTATGAATATTTAGGCATAAGACTTTTAAACGCGATACCCAATGGTACCGATTCAACCACCATCCATTCTTTTCTGAAAATAGAGTCCAACATGATATATCCAAACCTAAAGGAAAGTAGCTTAACTAATCAATCCCCTTGAAGTTTAATCAATAAAATTTAGGAACAGTTTTTTCTTGATACTTAATTTCTTATATTATGTATCCTTCTGTCTAGTAGATATCTACACAGCTATATGTACTAGGAATTAGTATAATATACAGTTTTCTTATATTTCTGAATAGGTTGCATAAGAATAGATGGATTTCTTAAAAATCAAATTAAAAGATTAATAACATTCATTGGAGGAACCGTTACTCAAAGATCATGTGGTTTTAAACATAAAAAATTTACATGGCTTTTAACATTCTCCATTACCGTTTCATATTTCAGTTGCATTTCTATTTTGGGCACTATTCCTTCCATTAATCGACAGAGATACTAACAGCACTTTATTATTGTAAGAACCTCGCCTACAGCTGATGTTACTTGAGCTAAATCTTTTCACCTACCTTCACATTGATTATACATTTCTACTTAGACTTTTTCCAACAATCGCAGGAAACATCTCCACGAAACTTAGAGAGGTATAGAAAAGAATACAACTAATCCATTAATAACCACTTTTTAGTTAATCATTTAGCATGATTGATTAAAAATCAAACTAAAACATTACTAACTTGCTTTGAATGTACTATTATTCAGGGATTAAGGCATGTGGTTTTAAACATTTACTTAGCGTGATAGCATGATCACTTAAATCAAACTAAAACATTAATAACTTGGATGGGACAAACTGTTATTCAAGTATCAAGACATGTGGTTTTAAACATAAGTTACTTAGCTTATAGCACATTATTAGCATGATAGCTTAAAAATCAAAATAAAACATTAATAACTTGCATTGGATGAACTGTTATTCAGGGATTAAAACGTGGTTTTAAACATAATTAGCTTATGTACTTATTACCATGATAGCTTAAAATTCAAACTAAAACATTTATAACTTGCATGGAACGAACTGTTATTCGGGGATTAAGACATGTGGTTTTAAACATAAGTTACTTATCTTATAGCAAGTTTTTCTTGCAAGTTATGTTGTAACACAAACTATCTGAACGATGTGCATGGATTACCCCGTTTCTCTCCTATAATAACATCAATTTGAACCTTAAAAGTTCTAGGTATATAACCCTATAAATTTTCGGTTAGGGTTTAGTTCAAATATTCAAATCCAATATAGTGTTCACAAGTGGTTTAGATTAAGATTTCACTTTAATTTCTTTTATTAGTAAGAGGAATATTCATGAACAAAAATGTATTAAAGGACAAGAAATGCTATCTTCTTGACTATAGCTATAAAATATTCATGTAATACTAGAGAGACATTATTTCCAGTTTATTTTGAAAAGCAGAGGGCAGTCATTTTGACAGATCTAAATATCCCAAAAAGATTTGCTATATAAAACAAGATTCTAAATACATTAGTAATTACTCCTTACTGTTTCTTTTATACTTTTCATTATATAAAAATATCTGATGCAATGTTCCTTCCAATGATATGGTACATGGCAAGTGGCATACAGACTATTCTACAGTGATATTATCAATAGATCTGTTTGAATTTTTCCTAAATGTAGAATTCCTATCAACAGAATTTTGGACTAACATTAGCTGCTTAGGTATACACATTTAGTTTTTTTAATATAATGAGTAAAAACAATAATTTTTTGCATATTCTGCATGAATAATCAGGAAACGTCAATAAAAACTCGAGAAATCTGGGAATAAACAAGAGAAATATATGAGTCTGAAGTCTGTTCGCAATCAAAATAATCGATCCCAACTTTCCAGTGATAAATTTAAGGTAACCGACTAGGCTCGAGTACAT
This sequence comes from Pardosa pseudoannulata, assembly GCA_032207245.1. NCBI lineage: Eukaryota > Metazoa > Arthropoda > Arachnida > Araneae > Lycosidae > Pardosa > Pardosa pseudoannulata. Next base: position 168,111,995 of record CM063505.1, read on the forward strand.
GCGAAATTGTACTATATTTAGAAATAGTTACTATGTTAAAAACTGTTTTTACAATTTTTTTGCATATAAAAACGTAGAGAAATAAGAAAATTTAAAAATACTATGCTGTAATTGTTTTACATATACGTTTAAAAATTTAGACAATTTTTAATACTTAGTTCTAATGATATGGGACAAAATAAATCGATCCAAACATAATTTTTGACCTACATAAACACCTCAAAATATAATGAAATTTGATATAGCAACTACGTGAAAATGTATAAGAGATATGTTCATAGAAGTAATAATTAAGTTATATTCTTGAATTCCACATATTATTTTATAAAAACAGTCGTAAATTTTTAAATATTGTTTTTAAGACTAACCTTTTAATTCATTAAACAGTATAATGTAAAATATATAGTATAAATTTAATATAGTTATAATAAAAACTTTTTTGTTATTTCTCTAAAATTAAAGATCAAAACTCAGTTTCTCAGAAAATGCAGTTTTATGTTATTTTACTGAAAATGTGTACGAAATGTTTATTGCAGTCACTTAATAATATTCAGTTTTATAATTGAAAATTAAACTGAAACTATAATCAGCGTCTATTTTTAGAATAAAAATTATATTTCACTATGTTTCTACAAATAACATTCATTTAAATAGTAATTTTCGGATATTTGAAGGTAACTTGTAGTGTGTCAGTCATAATAAATAATCCTCATAACTTATATTTCATGGATCGTAGAGGCAAAATAAATTTATTGTCTAAATAAAACATTATGGTCTTTAAAATGAATCAACAAAAGATGTTTCTAATTTTCCCAAAATATCTTAGTTAGAATATTTAATTATAAGATTCGAAAGAATTAAAACTAATGTGAGTAATAAAAATACAGAATAGCATACATTAAATATATTAATTTCATTTCATCTTTGAAAATACGCATAAAAGAAGAATAATGAAAGTACAAAGCCTTAACCTTGAAATATATGTTAAGCATAAAGTTGGATGTGCAGTTTAGAATATATCATATAAATGATCCATCAGTAAAAAGTTAGAGTAATAAAAAATTTTTAATCTTTTTGCATCCGATGAAAAAGTAATTCGGGAATTACTATATACTATATGACTATAATTACTATTAATATATTACTATATTTCATATAGTTATAATAAAAATATAGTAGTTCGGGAATTACTATATACTATATTACTATAATTACTATTACTATATTACTATAATTCATATAGTCATAATAAAATCTTTTTGTTATCAAGTTATCAAGTATCTTTTTGCATTAAAAGAAAAGGTAATTCGGTAATTACTATATACTATATTGCTATAATTACCATTACCATATTACTTTAATTCATATAGTTATAATAAAAATATAGTAATTCGGGAATTACTATATACTATATTACTATAATTACCATTACTATATTACTATAATTCATATAGTTATAATAAACCTTTTTTGTTATCAAGTTATCAAGTATCTTTTTGCATCCTAAGAAAAAGTAATTCGGGAATTACTATATATTATATTACTATAATTACCATTACTATATTACTATAATTCATATAGTTATAATAGAAACATTTTTGTTATCAAGTTATTAAGTATATTTTTGCATCCCAAGAAAAAGTAATTCGGGAATTACTATATACTATATTACTATAATTATTATTACCATATTATTATAATTCATATAGTTATAATAAAAATATAGTAATTCGGGAATTACTATATACTATATTACTATAATTACCATTACTATATTACTATAATTCATATAGTTATAATAGAAACATTTTTGTTATCAAGTTATTAAGTATCTTTTTGCATCAAAAGGAAAAGTAATTCGGGAATTACTAGATACTATATTACTATAATTACCATTATTTTATTACTATAATTCATATAGCTATAACAAAAATATAGTAATTCGGGATTTACTATATACTATATTACTATAATTGCCATTACTATAAACTATATTGGTATAATTTTCATTACTATATTACTATAATTCATATAGTTATAATAAAAATATAGTATTTCGGGAATTACTATATACTATATTACTATAATTACCATTACTATATTGTTATAATTCATATAGTTATAATAAAAACTTTTTTGTAACACGAAGTTATTTCTGTGAAATTAAAGGTCAATAGATATTTTCTCAAAAAATGCATTTTATGTTATTTACTAAAAATGTGTACATCACTAAGTATAAAATTGGATGTGCATTTTAGAATATATCATATAACCGATCGATCACTAAAGAATTGGAGTAATAAAAAATTTTTAATCTTTTTGAAATTCCAAGAAAAAGTAGTTCCGCAATTAGAAGAGTCAAAGCAGATATATGACTTTTATGGGAATGAAGTGTTTAAAACATTGCAAAAGTCCTTCGCATCTGATTTATTTAAAATGTATCTCTTGCATAATAAATAAAAGGTATTATTAAGATTCATTTTATCTTCTTTATATCCTAAAACACGATTCGTAATCTCCCTGAGATAGATTTCCTATGCAATTTATATTCTAATTTCTGTCAACGCTTTGTTTCATATCATAAAGGACATTACCATTTTAAATCCGCGTACGCTTCTGAATTTCGAAGAACATGAAAGAGCCTTAATGTGAATCCTCCGCTTGATTTTGCAACTTAACTTTAAACTATCAAAATACTCAGCAACTCTAATTTTCAAAATATGTCCAGAGATACTTTATCCTCCATTATTGCCATTTTTATTCTTTAACACGTTCTGTTTCTCTTGACAACTCACGTAAAATGAAATGGAAAAATATCCAACAAAGTTAAACTTAATTAAAGATGTCCTAGTGCAATAAAAGCGTTTTATGTCTCATTTTTGACTTTTATTGCTTTTAAATCCTGAACTACTGTTCTGTAAGAGTTAAGTTTGTTCCACTTAAAGTCAAGTTTTGTATTATTTTTCTCCGAATTTACTACTTACTGTAGTTTTTGGGAGAAAAAATAACATTTTAATGTGTTTAATTTAGCTTAAAAAGGGATTTACATTTATTTCACCAATTTTCTTTCTTAACATAAATAAGATATTCAACGATTCTTATTTAAATTAGCATTTGTTTACTCTATGCGTTTCATAAAAAAAACTTTATCTATACAATATATTTGTAATTGTATTTTTGAAAGAAAAGCAACTAAAATAAAATAATTAATCTTTAAATTTTTAATAATATTCAAATTGATCAGCATCATGAAAAATTTTGAATAAATAAAATACATCAGACAAACTTTTAAAGAGAAAAGGCCATTTATTGCATTATTATTCCTTTTTTTTAGAATTTCCATTCCTAAATTATATTCAATGTTATTATTGAAATTCTTAAATTATGCTGTAATT
>CM063505.1:168117889-168235389 GCA_032207245.1 Pardosa pseudoannulata
AACATATATAGTTTCTAGATAAACAGACTAAAAACATTATTTAACATATTTAATTTCTCGTCTTTTATGAATTGCTACAAAATTTCCTTGTATTTGAAACACTTATTAATATCTCTTCTACACCGCTCTCTTAGTAATTTATTTATAATTGTAATACAACTTATTTATAATATTTATAATATAACTTATAACATATTTATTAATAATGCAAAGTAATGTTTCAGAGATATCCAAGAGTACAGTACCTATGAATTAATTTTTTTAGACACATTATATTTCACATAATTATGGAAGAACATTTTACATTACATATTTCTTCTTCATTTTTGAAGTAATTGTTTTGAAATTTCTCCTCACACAGACTATATATATATATATATATATATATATATATATATATATATATATATATATATATATATATAGATAGATATATATATAAAATATAAAAGTAAAGAATAGAAGATTAAATAAGATTAAATAAGAATTCCATTAACAATCCTGATGCTCTATGCTACTATCAAGGAAAGCTAAATTAAATATTAATTAAAAGGAAACAAATATAAAAAAGAATTGGAACGAATATGGAAAAGGAATTGGTGTACTTGAAGTAGTGTGTGTGGGGGGGGAGAATTGCGACCTCTACTTTCCGGTTAAATTGCCATTTTAATCATATAAAAAGCTACCGGTCACCATAAGTACAGCAATAAAAGCAGACAAAAAGTCTAAAAACAATCCATATGAAAAGTCATATAATTTAAATGGAATAAAATGAATAAAAAGTGACAGGGAGACAATCAGTATCATGAGAGAAATATTATAAATGCGGAATCCATTCATTGGTAATGCAATTCTTATTTAATCTTATTTAATCTTCTATTCTTTACTTTTATATTATATTATATTTTATGATGTTAGGAAAAAGCAGTATTGCGTTTTCATAAATTATATATAGTCGTTATTCTAATGGAATGAATGGTTTCCGCATTTATGTAATAATAATACTCTTATTTTACTGATCTCCCTGTCACTTTTTATTCATTTTATTCCATTTTAATTCTATGACTTTTAGTATTGATTGTTTTGAGACTTTTTGTCTGCTTTTATTGCTGTACTTATGGTGACCGGGAGCGTATCATATGACTAAAATGGCCATTTAACCGGAAAGTGGGGGTCGCAATTCCCCCTCCATCGCTTCAAGTACACCAATTTCTTTTCCATATTCGTTCCAATTCTTTTTTTATATTTGTTTCATTTTAATTAATTAATATATATATATATATATATATATATATATATATATATATATATATATATATATATATATATATATATATATATATATATAATTAAATTTAAATTTAAAGTAATAAACACGTGATTTCTGAATAAACAAATTAATAAAATTAATTAGCATACTTAACTTTTGGTCTTCCATAAACTTCTACAAAATTTCATTACATTTGAAATATCTCTTTTGCTTTCTACAGTGTAATTTATTTATAATATAAATTAATATTTCAAAGAACAACGAGTGTAAAGTATCTAAGCACTACTTCTTTTAGAAAACATTAAAATTTCACTAGTGTCACCACCTACAACGTTTGCATTATATTTGCTACGAAAATACTTTTCTTGGTTATCTTTAATTACAAAATTTAATTGCATTTCTCCGGTCTTTTATCTTAGCACATTTCGTTGCTTCAAGGCTTTGTGTAAAAGGTTTGCATACAAAACGCGAGAGAAGCCGTTTACACGCTGTTAAGGTCCCCTAAGATATATGATGTTTTATGTGATGTATCGCTAGAGGCGAGAGTGGGTGGTTTTGAAATTTATTTTTCGACCGCATAATTGTCGTATGGTAATAAAAATTTCACGTGTTTTTACCTTCATGACTTAAAAATGTTCTTTTAATTTTCACTTTCGCATCCGGCTGTTTGGAATAGCTTTTAATATTCAGGATACGAACGGTGGATAGAAAAATGGCTCGCATATGTACGTGTGCTTTCCCATGGAATAAATATATGTTTTTATTAAGATTTATCATGCGCAAATTTTCACTTTAATAAAACTCACTAAACTTGTTAACACTTAAATACACCTTGTTAGTGACAAAAATAATTTATAAACCACTGTACGTGACTGAAAGTTTGCTTTTAAATTAAGACAAACACAACAGTGTACAACAGAAGCTTATACATGTCTACATTACACACACACACATGTATATATACATATATATGACACAGACGAGTGTTTAAGGCATGGCAGATACATTTAATATCATATATAAAAGCTTCTTAATGTGCACTGTATGTATATACTTCTTATGAACATGTATATAAACTTCTTCTATTGTAATCCTTCTGTCAATGGCAATGCCATTTAGATATCCTTTGTTCTCATAATTTGCCACGACAAGAGTGGAGGATATTATCAGCCCAAGTTCCCCCTTAGAACTGCCTGTTTTGGCGTTCCTACCTAGACAAATTCCTATGTCTACTTCCGCGTCAGCTTTTATACTCTGTATAGTTCCCTTCGAGGATGTGTATTTCTCCTATTCCGTTATCGTTAATGAGTTCTAACTATTTTTAATTATAAATCGCTTAATTTTTAACGCCAATTTTTTAAGTTTGACATATATGTGTGTGTGTGTGTGTATGTGTATATACATAAATATGTAATAGAAATTCTTTCATCAAAATCAACCTAAATAATTTTGCATTTGTGATGATAGAGTCATTGTCAGATTATTTTGTTGTTTTTAAATGAAAAGCTAAAAGTAGGATGTTTTACTCTTTCACATGTATAGCTTTAAAATTTGAATAATAAAATAAATAAAGCAGAAAAAAGTATTTTAAAAAGTTCTTTTATAAAAATTTATCAATTTTCAAATTTATAAATAATTATATCTTAATGGGTTTTGTAATCTTGAGAAACTTTTGTTCCAGTTATTTCCCACAGATGGCGATTCAAATCTCTAAGACTTGTTTGGGTATAACAGATGTTCCATGTGACTTTATTTTCTGTCATCAGATAGTTTTCCTCAAACCCATTGCCCTACATCCTGACCAGACAACACTTATCCCTTCTGCAATGCTTTATCTTCCGGTATTTGGACTACAAACTTCTTTAATCCCTCACACACCCTCCTGAAAAATTTGACATCTTGTCTATTTTTACCCATGAAGTATTTTCTGCAGAATAAAGTCTAAATTAATATTGGAGATGTTTGTAAGGTATTAATTAAAATCTTACATTGCCATTTGCATTTCTCTTTTTATTTCAATAGTTGTTCTTTATTTTATAAGACTTTTAAAAAGATTTAACTCTTAAAATTTCTTAAAAATTATGTTGATATTTTTATAAATAAAAGCTTTAAAAGTTGTAACATTTGTTACCATAAAAGTTTTTAAAAAGTATATAATGTATTTCAGATTTTTGTATTTTTATTTTTTTATTTATGAAATTAAGTAACGTGCCTCACTTGGTGGCTTGAGAAGAAGTAGCTTCGTTTGCAATAAATTTTACATGCTACAAAGAAGCACCCACTTATATTTAAATCTGAAACCCTGTGCATTTGTATCCATAACTTCGTTTACAGAAGAAAAAATTTAGCGTATGAATTCATCATGATAGTATATTAAACCATATATTTCTTTTTCTCAAAATGGGAACTTTGACAGGATTCCCATAAAATATTTCCAAATTTTCAAGACAAACAAAGATTGCCTATTAAACAAGAAAATTTAAGCTAAGAAAAAGATATTGACTATGTCTGTAAAATGGCAATAAATTAGTTGAATATTCCTAGCAATTATAAGAAGAAAAATGAAGAGTAGAAAATGAAGTAGATATTTTCAAAATCATGTCTCTTAACAAGCAGTGATACTTCTACTTAGCATTTAAAAATGCTTGAAGGTTGATAACAAAAGAAAGAAGCAAACGTCATTTAAGGTAATTTCTTTTTTGAAACAGAAGAGGGGCTCTAATTTACATTTAAAGTCTAAAAGTAAGATCATTTGTATGCAGATCTTCCTTTACAAAAGAATAAAATTAAAATATTTTAGGTGTTTCATAGAGAGATAACAATTACCTATAAGACAGGTGTACCATTTTCCTCCACCCTAATTTTTTCTATCCCATTAGGGTTGTGTTTCCAGTGTTATCAGACTTACTCCGCAGGTTACTGGAATGTGACATTATCGCCATTTTGCAGTTTGACTGGCAGCTTATTTGGTCAACACGTTGGAGAACCATAATTTTGCTCGATTTTTCGATGGTGACTTTGTCGTTCTTATGATTGGTTGGAAGAAAATTAGAAATTGCAGAAAGAAGTAGATATCAGGTAGAAGAAAGGAGAAGTTGAGATCCTTGAGAAAGTTGCTATGAATGCTCCATTTTTTTTTTTATTTCTATATCTAGGGGGACAACGTCTATCTAGTCAGTAGCCACGTTCTCAAGCCGTATGTGTCCTCTGGGTAGTGCTAAATGAGAAAAAATCTCAGGAGTATACCTCCTTTAAGTTTATACTGGTTTCACACGCCCGGGATCAACCTGAGTTACCTTTCTTAGTGTCTTTCCTGGTAGTCCTGAGATTACCTTTATAGAGTTTGCTCCTTACTGGGTTAGACCAAATTAATCTTCGAACCTTGACGGACCTTGCGTAGGTCAGCAGTAGATTTATAGCTATTGTGGTTGCTGCCGTGGAGTACTGGTCTTCAGTTTGTGTGCCTATGTATGTCTTCGGATGGGTCGGCGTATCTATCCATTCTACATCCATTCATCCGAGGTAAAACTGCTCAAAATAAAAGGAATAGTTCCTCCAATTTTATCTCTTGATATTTTGCTTTCATTCGATTAGTATTACGTTTTCCAATAGTATTAATGCCTCTGAATAGTATATTAAGCACTGCATTTATTTTAAAATATTATCTTACAGGTTTTCCGAATTTTCACGTTGAAGAAAGGCTACCTGTTAAACATAACATGCAACCAAAAAGTGACCACGCTGTAAAAGAAATAAATTAACCATGCATATAAAATAGTAATAAATAGATTAAATATTTTTTTAACCATTCCTGCGACTGTCAACTCGAAAAGTAGGGTAGAAAAATGAAGTAGACAGTTTCAATATCATATCTTTTAACATGTTTCAACCCTCGTACTTAGCACTTAAAAAAATATCTGAACGTTGATGGCGTGAGAAAGAAGCAACTGTCATTTACGGTAATTTCTTACTTGCAACAGAATTTAATTTATCAAGTTTTAGTTTTGCTCGGAATTTTTTTCACGAAGAAAAGCCTCTTGAAGTAACTACTTTGTCTTTTCGTTGACACCTTTCAAGTTTATCTAGTAAATCGGATTTTTGTAGTCTTCGGATCATTATTTTTCTCTCTCAACTTCAAGTATAAGAAATGATAAGTGATTGTTATTTACTTCCTCGTCACGCTAAGAAACTAATACTATAATTCTTCCCTGAGAACAGAAAAAAAAATTAAGAAGTGATAAATATTGCAAGGATGTATTTATAAATTTTAATGCGGACTTTTTTAAATATCTCATTGCCAGTTTTAATTTTTAATTTTTTTCGGTAATTAAAAATGTTGTTTGAATAATGTATTTTAAAAATCATTGTAAAATGCTAGCACTTCATTCTGATAATTTAGTTTTTCATGCTATCACTGTTAGTGTATTATAAGAATATTTTTCAAAAAGAACGGCTAGAAAAAAATGGTTTCCAAAAGATATAAGAATAAAAATAAAGTAAGTATTTTCTAGTAGTAAGATAAATTAAACTGTATTATAATGAAACACAAGGTAAAAGTGAGGGTTCATTAGGAAGAGAGGTATACAATAAAATATGTTTATAGTAATACTATCAGTAACGATAAAACTGTCTATAAAGATATTTTCTTTCTCCCGTAGATTTGGTTTCCATGGTTTCTAACTTATTGAAGAATTCATCATTCACTCAAAGTAAAAACACCAAGAGAATAGTAATTGTGTTAAAAAGTAAAAAATTTTTATATATTTAAATTATTATATATATATACACACACATATATATATATAAATATTTATATATATATATATAATATATTTATATAAATATTTATATATATATATATTTATATATATAAAATATATATATATATTATATATATATATATATAAAAAAATATTTAAATATATATAATAAATATATTTTATATAAATATATATATATATATATATTTATATTTTATATTTATTTATATTTATATTTTTATATATATATATAAATATTATATATATAAATATATATATATTTATATTTTATTTAATATATATATTTTAAATATATATATCTATAAATATATATATATATATATCGAGTAACTAATAAATTTAGAGGAATTTTCAAATAGATGGAAAATAATACGTCCATGAAATTTATATAAAAAAAGTGTTAATTTTAATATGTGTAGACTTATTATAACTTAATTATAAGAATGCACAGCGTTAACATCTAAGGAGAAATATGAATGGTTCTTTTTGATTTTATAGACATTTAAAAACTTACAGATGATAGTAAGCATTTATTTTATTTTTTAGCTGAATTTAATCTATTTTTCGTATTTATACATGGAAAGTTAGTAATTAGATTTTTTTGGACCCCAGACAAAAAATCTATAACAACACGTAAATTGTTCTAATATTTATATACTTTTTAAGAATATTTTTTCATATTCTTCCAATATAATTAAAATTTTAAAAAGTAGTGTTCGAGCTGTACAAGAATGGGTTTGTCAGTAATCAATCCTACGTATCCTCTAAGGAATCTATAAACTGCAAAAAAATTGCATTATAAGGTTAATAGATAATATTTATAAAGCAATTTCATTAAATTCGTTTATTTGCCTCTAAAGGGTTAGGCAGGGTATCAAGATTTAAGAGAGTTTGAAAGTGGCGTTATTGTCAACGCACGAAAGATGGAGCATAGCATTTCTAAAGTAGCCATGAAATTTTGGATTTTCACTTATGACCATTTCACGAGTTCACCGTGAATATCAGTAATCAGGTAAAACATCAAATCTCCGACATCGCGGCTGCTAGGAAAAGATTGTGCAAGAGCAGGACCAACGATGACTGGGGAGAATCATTAAACGTGACAGAAGTGCAACCATTTCCCAAATTGCTGCAGATTTCAATGCCGTGCCATAAACAAGTGTCAGCGTGCGAAATTTTCAACGAAACATCATCGATCTTTCGTAGATGAAGGCCCACTCGTGTATCCCTGATGACTGCATGACACATAGCTTTACGCCTCGCCTGGGCCCGTCAACCCGGACTTTTACTGTTGATGACAGGAAAATCGTTGTCTGGTTCGACGAGTCTCGTTTTTAAGTCTCGTTTCTAATTGTATCGATTGGTTGGACGGGCACAGGTATGGAGGCAATTTCATGAATCCTTGGACCCGGCATGTCAACATGGGACTGTTGGAGCTGGTAGAGGATCTATCATGGTATGGGGCACTTGCAGTTGGAGTGATATGCGACCCCTGATATGTCTAGATACGACTATGACAGGTGGCATGTACGTAGGTACCCTTTCTGTTCGCCAGCACCAAATGCGACATCCCACACTTCTAGAATTGCTACAGAGTGGTTTGAGGAACTCTTCTCACTTTAAACATTTCCTCTGGCCACCCAAATCAACAGACATGAACATTATTGAACATATCTGAGAGGCCTTACTACGTGCTGTTCAGAAGGTTTCCCCACCACCTCGTACTGTTAGGGACTTATGGACAGCCCCGCTGGAATCAAGGTGTCAATTTTTCCAGTTCTACTTCAGGCATTAGTCCATGCCTTTTTTTTTGTTGTTGAAGCACTTTTGCCTTTTTTCCGTGTCTTATACGACATTAGGCAAGTGTACCATTTTTTTTATTCTTCAGTAATATATATATATATATATATATATATATATATATATATATATATATATATATATATATATATATAATGTGCAGGGCAGGAAAAGATAAATAAGAGAGACGTCCATTCAAGGCGATGAAATTTTTTCGGGAAATTATCCTGATTGTTGCCAAATTACCCGTTTTGGTTTCAAACAAAAGACTCGTTCTGACTGCAAATCACCAGCCCACAAGATTACGCTGATTTAACTGTTCTCTCCTGGAACCTGGCACAATCTTTATTTAACTAGCATAGTGTAACCCCATATTTTTTATGAGCCACAGAGCGTTTGCTCTCTTTTTACTAATTAATGCTTTAATTTGTAATTTTAAAATACCCAAACTCTCCAACACACAAAAATATATATATATATATATATATATATATATATATATATATATATATATATATATATATATATATATATATATATATATATATATATATATATATATATATATACATCCCCTACTTTGTGCCTCGGCAATGGAAAAGTGTACCCCCACACTTTATCTATACGGTAAAGTAAAATTAAATTTTTAAACAAAGTTAACCAAAAAAAAAAGACATAAATACACAAATATGTTTTTCTTTTTTTATTCATTTCCTTTTATGTTACATTTTTTCGGCCATTAGAGAATGGATAAAAATTTTGTCGCCGAATTTGGAATTTTTCTTGATAAATTATTTGTACCTAGTCTGGGTTACATATCACTTCCGTCACACTGTTTTCTTAATGCAAGTGAGAATAAAATTGACATATTCATTACATGTACATAGATAGATACATATAGATTTTTAATTTTTTGAGCTATTAGAGAATAAATACCAGATTCTTCCCCTACATTCTTTTGCAAAATTATACCTTGCATTCTGTTATTGTCACAAAAGCATTATTCAGATATACAGACAATAAAGTAGCAATGCTATTTTTGATAAGATATTATAAGAAAAAAAATTGTTAACTTTCTTCACCCATAATATGTTAGCTAAATATCTTTCTTTAAAAATACTACATAAAAAGAGAAGGAAACTTTCCCTTCCAGTTTAGACAGAAATTAGATTAGAGATATCTTCCTATCTTGAGAAGTTATAAGTAAAAAGAGAACAGCCTAAGAATTGCATAACGTACAAAAACTTACGTAACGTAAAAGTCATAAAAAATGAGCAAAACCATGCTCACTTTAGCAATTTTGAACAGAAAATATCTTGTTTTTCTTCAGTGAAAAAGAACTTATGTTTCCTAACCGCTTTTCGCTTTACCGCATTTTATTCGAACATTTTATATGTTACTCTATGTTTTCAAGATCAATATTATCGAAATTAATGAAATTGTATGGATGTATGGCATTAAATATCTTGTAATTTAAAACGTGAATGTGTAGACTAAATCTTTATAGTAGGCTTCAGTTGATTTTGTCATAATATGTAATGTAATCTAAAGTGTTATATCTATAATTTATTATTATGAAAGTGGCATTGTTATAATCTATAGATAAAAGGAAATAAATTGTTATTGTTTCTCAAGCAGAGATTTAGTATTAAAATTTTATCTAAATCACTTTAAATCAGTAAGATTAAAGAGTCTATTTTACCGATTCCATCATTGATCTTTTCCTTTGCTGATCTTTACTATCTAATTAGTAAATTTATCTTTCGGGAAAGCAAATGTGTTGATTCCATTCACACCTATTTATATTTGGTTAATACATAAGCTATAAATCCTTAAGACATGAAAGTACACATATATGTATAGATGATTTGTATGTATGTTCATATGTGTGTGTATATATATGTGTATGTGTGTAATATATCAAAATTATTCCACGCTTATTTACATTTGGGGAATACATACGTTATAAATGCTTAAGATATGCACGTACACATATGTGTATAGATAATTTGTATATATGTGCGTATGTGTGTATATATATGTGTTTGTGTGTGTGTGTGTGTGTTTTATATCAAAATTATAGCACTCTTATTTATATTTAGGCAATACATGAGCTATAAATGCTTAAGATATACAAGCATGCATATATGTATAGATCATTTGTAAGTATGTGCATGCGTGTGGGTGTGTGCGTGTATGCGTAATATATCAAAATTATTACACTTAAAATATCTCTTAAAAATTCTCCACTTTCCTATTCTTATTCTTTCAAATCTATTTCCCCAGCCACAAAATATCTTATCTAAAGGATTCTCTACGACTGAAATTCTTCGAACCTATTTTCCAAAGCTAACTCTGAAATAAATGTAAATTATATGTCCATTCACTTTCTTTTCAATGATCTAAGTTCTTTTTTACTGTTGAGACCGCTGACTAAGTTACTTTGTCTGGAAAAGAATTCGTCTCGGTTTTCTAACCCTGGGGTCCAAGCCTCATGTGTTCCATTCCCATTTTATCTTCTGCCTTCGACAGAATAGCTTGTCGTTTTAGTAGTTCTGAAATAAAAGTTTAAGTTTCACGTTAGACTTGTGCTGCTTCTCTTTTATGAAATGTCCAGATTGCATCGTCTTTATTAATTAATAGCACACAGATTTCTCCTTGTCCAGTAGCCCGGGCAAGTAATTACAATAAGGGCTACAATTCTATGTGACCCCGGATTAAATTACCTTGGTTTATACCCACACATATATATAAATATATAAAAAAATGTTCGATATCTTTTTATTTATATCAAAATTCTATATTTTTTTTTTAAATTTAAATTTTATAATATATAAATTTTTTTTTTTTTTTTTTTAAATTTTTTTTTGGTTTATATTTTTTGATTTTCGAGATAAAAATTTTTTAAATATTAATTTTTTTTTTTTTTTTTTTTTTAAATAATAAAAATTTTGTTTTTTTCAATTTAATTTTTAAAAAACATATCATATAACTTTAGTGGTTTGCATTAAATTTCAAATTTTCTAAAAATAAGAAAGAATTCAGTTTCATTCATTTTTTTCAAATAGAGAGTAGATTTTTTTTTTTCTAATGAAACGAAGTGTTTGTAAAATAATTTCATTTAAATAATAAAATTGTTAAATATTATTTTTGATTTACTTGAGTAAAACATGTTTGAGCGTTATATTTTGTTTCAATTACACATAAAATATCATTAATTTTTTATTCGTATTAAAAATAAGAGAAAAAATATTATTTTTTAATATATATATATTTAATATAAAAAAATTTAAAAAAAATTTTATAAAATATTAAAATATATCAAGTTAAAAAAATTTTTAAATAATAAAATAAATATTTATAAAATTAATAAAAAAATTATAATTTTTAAAAGTATTTTATAATGAAATTTAAACAAATAATAAATAGTTTAAATAAAACTAGTTTGTAAACATTTTTTTAATAAATTTTTAGTATCGTTATGAAAATCAAATAGAAATAGTAATATAGTTTTATTTTTTTATGTTATTACATTTTTACATTATTGTAAAGAGCTCATAAAACTAATAATGTAAAACTAGTTTTTATCTAAATTTTTCCAAACAAGAATTGTTTTTTTCTTTATACCGTTATTTTGTACCACAAACAAACCATGTTGTTAATAATTAGTACGCTCAAATATCGTCAGAAAACATATTAGTACGCGTCAGGCATACAATGTGTTAATATTGACTTTTTTTTACTTTTCTTGTTTTAAGTTGTAAGAAAATGCAGAAATAACCATAAAAACTTTATCAAAATTTTCTTTGTGTTCGCTGAACTAATATTGATTTTTTTTATCTTCTATTATGGTATTAACTCGATCTCTTTCTATTGCAGTCAGATTAGTAAACCAAAATCTCATCAGTTGTGACTATAAGTTATCATTTTTCACCTGCCTGATAATTTTCACAAAATAATCTGCACATGTTTCGGCGTTAAGTGGTGAACATCATTTTTTTTTTGTTTCAATTAGCTTTAAAACAGATTTTATAAGTTTATTCTCAGTTCCTCCAGAGATATTTAAAGATTTTGTTTTAGCATTTTGGGAGATTGAACTTTCTTTTAAAACATAAATTACAACATTAGATTTAATAACTGGTGTAAGTTCCTTTGTTGCTTAAGTATGTTTTGCTCTTTTCGCTATCAAATATTAACTTTGACGGTTTTATACTTCTTTACTAACTATATCTCTTATTTTGCATGTAAAAACATAAAAATCCTACTGGTCACATTTTTTTAATAACGAATAAGTGTATAGTTCTTCGGAAAACTTAAAAATTAAGCCATTGTTTCTTTTCTAGGAATTAGAATATTTACAAACTGTTTTAAATGTTGCAGACGATATTTAAACCTTATTTCACTTTGATGCCAGTCACGTTTTTATATTAACTTTTAAATCTGAATTTATGAAGTAATTTAAAATCGTTACAAAAATGTGTTGCCACACTTGATTATAAAAATAATTTCTTGTATAAAAACCTTTTATGCATGTTTGCTTTTATTCAAAAAATGTAATTATTTTTTATGTATAATTAAATTAAATCTGTGTAATTTAATGTTAATACTTTTTGTGTGTAGAACGTATGACAGTCAAAAATATGAATCAAATTTTTGATAATTCTAAGTTGTTTTTTTATCTAACATACAATATTTATTGAATGTTTACTATTATTTAAAAAATGTTAATAATTTAATAAAATTTATAAAATGCACCACAGATTACTACTTTGAATATAAGACTTTTTATCTAATATGAAACAGTTAATTACATATTAATTTTTATATATATAATAATACTTTTATGTTTATAATTAAATAATCCAAGTGTTAGTATTTTTGCTTATGAAACATTTATAAATGCTTACTTTTATTTAAAAAACGCTATTAGTTTTATATGTTTAATTGAATTAACCAAAAATTAGTAAAACAGTTTTTAGCATAAAACTTGTATTGTATGTTTGGTTTATATAAAATATATTAATACTTTTTTGTATGTAATTAGAGTAACCAAAAATTAATATTTTAAATTATATTTTTTCTAATATAAAGCTTTTATTATATGTTTACTATTATACAAATAATGTTCGGGATTTCTATATTGATAAGCAAACTAAGATTAATATAAAACTATTTTCAGGTTCAAAACTGTTATTACACTTTTCCTTTCATATAAATAATGTAAATAATTTTATGTATATATAATTAGATGAACCAAAAGTTATTATTTTTTATTTATTTTTTTTACTTTTAAATGATACTAAATAAATCATTATATTACAATCGTTTTGTTTGCTATTATTCAATTGATGTCACTATTAGATACTAACAAATTGCAAAATTAGAAAATGTTTGTCATGACTGCGGAGTAACTTTTAGAAAAAATATTATCTTTCTTTAATTCTGTACAGAAAAAAAAATATCGCAGGATTACAAGTTTGTGCTTTAGAGCGATAGAAAAACATCAACTGTGTCCTAAGTGCTGGGATAAGTTTAAAGTATACTTCAATGAAAAGAAAAAAACTACTGAAATTGTCAGGTAATGGATAATATTTCGCTGCAAGTCAGGTCCATTAATTTTTGAGACACGAAAATAATTATGCGTCAATTCGCACAAAAGATTATGGAATAGATTTATTATTAATTATTGCTATTTTTGAGGAATGAAAATGAGCCACGCTGGGTAATCTATATTAATAATGTTGCTAAAAATTCCTAAAAGAAAAATTAATCTATGATTTTCCTTAGGATTTAAACGAGTTAGAAATTAATATCCTAAAAACTCAAAATAAATTAAATATATCTTTAAAAAAACATATTCTATTTTCACCATTTTTTTTAACTGAGCATTCAAAATTTATCATATATAAAAATATCCGTGAAAAGTATAATGCAGTATCCAATTCCCTGAGAGTTTTAGTTTGATTTTCAATTGACAGAATCATAAAGTGACGAATAAAACTGGAAATAAAATGTGACTAAGTTAAAAGAAAAGGAAATCTGGATAAAATTCCACTTGAGAATACTAAACATTTTTTGGGGAAATTCAACTTTGAATTCCTCAGAGATTTTATATATCCGATAGAAAGACGATTCGTCAATTTATTACTGTCATCTCTGAAGCAAATGTAGTTTACACATTTTCTTGGAGTAATGGATAAACTAGATTTTTCATTATTTATCTCTACATTATCTATTCAGCTGGGATTTTGGATTTCTACGTTTAAAAACAGTCGTATAGGGAAAATCAACACCCATTTCGCGCACATATTCATGTGAAAGTTGTTAGTTCCAAGTGTTTATTTACATACAGCATTTGTGTAAACTAATTTTAAATCAAATATAAAATTTAAATTAAATAATTAAATTAAATTGATATTTAAAAACAATTAATCTTTTAAAAATAAACATTCGGATTATAATGCACTTATCTCTTTGTATCACACACAGGCATAAAAAGGTAAGTACTGTGGGTGTTGCCTGTACAGGGTACCAGCTCTGAGGAGGTGATACCAGTGGCAGGTTTGGCATCAAATCAAAGTACCCACACCAACTTAGTGATAAAGATCACAGTATGGCAACCTATTTTTTTACTCTTATCTCACCTTGTCTATATTTTGATTTATAATATTTTGGTATCCAGCTCTCTTTGTGCAACCCTTTTGTTACAGATTAAATGAATCTATTTCTTATTTGTTATTCCCTTCCTCTCGCAAAAGGTATGGTTCAACGTGTGATGAATAAGAGATGGAGGATTCGGGGGGGGGGGGAAATGTTCCCAGTTTTCTGAGAAAGACTGCAGTGGTCTTTTTAGAGATCTGACTGGACATGACTTTTTACAAGACTGTCTCTACAAATTGAAGTGGTGGATTCACTGGACTATGTTTTGTATGTCTCTGGTCATCCAATGACTTTTAAATAAATGTGTTGTACTTCATCAGTACGAGGACATTGTTAAAAAGCATTGGAGAGCTCATGAACTAATGGCTTAGAAGCTAATTGTTCGGCATTTGTAAAATAAAAATAATTATTTGTTATTAATTTTAAGAAATTAAATTTATTCTCTTCGGTGACTGGAAGGATCCGGATTTCAGCTTTTCTAAGATCCAGCACCCGAATTACCTGAACCCTATTTGTGATTCGGAAACACCATGGGCAAAAGTTTTTATTATTATTATTATTTAGTTTGTAGCGTCTAGCAACAGAAGGAACGGTAAAGAAAAACTGGCGTCGATGGCAGACAGAAAAGAAGTATGAAGGATGATACACTGGAAGTCTTTATTTTTTCTTTTATTTTCCGTTCAGTATTAAGTGTTAATAAAATTTTAAGTTCATTGTAAAATAGGATAATCATTTACTTTGAGTTATTATAGCCTAACCACTCATACGATGAGATAAAAACGATTTTTACTTGGCCAACTGTAATTTTACCGAAAATCCAAACTGGCTAAACTTTAATTATATTATTTCTGTATCGTTTCTTACTGATTTTCGGTTCCATTCTCCAATCCTTCCTTATTGCCAATGTTTTAATAAATCGTATCTATTCGATTTATAAGCTGTTGAGGGATTAATTGCTGTTAATTCCCTCTTTAATTATGTGCCTCGCTTGGCAGTTAAAACTAACATAGAATTTAGTTTATATATTTGTGTTTTGTAAATAATAATTCACTGAAACAATTACTCAATCATTTCATCAAATTTGCCAAGTAACAACCCAGATGGCTGTGCATATATATATATATATATATATATATATATATATATATATATATATATATATATATATATATATATATGTGTGTGTTATATATATATATGTGTGTGTATATATGTGTGTGTGTGTGTGCGTGTGTAATATGTGCAAGGCTCATTCAAAATCACAACACAGTTTATTTCTGGTGATATACATGAAACCCATACAACAGGCCAGCACTTTTACAACATCGTGCAAATAGACAATGTGATCCTGTAAACACACACTTTTCAAGTAGGGATTTCTCAGGTAAAAAGACTACGAATAATCCCTAAACACAATTGATCACGTAATAAAAATACTCGTGTTTAAAGAGAACACAATAACTATTAGCTAAAGTAGTACAGAGAGAGGCTGAATTAAGTTTATAGCGTGTCTGGAGGGAAAAATCAGAATTACCGTGCAAACCCTCAACGTACAAAAAAAGTTATTAACTTTAATAACTTTAAATAAATTTAATAACTTTTATTAAAAGTTAAAAAAAAGTTATTAAATTAATATTAAAATACGTAAATAAGGGATTTTAATATTACACACACACACACACATATGTATATATATCGTGGTGCAGTGTTAAGGCGAATGGAAAACAGTCTTTCTTGATGATAATAATAAGTTTATTAAATCATAGTTCTATTTGAAAGCAACTTGCGCCATTTACAATTTTTCGTCGAAAACAAGCCTAGAGTGAGTTCACAGTTCCATGTTCAAGCTCCAACTATCTGTTTACAAGCTCATCAAATTGTTCCAGAATGCTTCCGACTGACCGGATTATCCTAAAAGCTTACACGAGCGTGGGTCTATTTCATTTATTTTATTATTATAAAAGATTTCAATTTTTAAAATCTCTTATCCCTCACGTAATTTCTAATTACCCCTTTTTTTGACCTGACATATATATATACATATATATATACATATATATATATACATATATATATATACATGTATATATATATATATATATATATATATATATATATATATATATATATATATATATATATATATATATATGTATATATTGTATATGTAAGGCTTACTATATGTTATAGTTTTCAGTATAGTAAGCCTTACATATATAATAGTTTATAGTATATGTAAGGCTTACATATACAGTAGTTTATGTCATACTAGATGTAACAGGTGGTGCTGTTACATCTAGTATTTGTTTAAGTTTACGAATTTTTATTTTCCGGCATGTGTTCCGTGATCATAACGGAAATCAAAGTCAAAGACAGTCGAGAAATCAAAGTCATAATTTCTGATTCTGAGTTTTGGATTAATATATGAACCTTCACACATCATTTGAAGAAATTGCTTGTCATTTTTGAGCTCCGCTTAAGGATTCATAAAAAAATACATCATTATATTAATCTTGAAATATGTACTGGGAATCCTCCCCCTCTCCCTCACATGGATTTTTCTCGTTGCACTCCTGGGTGACATAGAGTTCTTTAACTGTTTTGTTAACTGAAAAAAAATATGGCTTAAAGACGTAGATTTTGATAATGCAAAGTCAAAATATGCTGATTAGCCCTCGTGTAGCAAAAAGTAGACCGTAGTGCTCCCAACCAACCAACCATGCTGATCAAAATGTTAGAAGTTAGAGATTTTAAGTGTCCTGTTAAGTTATGCAGTTTATTGGATTAGACCAAAGAGAAGGATACTCGTAAACATTTTAACTTTTATTAAATTGAATTATAGCAATAATGTCATGCTCTAGGTATTTTAAATATTTAAATATAAATCACCTTGTATTAGTATTTATTTAGCTATAGGGATCTTACCGCACATAGAAAAGTGCGGCCCGGGGCAGACGCACTTTTTATACTACCTACATTACGCTACTAGCTGTAGACAGTTTGATATTTGCAGTTATGTTTTTAGAGATCTGATTCAATTTTTTTAATAATTTTAAAATGTCAATATTTATAACACAGTTATTATCTTCCTTGTGGTTTTATATTGAGGAAATGAGCAGTACATTCAGTATATAAGAAATACTTTATAGCCAAAGAAATACTTTATGGACAGGTTTGTTATTATAAAAGTATTCTTATATCAGTACAGATTTTACTGTACACTAATTTAATCGAAAGATGACAATGTAATTTACACTTCTTGAATTTCTTCATGGTTATTGTTGGAAAAGATTACTGAATTTCCATATTATATTATTATATTATTATTTTTATATTATTGGATTAGTATTCTATGATATGTTTTTCTATAATTGCATTTTAGTATTTAATACATTTATAGAAAGTTTTTTAAATTAAACAAGTTCAATTCAATTTTTAGTTCAAATATATTGATACTTTTATTGAAATTTTCTTTCCAATTTATTCATGTTTGCTTAATCAAATTTTAAAGTACACAAATATTCTGATAAAATTCACCTAAAACATTTACTGAACTGAAAATAATATCTTATACCATCTTTCACCCTGTGCGTTTGTGTATTGTGTGTAATGTGTTGCCGATGTAGAGATTTCTTAAAAATGTTATAAATTAGTTGAAGATTTTACTTATTTAAAAATACTTCTTTAAATTTAGCCTCTGTATCAAAGTGATGATTTCAAATTACCTAAAAGTAGCAAAACTTTCTTATTTTAATATATATATAATAATATATAATAATATTATAAAAAATTGCCTAATTTTTATAATGCATTTGTGTATGTTATGCAAAATATAGTTTTATCACTTATTGTTTAATTATTCATAAAATACTTAGATATGTACGAAAATTTAAATAGTAATATGTGCAAAGTTAATTAAAACATAATATTGATATATTTTATGTAACCATTAATTTAAAAAAGTGTGATTTAATCACTAACATATTTTGGAATTATTTATGTACAATGCATGGCATTACTACCAAAATACATGTTATCTTTATTCTTAGTAAAGCTTATCTAATTTTACTAAAAAGATAGAACAAATTAATTTAAATTAAAAAGTATATGGGGACTTTTATTTTTAAATATGTAATGTTAAACGAGATTAACATGTTCGAGTTGTATGTGAATATTTTTTCTTGAGGTATTATTTTCATTTTACTTCCAAGAGATGGCACCACTACCGAGACTTTCGTACAATACCTGTTTAAATTTTTCTAATCTGCGAAAGTTGTCATGATATAAAAGACTATCATTAAGTCAGATTAAACATTTCTTTTCGATAATAAAAATAAAAAGGAAAAGCATTTTTACCAATTTTCACATGCATTTTATTTTGTAGTATACAATGGCATTATTTTTATATGGTTTGACAGATGGCAGCACCTGCTTCATTTAGATATGGTGTATTTAAACTAGTTTCATAAAATGAAATATTTAACTTACAGAATGGCAGTGATAGATGGTATCCTACATTTTTAATCTAAACAAACTTCAGAATATAGAAAAATATTTAGTCATATATTACCTCCAATACCCATTAAGAATTTCTCTGTCTACATTTTCGTCTGGATAATACAAATCTTTATTCCGATTTATCTACTTTTCACTTGTTGAAACGTGAGAAAGTGTTTTAACCCCCAAATGCTGTTTAAGCCCTTTAATTTGGCCATGCCTGACAAGGGTGAAATTCAAAATAAACATTAATAAAATCGTTTACACTTTGTTTGTATAACATTTTTTTTATGGCTGTTACTACCTTTCCCGTCCCCTAGTCACCCCCCCCACAACTGAAGTTGGAAAAAATAACCTACATCATGCCTATATATTCCTTTTCTTTCAAACAAAAAAGAAGCTATTAATTTATTTATCAGTTTTTCCGAAAACAAACAAAATGTTGTGCTTTAAAGAATTAAGCTTTAATCAACATAAGCTAATCATTTTGAAGAAAGAAATCTTAAATATTCTATTGAAATTCAACTTTTGGAATGAAACTAGGTTGAGGAGAATGATCGAGTGAATTCAGAGATACTGCTTTACTTTAATTGGATAATGATAAATACACGTTTTTCTATAAAAGATTTAAACAATGGTGGTGCCTTGTTAAAATAACTCATTTTACTATTATATATCAAGTTATTTCTCAAAGTTCTTTTGAAGCTATGATTATCCAGAATTTGAAAACAAATTTAAAAGAATGTTAAAATATTTCAAATTTTTATAATAACATTTAAGAAAAAATAATAATATCTAAGTAAAAAAAAATCTTGGCAGCAGAGCTTGATCATAGCATAGGTCGACTGGACACATGATTTTTGGGGCTTTAAAATTTCATATCTGATTTTTAAGACTTTAATTATTTAATTAATAAAATTTAAAAGATGTTTCTAGTTAATTCTTCAGGCATTATTTCATGAAACTTTACTCATAAATTTATATTAAATCAAATAATAGTTTTTATTCTTATTAGAAATATAAACATCGCTTTTCAAATGCATACACACACATATTATTTGATTATTTGATTAATAAAATTTAAAAGATTTTCCTAGTTAATTCTTCAGGCATTATTTCATGAAACTTTACTCATAAATTTATATTAAATCAAATAATAGTTTTTATTCTTATTAGAAATATAAACATCGCTTTTCAAATGCATACACACACATACTATTTGATTATTTGATTAAAAAAAATTTAAAAGATTTTCCTAGTTAAGTCTTCAGGCAATATTTCATGAAACTTTACTCAGAAATTTATATTAAATCACATAATAGTTTTTATTCTTATTAGAAATATAAACATCGCTTTTCAAGTGCATACACACACATATTATTTGATTATTTGATTAATAAAATTTAAAAGATTTTCCTAGTTAATTCTTCAGGCATTATTTCATGAAACTTTACTCATAAATTTATATTAAATAATAGTTTTTATTCTTATTAGAAATATAAACATCGCTTTTCAAATGCATACACACACATACTATTTGATTATTTGATTAAAAAAATTTAAAAGATTTTCCTAGTTATGTCTTCAGGCAATATTTCATGAAACTTTACTCAGAAATTTTTATTAAATCACATAATAGTTTTTATTCTTATTAGAAATATAAACATCGCTTTTCAAGTGCATACACACACATATTATTTGATTATTTGATTAATAAAATTTAAAAGATTATCCTAGTTAATTCTTCAGGCATTATTTCATGAAACTTTACTCATAAATTTATATTAAATCAAATAATAGTTTTTATTCTTATTAGAAATATAAACATCACGTTTCAAATGCATACACACACATACTATTTGATTATTTGATTAAAAAAAATTTAAAAGATTTTCCTAGTTAAGTCTTCAGGCAATATTTCATGAAACTTACTCAGAAATTTATATTAAATAATAATAGTTTTTATTCTTATTAGAAATATAAACATCGCTTTTCAATGCATACACACATATTATTTGATTATTTGATTAATAAAATTTAAAAGATTATCCTAGTTAATTCTTCAGGCATTATTTCATGAAACTTTACTCATAAATTTATATTAAATCAAATAATAGTTTTTATTCTTATTAGAAATATAAACATCACGTTTCAAATGCATACACACACATACATATAAATACATAATAATGCTTGTAAACTTTCACATAGTATTGTGTAAAGAAAATTGTTATAATTTGTACAAATTGACTCATATATTATTCATTAAAAATAAAATATCTAACTATTCTTGAAATAAGATAAAGAATATTTTTAATGCTTATCTCATTTTTATGTGATAGAAAATTTAAAAGACTTTGCAAATAGGTTTTATTGATTTTTATCTACTATATATTTTTTCAAAGAACGCAATCTAATTCATTGAAATCCAACAAAGGTCAATTAATACCACTTCGGGGTACAAGATATTTTCTTTTTACCAACCAATCTTCTCCTCCCACATGAAATAGAGCTCTCAAAAAATATAAATAATAAAGAAAAGAAAACCAAATAATGTAAAAACTAAAAACCAAATCTGAAATTTTTAATAATAAAACAATTTAATATACAACAGTAAATTTTAGTATAAAAATTAAAAATTGATATATATTTAATAAAGTATATAAATATGAATAACTTGGTTTAAAATTATGTTTTCTAGTGTTTAATTCTAAAAACTTATCAATTATTTCATCATAATACTATCCAAAGCACTTTTTTCAGTGTATAAAACAGTTAAAAGAATTAGTGAGTTTCGTAAAGGATTTTTTATTCATTTTACTACTGTGAATGAATTTTCATCAGATGCATTTGATATAGTCCAATTTAAATATTTCGCAAGTTCTATTTCAATATTTGGAAATGTTGTCATGATTCCTGTGCTCTTTAGTATACATTGAAGCATATCATCAAATGGCAACATTAAATTCTGGCTTTTACAAATCAATTTGTTAAAGAACATCCAGCTTCAGTGATTTGTCCTGAACGTTCTTTGGATATAAGGCATTTTGTCGCAACGTCACGACCTACTATAATGCCCTTCCCTTTCATTTTCATGTATACAACAGATAATAGACAAACAATAAACTGCCCTTCCGTTTGAAACTAAAGTCAGAATTGTCATAATTTGAGAATTTACCCTATTGCGTGAAATCGCCTTATACAGACAGCTGTTTAGTTTGCCTGCGTGGCTCATTATCAGAGGGTATATCTAAAGGCTCCTCCCCACTATGTTCCACTACAAGCCATCACCACCGTCTGGAGGACGTATGGCTTATCGTGGTCGATGGCGACAGACAATAAAATAGCCTTGGCGAACAATGGCGGTTTTTCTCCAAAGATCAGAGGCAGCCAGATGCGCAGTTAAAGTGCTCAGTAGACCATATAGACGAGACCATGCGTTGGCTCATTTAGTGGCCCAGCGTGTGGATGCAACCCATGAACCATCGTTCAAGTCCACCATCAGGAAGTGGTGAACAATTGGCTATAGTGTGGAGGCTACATAACATTTGGCCATTCATTATATACTGGGTCAGCGACACAGAACTGGAGACCAGAGTGTTTAGTCATGTAAGCAGTAAAAGAATGATAACTCAAAAATAAAATATACAATTGAATTCTAAGGATTAAACGTGTAAAGTTAAGATTTATATAAAATTTTCTTCAGACTTGAACGATGAAGTTAATATTTATACTGGCTATGAGTTGTTTGCTCCTGGGCTAGCACATACATCTGAAACGTTTTAGTTGTTCTAGATTCACATGATGGTCAACAAGTATGTAAAAGTCAAAATGATTCCTATTCTAGTTCTAATCACAAATAGAAAAAATGATATTTAAAAATTGCATTTAATATCAAGAATGCAACATAACAAAATTTTTGGCATCAAATATTACCATGGTACAAATATCCAACTATCAATCTTTATTAAATTTACAAAATAATTGTGGCACTTAAGAAAATAACTTTTAACAAACTACGAAACAGTTTTAAAAATCTGTTACAATTCTTAAAATGAAATTTAGTACAATGATTAAATCCCTAATTAAATCCTTCTTCAACCTCATTTCAAAATGTAATATGAATTCTATATTTCATGAAATTAAATTAAAGAATCGTAATTGGTTCTAAAAACTGTATATTATATAAGCCTTTTTATTTAGAAACTTTTGGAAGACAGTTTTAATTCTTAAAAAATTAATAAATTTTAATTACATTCTTCTAGAAAGATTCATTTATTAAATAGCTGACTACAATGCATATATGATAAAATTATTGCAGCATTTATGAAAAAGAAAATGCATATCAAAAAGAAACTACATTGCAGTCATAATGCCACAATAATTTAAAATTCCCGTTAAATACTGATACTTCAATAACTTTTCTTTTAAAAGTAGCCAATTTTAGTAATAATGTACAAGTCTATTTTTTCTTTCTCTAGTCTAAAATACTTATGGTCTTAAAACTTTTCTTTCGGCAAACATTCGAAAAACACTTTTTCAATATGTTTTTATCGTATTCTCCAGATGCTGGTTTTCCAGTAAACAAAGTAGTAGTAAATGACTAGTTTATATTTGCCCCTACACAAGAAATGGCTCCAAAACTCTTGGTTTGTCTTCAAAAACATGCGGGTTCAACATGCTGGACTACACTTTTATCCCTTGGGGTTACGCTTTTAAGCAAATCTATTACCTTGAAGAAGTGTGAATTGCAAAATCAAGTAATGGATTACCTGTAAGCCATACTTAGTGATTTTTTTCCCTTCACTGGTTACATGATTATGATTTAAAGTCTTCAAGATTGAAGCTAAAAGGTAAAATTAGGTCTACTGTTTCGTAAAAGGATGTGTTTACTTGTCTTAATAGGTTTGGTTAACACCTTGCAGTAATTTTCTGGTTGCAGAGGAAGAGGTTGGGGTAATAGGAGAGTAACAAGAAATTTATGAGTTGACGTTTGGCTTAAGGGGACTACTATTTGTTGCAGAGAGTATGTTTAGGTACAATTCACTAAGAATTTTATGTATTGAATATTTTTTCTCCCGAACTATAAAAAAACCTACAAAATCCCTATAGTATAGGGATTTCTTTTAAATATGAAGAGCTTGTGGTTAAAAAGAGGAACTACTAATTTAGCAGATATATAATGTACATTTCTATTTAAGAGTAATATAATGGTACATCTGTAAATGTTAGAGAAGACTAGGTCTTGATGAAATTATCCTTACTGTAACAAAAATGACCAAACACGTTCGAAATCATTAGTTATATATTATGAAGTAATTATCAATTAAAAATCTTTAATACGCTATACTTCTTGGGAATTTTCACTAGCAATCAGATAACAATGAAAATGCAAACTAATAATTTAGGAAATTACATAAATTTATCCTATAAATATTGAATTCAAAAATTTTATAAAAGTTTTATTAAATTAGCATATTAAAATGCATAGAATTTATTGGTTAAAAGACATCTTCGTAGTAACCAAATTTTATTTATGTGCATAAATAGAAATATATAGATACTTGATACATAAAATAAATACTACGCTAGACGATACTTCCGTTAATATTACACAGAACCTTTCGACCTGTGTAATATTACACTTATTATTATTAGCATTATTGTGTACTGTGTTTTTCGACAACTTCATTATAGCCTATTCTTGAGTCAGCCTATTGTTGATTAATTATTAAATAAAAAAAATTGCTCTGCTAAGAATAAAATTTTTTATTTATAATTCTTACTGGTCTAACTTTACAAAAAAATTTATGTTGACACATGAAACAATTTTTTAAAAATACAATGTATAAACACTAAGTGAAAAATAGAAAAAACATTTCTCCTTAAATTAATGTTTATAAATTAAATAATATTTTCTAATTTACATATTAAATTTGAGTTAATACGTAAATTATAAATTAATTTTTAATATTAAAGAGCAACTATTTATACTTTTTATTCTGTGAACCTCAGTTATATTGATACCAGCGATATATTTTAATTTAAAGCATAATAAAGGTTAGTTTTTTTTCAGTTTCTTAGTAATTTTAATCTTTTTTTTTCTAAATTTCAACTACTTATAAATTTATACTTCCCCCAAAAAAATTTTATGTTGACACATGAAAGAATTTTTTAAAAATAAAATGTATAAACACTAAGTGAAAAATAGAAAAACATTTCCCCTTAAATTAATGTTTATAAATTAAATAATATGTATATTTCTAATTTACATATTTATTTTGAGTTAATACGTAAATTAGAAATTAATTTTTAATATTATAAAGCAACTATTTATATTTTTTATTCTGTGAACCTCAATTATATTGATACCAGAGATATATTTTACTTTAAAGCATAATAAAGGTTAGTTTTTTTTTCAGTTTCTTAGTAATTTTAATCTTTTTTTCTAAATTTCAATTACTTATAAATTCATACGGATCTAATTCCCCCCCAAAAAATTTTATGTTGACACATGAAATAATTTTTTAAAAATAAAATGTATAAACACTAAGTGAAAAATAGAAAAACATTTCCCCTTAAATTAATGTTTATAAATTAAATAATATGTATATTTCTAATTTACATATTTATTTTGAGTTAATACGTAAATTAGAAATTAATTTTTAATATTAAAGAGCAACTATTTATATTTTTTATTCTGTGAACCTCAATTATATTGATACCAGAGATATATTTTAATTTAAAGCATAATAAAGGTTAGTTTTTTTTCAGTTTCTTAGTAATTTTAATCTTTTTTTCTAAATTTCAATTACTTATAAATTCATACGGATCTAACTTTACAAAAAAATATTTATGTTGAAGCATGAAACAATTTTTTAAAAATACAAACTATAAACACTAAGTGAAAAATAGAAAAACATTTCCCCTTAAATTGTTTATAAATTAAATAATATGTATATTTCTAATTTACATATTAAATTTGAGTTAATACGTACATTAGAAATTAATTTTTAATATTATAAAGCAACTATTTATATTTTTTATTCTGTGAACCTCAATTATATTGATACCAGAGATATATTTTAATTTAAAGCATAATAAAGGTTAGTTTTTTTTCAGTTTCTCAGTAATTTTAATCTTTTTTTCTAAATTTCAATTACTTATAAATTCATACGGATCTAACTTTACAAAAAAATATTCATGTTGAAGCATGAAACAATTTTTTAAAAATACAAATATAAACACAAAGTAAAAAAATAGAAAAACATTTTCCCTTAAATTGTTTATAAATTAAATAATATGTATATTTCTAATTTACATATTAAATTTGAGTTAATACGTACATTAGAAATTAATTTTTAATATTAAAGAGCAACTATTTATATTTTTTATTCTGTGAACCTTAATTATAATGTTATATTGTAATTTAAAGCATAATAAAGGTTAATTTTTTTTATTTTCAGTTTCTTGGTAATTTTAATCTTTTTTTCTAAATTTCAACTATTTATAAATTTTAGTTTAAAAATTAAAAACCAAAGCTTAAAATTTGATATAAAAATTTAGTTTCTCTTATATATGTTTCAAAAGTTACTTGGGGGTTACTGAATTTAATTTTTTCATTTGGTGCAGATTTTTAATGTTATTTTAGAAAATGTACTAACTTGCCCTTAATAATAAACCTCAAATGATAAAACTAAAGAATTTTTCTATGGTCATTATTCAAAAACATTAAAAAATGCATTCTCATCTGCAATTTATGGGAGTGGTAAATTTTAAAAAGACAAAATTAAGTCTCGAATGGTATTATGTGTAGAATGGTATTAGTAAGCCCCCGAATGGTAAGTCTCAAATGGTATTAGTACGATATATTTAGCATTAAATATAATGTCCATTATTTAGTACAATATACCTATTCAAATAGGACATCAAAAGAGGTATTTAATAGCTAAGAGCACGAGATATCAATAGTTAAATACAATATCTTACAATAACAATTACTTCCATCAATTTAGAGAGACTTTACAAAGTTTTCAAAATGCACTTTTCGGATTTTTAAATGTTCCCCAAGAGTGTTGCAATGGGCAATCGGGGGTTTGGAAGGAGAAGAAAAAAAAGAACGAAAGAAACCTCTGCTGAAGATAGCAAGAAAAACGCATGAGCAATGCCCCTACTGATTGAAGAAGATTATTTCGGAACGACTTATAACCTTTGAGACATCAGTATACCCAAAAGACAGATTCGAGGCTCTCAAGTTCGATGATGGAGGAAGCTTAAGCGCTAATCGATAGTGATGTGTTCCATCACAGGCAAAAATGTATCAGAGTCAGCTACTCTTACGCAAGTTTCCAGTGGAAATTCACTTACCCATTTCATGACGTTTGTTATTTCCAATTATTTAAAGGGTCTCAATGCTTTCAAAAGTTGTTAAAATGGAAAAAAAATATTATAAAGAATCATTTTTCTGTCATTCATTCTCAATATATTTATAAAACCGCATTGAAAAATCTCTTCAAGAAATCGAGTTTTAGTCAATTTACTTTTAAACTCACTTATCCCAATTATTTAAAAGGTTTAGAAGACTTTAAAAATTTCAAAAAATCGGCGATGAAAATTTACAATTAATAATATTTTTGCAATTCATTCCTCATATTAATAAAATTGCACTGATAAATTACTTCTAGCCTTCAAGTTATAAAAAACTTTACTTAAAACTCACTTATCAATTTCTCTACGTTTGTTATTTTCAATTACCTAAAATCTTACATAATATTTAAAAATTCTAGAAAAAAAATTATTATGAATAATATTTTCTGCGATTCATTCTCACCTATTAATAAAAACCACATTGAAAAATTTCTTCTAGAACTTGAATAATAGACAGCTTTATTTTAGACTCCTTTATCTATTCATGACGTTTGTTATTTACAATTATCTATAGGGTTGCATGAGTTTTAAAACTAAATAAAATTAAAAAGATTGATAGATACTTTTTATGCAATTCATTCTCAATATATTAATAAAAACCACATTGAAAAATTTCTTCTAGAACTTGAATAATAGACAGCTTTATTTTAGACTCCTTTATCTATTCATGACGTTTGTTATTTATAATTGTCTATAGGGTTGCATGAGTTTTAAAAACTAAATAAAATTAAAAAGACTGATAAATACTTTTTGCTGCAATTCATTCTCAATATATTAATAAAAACTGTGTTGAAAAATTCCTTCTAGGACTCGAGTTTATTTTGAACTCACTTATCCATTTCAGAATTGTTTCCAATAATTTAAAAAGTTTAAAAAAATTTTAAATTCCAAAAAATTAAAAAGTACATAACTAATAATATTTTCTAAATCATTCTCACTGTAATGATCTATTAATACCCAATTCATTTTTTGTGCCATATATAAGGATCACTATCTAAAATTTAAAAAAAAAAATAATGCACTAGTAAAACAATTAGATAATCGAAACAACTTCCATCATTGTATTCTGACCTCATTAGTTATTAACTGACATTTTAAACATCAAAAAGATATTTATAAAAAAAAAAAATTTCATGAGGAGAACTTCTTTGGTATCACATGTAAACACAGTATTGGAAAATACAGCTATATAATCGATAAAATTATTTGTCATAATTTTAGTTGATGTACTTAATTAAATTCTTGTGGAGCTTAAACAGACAAATAATGTTGATTCAAATTCCAAAATTATAAATAAAGCAGATACATAAAAATAAAAATTGGTTTCATTAACGATTGATATCTTCCTTAAAAGATACTTCCTTTTAGTAACACATAGCTTCACATGTAACCCGAAATCTTTTAAACACGATTGTAATCACATTGCAATCCCATTGTAACACAAAAAATGTGAAATCTGTAAGCACAATAGAAAATTTCACTGAAACATGTATTGCATTGTAATTTTAGCACAAATAATGTTAAGAACTATGGATATTTTTAGACTGAAGTTTCAATTTAAGAACTAATGCAAAAAATAGTAAAGGAAACCACAATTTTTCCATTTTGTAATGATTTTGTTATAAATATTTTTTTCTATATATGAAAAAAGTTATTCACAATTTTCAAACTTTATTCAATATTACAAAAATTAGTTTTACTAAATATAAATATATTCCTGGAAAAAAATATTTCCTTTCTCTAATACATTAAATATCAAATGATGTAACAAGAAAAATGTGAAATCTGTTAGTACAATAGAAAAAATCAAACCTCACTGTAATGTGCATAGCTTCGTAACCTTAGCAAAACTTAAGCTAAGAGATACCGATATTTTCAAATTTCAGTTTCAATAGAAAAACTGATGCAAAAAGAAGAGAATGATTCAGCAAATTTTCCCTAATGTGTAAAGTGAAAAAAGTTATTTACAATCTTAAAACATTATTCAACTTCATTAAAATTAGTTTTATTAAATATAGATATATTCCTAGAAAAAAATATTTCCTTTCTCTAATACATTAAATATCACATGAAGTAACAAGAAAAATGTGAAATCTGTTAGTACAATAGAAAAAAATCAAACCTCGCAGAAATGTGTATAGCTTCGTAATCTTAGCAAAAATTAAGTTGATAGTACCGATATTTTCAAATTGCTCTTTCAATAGAAAACTGATGCATAAAGGAGAAAAGGATTCAGCAAATTTTCTTTAAGGTGAAGAGGACTCGTCTGACTTTGTTAGAAATATTTTTCTATGAATTTATGAAGTTAATCACGATTTGTTAGACCTAATAAACCTTATGAAAAATTCATTTCTTTAAAAATAGATGTCTTCCTTAAAAATACTTCTATTTTGTAATACATAAAGTGCCACGCAATGTAACAAGAAAATGTGAAATCTTCTTAAAGAAGTAATCGTAAATGTGAAAAGTACAGTAGAAAGCATCAAACCTTATTAAAACATGTATTGCTTTGTAATCTTATCAAAAATCAAGTTAAGAGCTATAGATATTTTGAGTTTTTGGTTTCAATAGAAAATCTAATGCGAAAATAGAAAAGGATTAAGTGATTTTTCATTAACATAAGAAGATCTCAGCTGACTTAGTTATAAATATTTTTCTATGAATTTATAAAGTTAATCATGATTTGTTAGGCCCTAATAAACCCTATGAAATTTTTTTTTCTTTAAAGATAGACATCTTCCTTAAAAATACTTCTTTTTTGTAATACATAAAGTGTCACGTAATGTTACAAGAAAATGTGAAATCTACTCGAAATAAGTAATCATAAATGTGAAAAGTAAGTAGAAAGCATCAAACGAAGATTATATCAATACATGTTGTAGTCTAAACCATGTATTGTTTTGTAATCATAGCAAAAATCAAGTTAAGAGCTATCGATATTTTAAGATTGTGGTTTCAATAGAAAATCTAATGCAAAAATACAAAAGGATTCAGTGATTTATCATTAACATAAGAAATGAATTCCTCAGCTGACATTGTTATAAATATTTTTCTATGAATTTATAAAATTAATCACTATTTTTTAGGCCCTAATAAACTATATAAAAATTCATTTCTTTAAAGATAAACGTCTTCCTTAAAAATACTTCTATTTTGTAATACATAAAATGTCACTAAATATAACAATAAAATGGGAAATCTATAAATACAATAGAAAACATCAAACCTTACTAAAACACGTATTGCTTTGTAATCTTAGCAAAAATCAAGAGCTATCGATATTTTCAGATTGTGGTTTCAATAAAAAATCTATTACAAAAATTGAAAAGGATTCAGTGAATTTTCACCAGCATTAGGAAAGAGGATTTTATATGACTTCACTAGAAATATTTTTCTATGAATATATAAAGATATCGATTTGTTACGCATTAATAAACCATTTTAAAAAACGTCTTCCTTAAAAATGCTTTCATTTTGTAATACATAAAGTTTCACGTAATGTAACAATAAAATGTGAAATCTATAAATACAATAGAAAGTATCAAACCTCACTGAAACATGTCTTGCTTCGTAATATTTGCAAAAATGAAGTTGAAGGCTATCGATATTTTCAGATTTTGATTTCAATAGAAAATCTAATGAAAAAATAGAAAAGGATTCAATGAATTTTCATCAACATTAGGAAAGAAGATTTCAGATGACATCGTTAGAAATATTTTTCTAAAGATAATCACGATTTGTTACGCATTAATAAACCTTGTAAAATAATTAATTTTATTAATATAGACGTCTTCCTTAAAAATACTTCCATTTTGTAATAAAGTGTCAAGTAATGTAACAATAAAATGTGAAATCTATAAGTACAATAGAAAGTATCAAACCTCACTGAAGCCTGTCTTGCTTCGTAATCTTTACAAAAATGAAGTTAAAGGCTATCGATATTTTCAGATTTCAGTTTCAATAGAAAAACTAATGCAAAAAATAGAAAAGGATTCAGCAATCTTCCCCTGCTGTAAGGAGAGTAGATCCCAGCTGACATAAAAATTGATGACCTCACAGAGAAAAACAATTCTACCCGAAAATATATTCTATAGAATAAGAATTCGGAAAGGTATGAGAAACTACCGCAGAAATTCGAAAACACCCAAACGAGCCATACTTTCTATAATGTTTCGAAAAGTAAGAAAAAAATTCGTTTCACATATAAAAAAAAGAACAGACTCATGTTCAAAGTTTCCTTTCTAAACCACAGAAAGGGGAAGAGAAAAATATATCAGCTTTCGCCCCAGAATCATTTGTGGCGGCCATCCTTATTCCGAATCTGACAAAATGACAGTTATTTGTGAGCCCTAATGGTATGACCCAGAACAATGGAGTGGGCGAGAGAAGAAATGTTCTATAATAGAACGTAATACTAAGGTTTAAAATACGGTACCTCGCGATGGAAGAAAGAGATAGAAAAAAAAGTGTGAGAAGACATTACCAACAACTTCTTAAGTCACGTGAATGACTACGATGGATTTTTCGGGAGATTTCACAATGAAACAAATGGACAAATTTAGGGAGGATAAATCCCTAGGCAGGAAATGGTCTTGCAGAAAATTCCCCGTGATGAGGGATATTTGTTAACGTCAAATAAATACTGAAATGGTTGTTTAGTACTAAGAGGTAGTCTTCGCGAAGTTGAAAAATGCTTGTAACAGTAAGAAATGAGAAAAATATGTAAAATAAAAAAATATTTAAATATGCATCATTTAAATTTTAATTTACATTGATATGGAAAAATTATCGATATTAAAATGGACTGAAAAAGGTAATTTTGTATAAAGATGCCGATCATGGTCTATTTCACAAACATACCTCAAATTATTTGTATAATAGACATATGATGTATGATAAAACTTGTGTAACACAATACCGTAGGGACCTAGTGAGTGAGTGAGTGATAGTTTTAATTGCGCAAAATCCAATATGAGACATGCTGCGCCAAGCAAAAGGTAAAAATTAGCCATAAAAAGAGCAATGTAATTTTCATAGTGAAAAATAAAACAAGATGAGAAAAATACAGGTCAGAACGATAAAAGTTATGTAAAGTAACAGATTGTATAATATATAACAAATGATTATATAAGAGTAAAAAGTATAATATCGATAAAGTGTAGAATAAATACTAAGTCACCATATAAAGGATTAGTAGGGACCTAGGGACGGAGGGACCTAGAAACATACAGAAATATATTGTGATAGACTAGTTATTGCTATAGATTAATCATTTTTTCATGTAATATTAATGTATACACTGAGCATATATGATATCTTGAATTCTATTTAGATATCCAATTTTACCTTAAAATGTCGATATTTATAAAACAGTTACTAATATCTTGTTGAAAACAAGTAATAAAATTACCATTTTAGACATGGGTTTCCAAACTTGACACTCAGCGGAATTCTAGAGGGGGTGAGCATTAAAGAATCCAGGGGTACAACAAAGCGAGTCTAGCCTCCATTTACAGAGAGATAAGGTTTCCGTTGAGTGCCTTGCAGTATTTTCAATTAATTAACGCTTTATTAATATTTTTCTTTAATTTTCATTCTACTTTTTTTATTAAATGTTCCTTAAATTTTTAAGAAGAGAGTTTAATTTAACTCTCTTGCGACAACAGCCTGAAAGCAATAAAATTTGATTGCTGATATTTAATGAAGTTTTCAATTTCAATCAAAAGAGAGTGCAACTGTAAATACAAAAAGAATCTAAAGATCATCATTTCCTTTACAAAGTCTTATCTGTGTAAAACTGGATTTTCAGCTTTTGCCGTATTAACCCCTTCCGGTATGATTTAATAATGAAAAACTGTGCATGAAATAACCATTTAATTTTTATTTAAAAAACTTGTTTCATTTTACAATTCTTACATATTCTTAATTAAAATCCACTTTTTACATAGTGTTAAATAATATCAGAAACAATAAAATTAAGAAAATATCAAAGCAAAACATTAATAAGGTATACAGATAATAATTTTCAAGCTAGTGGTACTTTTCAAAACAAAGTGCAAAGGAATTCTTAATTGTTTACACCGCCAAGTAATCTCATTTTTAATTTGATTCTTGTAACACACACGCATTTCTTAGTAGGTTTTCTTTTATTCTGACTCATTAATTTGGCAATGACTTGTACCAAGAAATTCTAAGTAAACAATATGCCATAGTGACTTGTGATTTTCACAAGTGATAAAAGTTTTGCCAAATTCACTACACTAGAAATTTTAAACTAAATTAATTATCATATTTAACAGTAACTTTAATCGCATGAAGAGTGTAGCTCGTCATTGTGCGGTATGGAATGAAAAACTAATGACGAGCTAGACTCGTCATTTTACCTGAAGGGGTTAAAGACCAAATAGTGTTCAAAACTCAATGGGAAGCAAGAAATGGGAGTAACTATATTAAGCCTCCCACAACTGTGGGGATCAACAAGCTCCCTCCACAATGACCTTTTAACTTGTCAAATTTTTATTTATTTATATGTTTTCTTGTCAATTGAAACTACTTTAAAAAGTTGTTTTCATTTCTGTGCTTGATTAACGTTACACCCAAAATATTATAATAGAGCAGGGGGGCTATGAAAAATAGCAAAACTCTAAGTGTGTCAAGTATTGAAAAAGCTTGGGAACCTCTGATTTGGTTTGGTTTGGTTTTTGGAGTATCTACGGTCTACTTTTTGCAACACGAGGGTTAATGAGACCGGGACCTACTGCTTAAAGCCGAACGGCTACGAACATCCATGCCGTAGTTTAATTCGAACCCACGAACTCCGGTTCCGAAGGCCAGCACCCTAACCATTCGGCCATCTTTCGGGAACCACTGATATAAGGTATTCCAAGGGACAATAAAATATATCTTTATAAATAGAATCATTCTATACAAGTTTCACTCTATTTTACTCAGTTTGAAAAGAGGGAGGTAATATTTTGAAAATTCACTTATCTGAGATACTATTTTCAGAAAAATTAGTAAACTCTATTTCTATAAAAATAAAACTATAGGAATATTTGGTAACTGATAATTTATCCGGGATATGAAAAGCTTTTTTATGCTAAAAATCTAGTTAGTTGTTGCATTTTTCCATTTTTTTTATTCATGAACTCTTAAACATCTCTTTAAATTACCTTATTTCGTTAAGGTATCAATTTTATTTTAAATGAAAAGACACTTGAAATAAGCACAAAACGAACCTTTTCTTAAAATTATGAAAGGGCTCTTGAGTTCTAGAAATTAGAAAGTTATTCTTTTTCGGAATTATTTTTTTCGATCCGTTTTAAAGATATTTTCAACAAACTTGCAAACAAAGTTGTACCAAGTAAAGAAATAACGAAGGAGAGCATTTATGTCGTTCATATTTGTTCTTTTAAAAATTGAACTATTTATATTTGGAAATGCTAATTATATAACAATATTTACTGTGCCTCCTCTTAAATTCTAAAGTTTTTTATTTATTTATTTTTTTTTTTTGTTAATGTGAGTGGATATATTTTACTTTCAAATGCGGAAATAGATTAATGAATTTCTCTTTGGAGGGGAGGGGACATTTAAAGGCTGTGAAAAATAGCAAAACTCTAAGTGTGTCGAGTATTGAAAAAGCTTGAGAACCCCTGATTTGGTTTGGTTTGGTTTTTGGAGCGCTACGGTCTACTTTTTGCAACATGAGGGCTAATGAGACCGGGACCTACTGCTTAAAGCCGATTCCGAACTGCTACGAACATCCATGCCATAGTGGGATTCGAACCCATGAACTCCGGTTCCGAAGGCCAGCACCCTAACCATTCGGCCATCTTTCGGGAACCCCTGATATAAGGTATTACAAGGGACAATAAAATATATCTTTATAAACAGAATCATTCTATACAAGTTTCACTCTATTTTACTCAGTTTGAAAAAAGGGAGATAATATTTTGAAAATTCACTTATCTGAGATACTATTTACAGAAAAAATTAGTAAACTCTATTTCTATAAAAATAAAACTACAGGAATATTTGGTAACTGATAATTTCTCCGGGATATGAAAACTTTTTTATGCTAAATATCTAGTTAGTTGTTGCATTTTTCAATTTTTTTATTCATAAACTCTCAAACATCTTTTTAAGTTACCTTATTCCGTTAAAGTATCCATTTTATTTTAAATGAAAAGACACTTGAAATAAGCACAAAACGAACCTTTTCTTAAAAATATAAAAGGATTCTTGAGTTTTAGAAATTAGAAAGTTATTCTATTTTTGGAATTATTTTTTTCAATCCGTTTTAAAGATATTTTCAACAAACTTGTAAACAAAGTTGTACCAAA
This sequence comes from Pardosa pseudoannulata, assembly GCA_032207245.1. NCBI lineage: Eukaryota > Metazoa > Arthropoda > Arachnida > Araneae > Lycosidae > Pardosa > Pardosa pseudoannulata. The sequence continues at coordinate 168,153,670 of CM063505.1, forward strand.
TAAAGAAATAATAAAGGAGTTCATTTATGTAGTTCATATTTGTTCTTTTAAAAATTGAACTGTTTATATTTGGAGATGATAATTATATACAATAATATTTACTGTGCCTCCTCTTAAATTCTAAAGTTATGTATTATTTTATTTTATTTATCCTTTGTTAATGTGAGTGGATATATTTTACTTTCAAATGCGGAAATAGATTAATGAATTTCTCTTTGGAGGGGAGGGGACATTTAAACAGCACCTTTAGATAAGAACTCTCCTACTTTTGAGAACATGTAATGGGAATTCTTTTATACCCAAAGCTAACAAAAAAAGCTAATACTTTATTTTACCACCGTCAGTTTTCAAGTTCTCCCGGCAAAGGCTTTAAGTTCACATAAACACAGTTATCTGAAATTTTTTAAAAGCTGTAGAAAATAATCAATTGATACTACATGAAGTTCTACAGTAAGCAATTTTTACTCAAAGACCTTAACACTAAGTTCTATGACCTTAACTTGATTTTAATTTCTAAACATAACCTAACTGGTCAAATGACCGGTGATGTATGCTTAAAAATACGATGCGTGATGAATTAAAAACTCTTAATCTTTGTGTTTGTAATACAGAAAAATTGACAGTATACAATTTTATTTAATTATAATAAAATTTATTTGTTTATTTCCTTCCCAATATCCATATTTCGTACATTCAATCAGGAAACATGAATCCATCACTCGACCGGCATGATAAAACATATTCCGGTCATTTGACCGACTATAGTAGAAATAGGTATGTATTAAGTGTTTGTATGTTTAGTGTTAAACGTTGTTTACTAAAATATGTTAGTTAAATACGGCATAGAATTACCACTAACACGATAGTTAGTACATTTAGTCTTTATCTTGCTGCAACGAAAGCATCTTCCTATAAATGGATATTTTTCAAAACTGAACACCGTATAAGCGTTTATTTAAGCACAAAGGCTTTGTGGGAATTCAGCCGGAGAAAGCGATTCATATAACTGAATATTTCACATAAGTGAATTTCCCCTGTATGTGAAAAAAAAAACCTTTTAAAATTATAAAACATATATTTTACAACTTCAAATAATCCATTTTTCAGTGAAAAAAAATCAAGTTTTGAAACAGTACTTATGTAATATTATATCTTTCCCTCATATGCACAGAAGAATTCATTTATAATTTAGTAAGCTCTAAGACTCGGATCTAATAAAGGCTACGGATTTAAATCTGCACTCCAGCTGGGTCAAGGCAAAAGGGTTTTCCTTTTTTTTTTTTCTTTTTTTAAACCCTTCTTCACTAGGCTCAGATGCGTGACAGGAAGTATTACGAGGTCCTGGACAGAAAATTATGATTATCTTATTTATGTAACTTTTATAATGTACTTTTTGTTAATTTATCCTTACATATACATCAGTTTTCAAATTTTCAGAAAAATTTCTTTAAAAATTTGAGATTTTAATTTTTTAGTTAAAATTTAAAAGTTTGAATGTATTCAAATTTTCATACAGTTATAGAACCAATAGCTTCTTCTATTTTATCATTCTCGAGTAAAGAAACCGTTTAAAATTTAATTTGTTTTCAGGCTTTTTCAAAATATTACCTGAAGAAATTTTATTGGTTAAAGTGATGACATCTTATAGTAAGGAAAATATCTCTTTCATAAACATCAATATTTTCAAATATTCTTTATAGTTTTCTGCGTAATTAAAATTCTTAATAACAACTTCAATAAAGTACCCCAGAGAGCATGTTTAGAAAGTTCCATCCATGTAACATGGATAGAATTTGAAATATAGAAATATAAATTTGCTAATCGTTGAAAACTATTATTCTGCTATAATTCTAAGAACTTTTTACTACTAGTAGATGGTATAGCATGCACAATCATAACAACAAAGAAGCCTGTCTGTTTATGTAATTTGGATAAAAACACATAGTATCATTAGAGAGAGTTTGCACTAACGAGTCTCGTTGATGGCATAGATAGTCATAGTTGATCCGAACTAGCTTTCAAAAGTAGTCTTCTTTCTCTGTTGTAAAACATCGTGTGACATAAAATAAACCGTACCAAACCAGAAACCGTTAAATTTTTGTAATTTTCTTGAAGGGCTTGACATCAATTTGATACACTTGAGGATCAAAGTGTAAAAGAATATATTAAACCGACTGTTATATCTATATTTCAGTTTGCCCTTTCAAAAATTAGTCTTAGATTACATATTAAATTTTGCTTAAAAATATCCATATTTTCATAGACGTGCTATCCTTTTACCGGTTGAGGTGGTCTTGATAGTTTCTTGACGCAGTTCCTGGTAACAGATTCCGTACCAAGATTAAATTTCTTTTCATCTGAAATAGTAGTTTATCTCCATTATTTTTTCCAGGATCTAATATTCCTAAAAAAAACATACCTTTTATAATTTATTGTTGTTTATATTTTTTATTTGGCGTTGAAGCACCTGGTATTGCCCAAGCACATATATGTACGAAAATATAAATATATTATTACATAAACACACACATAAGCATATATATGTAATATGGGCAAGACTCATTCAAAATCACAACACAGTTTATTTCTGGTGAGATACATGAAATCCATACAACAGGCAAGCACTTTTACAACATCGTGCACCCAGACAATGTGATCCTGCACACACACACTTTTCAAGTAGGGATTTCTCAGGTAAAAAGACTACGAATAATCCCTAAGCACAATTGATCACGTGATAAAAAATACCCATGTTTAAAGAGAACGCGCTAACTATTGGCTAAAGTAGTACAGACAGAGGCTGAATTAAGTCTATAGCTTGTCTGGAGGGAAAAATCAGAATTACCGCGCAAACCCCCAACTTACTTTATGAACAAAAGTTATTAAATTAATATTAAAATATGTAAATAAGGGATTTTAATATTACATACACACACATATATATATATATATATATATGTGTGTGTGTGTGTGTGTGTATGTATATATATACAGAGACAGAGAGATAAATAGATATACATATAATGAAAAGAAAAACTTTCTAGACACAGAAAGCTAAAAAGCTTAGTCAAAGTCATATTTTTTTATGAAATTGATGATAAAACAACTTCATTTTTAAAACGTTATATCTAAAAAAAGTATTATTAGTAGACAAAGTATAAATTGTTAAAATATAATTTTTTATCTTGTTTTTCCATCAGACATCCTTCATTAAAGTCTTGCCTTAATAAGTAGCATAAATATCTGGAATTTAAAAAGAAATTTTTCCGTTGTGAAACTACAATAGAGAAAAAACAGAAGAATTTTAGTCTTAAATAATCCTCAAATTGTGAAAGAATTATAGGTTACAATCTTTACCCTTCAATAAAACTGAATATTGTATTGTCCACTGTGCTTAAATACAATTCATTTCATGTCAAAAGCTATAAAACTAAAAATCAAATATGTACCTACAATGATATAATATATACGTATATATTATATGCATTCATAAATATATGCTTGTGGTTGTGTTTATGTAATAATATACTTATATCTTCGTATATATACCGGGTGGCTATAATTAAACTGACAGTGTTCACAGTGTTCTGTAGAAATATCTATTTGCGAAAATGACGCCAGATTTTGTAGGAAGATTAAACAAGACGGAGGACGAAGGATTCCGCAAAAAAACAAATTAGTTCCAAAAGTCACCGCTAGGGTAATATTTGGCGCAGTGTAATAGAAAATAGAGTGTTAACAAATGTAAATCAATACGGAAATTAATTTCTTTACTGTACCAATGGATGTAACGTGAAATTTGAATAAAGATCTTCTTCTTCACCTCAGCGTACGTGATATTGCAGATCACGAGACTTTATCGGTGTTTATGTAGATTTTAAGCTTTTTTAAAAGTGTTGCCCTATTGCACTTGAACTAAATCAAAAAATGTGCATAATAAAGGGTAATTTTATTCGGTATTAATTTGCATTGGTTAACACTCTATTTTCTATAACACAGCGCAAATATTCTCCCAGCGGTGACTTTTGGAACTAATTTGTTTTTTCGAGGAATCTTTCGTTCTCCGTCTTGTTTAATCTTCCTACAAAATGTGGCGTCATTCTCGCAAATAGATCGTGCTACAGAACACCGTAAGCATTGTCGGTTTAATTATGGCCACCCGGTATATACTCGGGCAATACCAGGTGCTTCAATTAATGAAAAGTAAAAATACATAGATAATAATAAATAATAAATAATGCATGCTTATTTTAGAAATATCAGGTCATGGGGAAAAATAAAGAACACAAATTACAATTTCAGATAAAAAGAAATTTAATCTTGGTAGGGTGGATGGTTACGGAACCTGTTACCCTAAACTGCGTCAAGAAACTATCAAGACCAGCAGGTAAAAGAATAGTACGTCTATGAAAATATGGATATTAAAACTATTTTTTCAATATCGTTCTTCCGCATAAATGTGATCAGAAAAAAAAGTGAGCTTAATTACTAAATTCGTAACTCATCTTTTTATTAGAGGGAGAATAAACTTATTGCGATGTTGTGTGCACTTTTTGTGTCTTTTAAACTCCGGAAATAAAGGAAATTTTCCCCATCCTAAAATACACCACTGAAGCGAAAAGAATTTTACAGTTATCTTAAAAGATTGCCGAAGCAGACCAATCTAAATAAAACCCGTAATCGATTCCCTAGTCATCACCACGCTATTTATTTAGGGAGCCGTCATGTCTCCACCTCTTCTCCATTACACTGCTACTAGAAGAAATAAAATAATGCCATGGGTGCTGCTTTATTGCTCTTTTATTATATACTTGAAGTGAGTTTGCCTTTTTTATCTTTTAAAGCGTGGCGTCAGTAAATCAGTCTACGACAATAATGGTTTTCTCCAATACCGGTAATCTTTTACTGTAGAGAAGTGAGAACTATTATTTGTGGGGCTATTTGATGTGTCCATAAAGCTCTGGTCGCGTGTGACTTTGGGCCTAGGCTATTCTTTTGTGATGGATGCGGGTGATTATTATTCAGTAATATGGTTTACTACATTCCTCGTAGTTTTAAAGGGCGCTCCGAGGTGGCATTTCCTTGGGATTACTGAGGAGGTGAATACGTAAGCTAAGAAAAGCGGATTTAAACCAGTCTGCCGGAGAAAGAATTTCGCATGGAGGGGGGGGGTGAATACATAAATTTGTTACACACAATTGTATTCATAAATTTGTTATTTCACCTGAATCGTAAATTTGCGGATAAATCAATTATAATTTCTAATTCTTTATTTTGTAATGCAAAATAGTGAATATGTATGCATGAGAATCCCGGACTGTCGGAGTTATTTTAGGGAATCCATGTCCACTAATAAATTTTTTTTTCTTAGCCCATATAACGTTTTATAAATGAAGTATTTTAATCATCAATTTCAGAAAAAAAAATTAACTAAGCCTTTTAGCTTTCTCTCTCTAAAAAATTATTCATTTCATCATATGCTTAACTATCTGTATATTAATATTAATATACGTATATATTATATGCATTCATATATATATATATGCTTGTGGGTGTGTTTATGTAATAATATATTTATATATTCGTACATATATATACTCGGGCAATACCAGGTACTCCAGGTGGCATTTCCTTGGTATTACAGAGGAGGAGGTGAATAAGGTAAGCTAAGAAAAGCGGATTTAAACCAGTCTGCTGGAGAAAGAGTTTCGTATGGTGGGATGAATCCATAAATTTATTATACACAATTATATTCATAACTTTGTTATGTCATCTGACTCGTAAATTTGCGACTAAATCAATTATAATTTATAATTCTTTATTTTGTAATTCAAAATAGTGAATATGTATGCATGAGAATACCGGACTGTCGGAGTTATTTTAGGGAATCCATGTCCACTAATAAAACCTTTTTTCTTAGGTCATGTAGTGCCGAACTATGGCCGATTGGTTATGGTGCTGGTCTTCGGTACCAGAGTTCGTGGGTTTGAATCCCACTATGGCATGGCTATTCGTAGCCGAACAGAATCGCCTTTAAGTTCTAGATCCCGGTCTCATTAGCCCTCCTGTTGCAAAGTGTAGACCGTAGCCCTTCAAACCACACCAAACCAATCTGATCCTTGGGATTACTGAGGAGGGGAATAAAATAAGCTAAGAAAAGCGGATTTAAACCAGTCTGCCGGAGAAAGAATTTCGCATGGAGGGGGGGGGTGAATACATAAATTTGTTACACACAATTGTATTCATAAATTTGTTATTTCACCTGAATCGTAAATTTGCGGATAAATCAATTATAATCTAAAATTCTTTATTTTGTAATGCAATATAGTGCATGAAAATCCCGCACTTTCGGAGTTATTTTAATTTATTCATGTCCACTAATAAAACTTTTTTATCCCATATAACGTTTTATAAATAAAGTATTTTAATCATCAATTTCAGAAAAAAATATGACTTTAACTTTCTCTCTCTAAAAAAAATTGTCTTTTTCATCATATGCTTATCTATCTATATATTAATATTAATATACGTATATATTACATGCATTCATATGTATACATATATATATATATGCTTGTGGGTGTGTTTATGTAATAATATATTTATATATTCGTACATATATATACTCGGGCAATACCAGGTACTCCAGGTGGCATTTCCTTGGTATTACAGAGGAGGAGGTGAATAAGGTGGGCTAAGAAAAGCGGATTTAAACCAGTCTGCTGTAGAAAGAATTTCGCATGGGAGGAATACATAAATTTGTAATACACAATTGTATTCACAATTTTGTTGTGTTATCTGTCTCGTAAATTTGAAAATAAATCAATTATAATTTATAATTCTTTATTTTTAACACAAAATATTGTATACTGTATGCATGAAATTTCCGGACTTTCGGAGTTATTTTAAGGAATCTATATCCGCGAATAAAACTTATTTCTTAGCACATATAACATTTTATAAATAAAGTATTTTAATCATCAATTTCAGAAAAAAATATATGACTTTAACTTTCTCTCTCTAAAAAATTGTTTTTTTCATCATATGCTTATGTATCTATATATTAATATTAATATACGTATATATTATATGCATTCTTATATATATATAAAAATAAATATATATATATATATATATGTGTATATATATGTATATATATATATATATATATATATATATATGTCAGGATTTAAAATATAGAGTAATTTAAGAGATTTTAATTAGGGATTCTTTTAATGGGAGTAACGCGCCTCGCGTTATTAGTCACATAAATACGGCTCACGCACAGTGATATAGGCAGAGAGAGCGATAAGCAATTACTATAGACGGACCTATGGCTCCTCGAAGCAGTGAAAACTGCCTTTGTTAGCAGATTGGGTGCCAATATGAGACGCAATTGTTGAGTAGGGTGTGGTGAGATAAAAATAAAGATATGAAGCTGATGTCAGGACTCTAGTGTGTTTACTGGGACCACGACACGAGTCGGCAGCATTCGAACCTGCGCGGGAAGATCCCAATGGATTTCCATGTCGGAGACAGCGCAGGCCAACTCAATTCAGCGGACTCTTTTACCACCCTTTGTGGACTCAAAATTTAGTTCAATGACAATATTCTTGGATAATTTCAAACGATTTTGCGACGATGAGAAAATAAATTAAACCGAGAAAAAGAAAATTCTTCCCCAATGTCTGACTGGTGACAATTTCAAGTTCTATTATGATAATCGACTTTACGAACTATCCTTTGATCGCGCTTCGAAATTCCTGATTGAAGTTTTTGATGTCACAAGGAAGGAGGAAGTACAAGTTTTTCATTCACTACAATTCCGTGAGGGAGATGATTTGATACAATTCTTTACTAAGAAGCTGTCTCTGGCGAAACGACTGGGTTTTGATGACCCTACAACTATCGAATATTTAACTCTTGCACTTCCAACATATCTACAAAGAAATATCTTCACCTTGTAATTGATCATGCCACGAGGTATATTTGGACCTTTCCTTCAAAAAGTGTAACCAGTGAAACCTATGCAAACTGTTTAAAACAGATTTTTAATATTCAGACCCCAAAACAAATATTAAGCGACAGAAATGCAGCATTCACATCCAATAGATTTAGGAAATTTTTGCAACATAATAATATTAAACAACTTTTAACTTCTGCACATGGATCAATGCAATGTAAAAGATGAAAGATGTAATGGTACAATAGTAGCCAAATTAAAATGTAAGGTAAATTCATCATCCAGAAAAATTCCATGGACTAAAATTTTAGAAGAAGTAACTTTCGAATATAATAATCAACCTCATTCAGTAACTGGTTTTCCACCTGCTTACCTGATGTTTGGAACATTGCCTTATAAATCACCCTTACCTAATCGAGTAACTTTAAATTATCCTTCAGTTGATAGAGCTAGACAAATTGCAGTCCAAAGGACAATTCAACACCATAAAATTAATAAGGCTAGGTATGATAGACACTATGTTGACACAAATTTTAAAATTGGAGACTTAGTAATTTTTGAAGAATTTAAATATCCAAATTCAAAAAAATTAGATCCACCATATTCAGGCCCATATACTATTGTTAAAAAATTATCAAATGTGAATTTTGAAATTACAAAGCCAAATCAATATACAGGAAAACAAACTGATGTAGTTCATTCTACAAGGCTGAGACATTTTAACCCAGCAAACAAGTTTCAATTGAAACAATAATGTGATGAAACAACTGAAAATTTTTCTCATTGTGAGGGGGGGGGATGTACTGGGGATTCATAGAATGTTGTTGAAATTTTGAAATTGTGTTTTGATTTAATTATGATATTAGTATTACATAAATTGTTTTTGTTTAACTGAAGATGTTTTTGATGCACCATGAAGATGTATAACTAATTTTGTTCATCTATGGAGTCAATTTTATCGCTGATTTTGACATAAGAACTAATAATGACATGATGTTTTGAATTTTGTTTTATTTTAATTAATTAAGGTTTTTGATTTTGCTGTTGTTATAATTAAGTTGATTTTTGCTATTATATTTTTGATAAGTAATTTTAATTGCCCAAGGAGTTTTCTGTTCTAAATTTAATATGCCCAGGAAGAAAAACATCCCCAATCAACCCTACTACTTTTTCCATTAGGAAAATAAACCTAATGACATTAAGATTGATGACTTTGTAACCGACTTGGCCTGGATGAAGGTTCCCAGCCAGAAAACGTCCAGGTTTTTACCCTTTATACAGCCCTACGTCCCGCCTAGGAGTGTGTACCCTAAGTGCCACTCATCACACATGACAGGATTTTGTCCTTGTCATGATTCAATTTGCGACTGGTGTGTGTTGACATGGAATGTCACCCACCAACAGCACGTCTTCTGCTGGGGAAGACAAAAACCCTACACAAACAGACACAAACAAGAATCACACACCTGTTTTAAACAAAATGTATACACTGTTGTAAACACTATATTGTTTTGATCTTACTTTTGCCACATAATGAGTGATTTTCATTATGACACCTTTTTTATTTTTGAGATTATATGTTACTGAGTGATTTTTAAGATAAGTACTATGATGAAAGTTTGTTATAATATTATTTTTGGAATAGATTAAAGTTGTCGACATGTGATATATTTTGTATTTTGATGAATCAACGAAGAATAACAAATGAAGTGAGATTTTGTTAATTAAATTAGATTATGATGTTTTCTGACAAGAGATCTCAATACAGTGTACATTGTTATCAAACATAGGTTATGTACTTTTTTACTGTATTACATATTATACTACTATTGATTGTGATAAGAACTCAAGGACATTACATAATACTGTTGGACTGTGCTATAAGAGAAACTATTCACAAAGTCATTTGTTTTGCTTTCACCAGATATTAGTGATATTTTGATATTGTGTTTTTTTATCTCTTATTATACTCATACTGTTATTTTTGGGAGCTCCTAAGATTTTTTTCACTCAAGGTGTTGTTTTTTTATAACAAATATATTATTATTCCTAACATATTTTATTCATATTTAACCATATATTCCCAAGTTCATGTTCTTTTTACAATTGTATAATGTGTCTAATTTTCAGGAAAGATTTTTGTGATTTAGGTAATTGTGTAAAAGACTTTAATCATTTTATAGCACCATCATAGGGTGAATTTTACGACTTTTGAAATTTTTGTCAGTTTTTATAACATTGTTATTTGTGAGGGAGCCACCTGCTCTGACTGAATAAAGTAACTTAAATTTATTATATTTGGGGTAAGTAATTATATGTTTTTCAAAAATTTATGGTCCTCTGGGGACTTGCTGGTCAGGAAGGGCCCTCCTGCCTGTGCAAGCCTTCAGGGGGAGGGGGGAAAGTTGTCAGGATTTAAAATATAGAGTAATTTAAGAGATTTTAATTAGGGATTCTTTTAATGGGAGTAACGCGCCTCGCGTTATTAGTCACATAAATACGGCTCACTTGCAGTGATATAAGAAGAGAGAGATAAGCAATTACTATAAGCGGACCTATGGCTCCTCGAAGCAATGAAAACTGCCTTAGTTAGCAGATTGGGCGAAAATATGAGACGCCATTGTTGAGTATAGTGTGGTGAGATAAAAATAAAGATATGAAGCTGATGTCAGGACTCTAGTGTGTTTACGGGACCCTGTCATATATATATATATATATATATATATATATATATATATATATATATATATATATATATATATATATATATATATATATATATATATATATATATGTGTGTGTGTGTGTGTGTGTGTGTGTGTGTGTGTGTGTGTGTGTGTGTGTGTGTGTGTGTGTGTGTGTGTGTGTGTGTGTTGTGGGTGTGTTTATGTAATAATATTCGTAGATATATTGTAGCGTTTTCGACTCTAATTGAGCTAGAGCAAGGATAGCGGAGGCCTACGTACAGACCACAAATCTTTATTACACAATGTTGAAGTTATGATAAATACAAATGAAAACGATGAATATATACAAATGAAAATTATGATCGTTACATGAATCAGCTTCCAAATCGTTTGGTGAGAAAAAGGGGGGTGGGGTGGAAAGACACTCTCAGTCACTTGCCTCGACGTTCTCGGCCAATGAGTTCACAGGAGACTCGATCGGTCAAAAATTCACCCTGGGCCTCGAACTCTGGTCTTTTTATATCGTTGTCTTGAAATTTTCCTCTCAGCTGATCAGACAGCTGGTTGATGACGTGGTGGAGAAACCGCTTGTAGACTTTCTCTATCCGGACAGATGCAAACCCGGTTCCAAGGAAGTTTTCAGTAATCGGGAGCAATCTCGCTGATCACTAATCGATGTCTCTGGACAAACCCTTGGAGAACAAGGTAGGAAAGTATTGCTGCTTCCCTTACAATGTAGAGGATTTATGTAGTGTGAGACTCTTTCTTCGGGATGCCATTGAAACTAACACTGGAAACACTTCGCCAGCATCCTAATGAATTTCTCAGACAGAATAATTGAGATGGTCCTCGGTGTTAACAATCCTCTATCCAGCATCCCATTCTGCGAGAAACAACGTCCTTTCACTAGGTAAAGAAGAGCTCAGTTCAAGTGATCACAAAAGGCACGTTTGCTATTTCCCCTTTATGCAATTTTTTTTCTCAAGGTCGTAGATAAGTCTGTATCTGGAAATTTAATGTAACGTATTATAATATATACTCGGGCAATACCAGGTGCTTCAATTAATGAAAAATAAAAAAATATAAATAATAATAAAGGCATGCTTTTTTTTTAGAAATATCAGGTCATGGAAAAAATAAAGAAGACAAACTACTATTTCAGATAGAAAGGAATTTAATCTTGGTAGTGTGGATAGCTAAGGAACATGTTACCCAGAACTGCGTCCAGAAACTATCAAGACCACTTCAACCTGTAAAAGAATAGCACGTCTATTAAAATATGGATATTCAAAATATCTTTTCAGTGTGGTTCGTCTGCATAAATCAGATCAGAAAACAGCGTGAGCTCAATTACTAAATTCGTAACTCATCTTTCTATTAAAGGGAGATTAAACTTATTTATAATCTAAAGTAGATAGAGTAGAGTAGCTGCAGTATCAGTCACCGAATACTCCGAAACTAGCACAGGTGTAAAATCTACATTTCTCATCATTCATCATCACTTTTTAAAAATCTATATTAAGACCTAAAGCCGAGAGAAAAGTATCTTCTTACTTGTGCATGCTTGCAGTGTAGACTTATCTTCAAACGCTTAGCTTCTTTAAAAGTAAAATAGCTACTTTAATTTTTCTGGAAAATAAAGATTCTTTGACCTTGACTGTAGCAGTTTCACCAGTACTGTGCTGTTTGGATCCATTGCTTCTTTTATTGGATCCATGTTATATAAATTACCAAATTCCATTAACCCCTTGCCTGCAGAATATATTTGAAAAAAGTTCCAAAAATGGATTTTTATTCTCTTTAATTATTTTCGTTAATATAATCAAAATGTTAGAAATAGATTATTTAAAAAAAATTAACGAAATAACTACTATTTTCAATATTTTCTCATATATGGGAGTTGTTAATGGATTCCATTAATTTTTGCTCCAATTACAGCAAAATAAATCAAATGACATAATTTTCTGGATAAATATAATAAATTTATACAACAATATTATTATCTGTATCAACTGTCATGAATTCGATGTCCCTCACATTATTTTGAATATCCCAAATCCTTTATAGTATCCAAGAAATAGCGAGAAATGGCAGGAAGCAGCCAAACCTTTCGCGAGAAGTATCTCTATTGAGAAAATGGCAAATTGAATATTACGAATTGGACGAACCAGTTTTGGGGCTTCACAGAATCGAAATGCCATATTTTCTCTTGTCTGAACTGAGTTCGGACGTCACAAGCAAGGGGTTAAACTTGATTTATACAAATAGCTTAAACTTCCATTTCTAAGCTGAAATGGCCTTTAATTAACCGACCGAGAATGTCTTGGAGCTATATAAGAGAAATCAGGAAAACGAATGCACTAATTGACTAATTTCACCCTTTTTATCTTTTATTTGTAGAGAAGGTATATCAAAAACTAACAGTTACTCACAGCTATATATTCTGTCCCAACTATAATAACCCAGGAGTATGAAAACATTTGTTGACAATCTATGTACATATAAATGAATGTGTGTTTGTCTGTACTCGATAAATTCATAAACCATACATCCAATCGCCGTGAAAATTTGGGAAATTATTAGCTATATCTCTAGGAAAGTTTTTGTAAATTTTTAACGTTCGAAATCCATTCCTTCCCCCTTTTTCGAGCATTTCATGTCATTGTTTCAAGCATTATTTTCCTCGGTTAAACGCAAACGATTAATTTTTTAATTTATCACTTCATAACTAAGTGAAAGAAGCAATATTTCTAGTAATTTGACGTCATTCCGTTAATTCCATGCCATTGTTTTAACCACAGTTTTCCTCGGTAAAAAGCAGGAGATTAAAATTTTCAATTTATCAAATTATAAATAGGTGAAAATGATATTTTTTTTATCATTATGACGTCATTCCTTTAAAAATCTCATTTATTCATTCCTTATTTTATATTATTTAAACATCGTCTGCTAAGTATCAATTCGAAATTGAGATATAAAGTGATTAACTTTCCTTTCTATGTGACGCAAATTACAGCATTTTTATATAAAAACTAATTTTAAATTTAATTCCTGGTTATTTTCTACGTTACAATGAAATGTCTATCAACAATATTCTAACAACAAAAAGTACAAATTTCAGTGACTCTCGTGGGCAAATAAAAACCTATCATTTTATATAGTTATCTTTATATTCATATGGTTGTCAATATGAATATGTGTTTCTGTTTCATATAAAACCGTGTGGTTTGTCATAAATTTGTCAAATTTTCGCACTCTTATTTTGCACATGCTTTCACATCTTATTGATGTACAACTGAGGTTTAATGGAAACTGACGTATAAAAACTGAATATTGTTATAACACGCTTACAATATTGAAAGTAATCGGAAAGTAATTTTTTTTTCGTGGCAATGAAAGACAGTTTTCGTATAATAAACAAATACTTTATTATATTATATATTGTCCGTTCTGGTCCTACACATTTGCCATCTCTCTGGTAGTAGCATAATTACACTCTCATAAAATATTTGATCTTTGCTGGCAAAAAAAACATCTTTATCAACTTCAACCGGCCTTCCCGAACGTGGTGCATCTTCGACACCAAAATTGCTGGATTGAAATTTAGCGAACCAGTTCTGGCACTGGCGTACTGTCAACACACCTTCTCCATACACATAGGTTAATTTCTTTCTGGCTTGAACAGCATTTTTACCCTTTCTGTAAGAAAAGAGTAAGATATGTCGAAAATGCTGCTTATTGCTCTCCATATTTAAAAGGACACCAACCAAAAAGTACTGCTTAGAATTAATTGGAATTTTTCACACACAAGCCTTGCTATATGAGCTCTCAAAGCATATAATAATTATACGGCTTAAATGTGAAGTTGGGTGCAAAAAAATACATTTAAATCCTCTGTAGGGAAAAAACGAAATTACTTTCCGAACAACCCAATAGAAATATATAAATATGCCAATAACCCGAACTGCACTGTGACGAATTTAGAGAGTTATGCGCGAAAAAAAAATCTTTGTTTAAAAGTAATATATTAAGTTCACCGTAGCGAAGCCCGGAGACACTTGCTAGTTTATTTTATAAATACCGATTTCTTCTATGATATAAGGCGATTTCACGCAGTAGGACAAATTCTCAAATTATGACAATTTTGGCTTTAGTTTCAAATGGAATGGCAGTTTATTGTTTGTCTATTGGCTGTTGTAAACATGAAAATGAATGGGAAGGACATTATAGTAGTTCGTGACGTTGCGATAAATTGGATTATTCATGCAAATAAAGTTCTTAAAATATTTTAATCTGCATAGTTTAATCGAAAATACTTATTTTTCGTTTAGAGATTTAAAAAAGAGGTATTTTAAACATTTCAACGTTAAAAGTAGCTTTTATTCTTATTTTTTATCAAATTTAAATACAGCGCATAAAAGTTCAATATTTATAGATTTTTTTTTCTTTTCAAATTATGTTACATCAATTTACTGTCTGAAATTTCACGAAATGTTCTCTCCCCTTTGCATTCTAAGGATTACTCATACAGCATTTCTACCACTGAAGCTGTAATACCGCTATCTTTTAATTTAAACCAGATGACAGATTTAATGGCCATTAGCTAAAATTATACTGCTAGGAGATAAAGAAACAGGCGAATGGATTCTGTTACCAGATTACTGGGAGACATCGCACTCGCAAGCAAACTAGATAAACTGAGAGATACGGTTCAGAAAGAGATTAGTTGCGATTTTTCTGGGAAAAACACTTGCATATACAAGTAGGGGATTATAGCGACTTGATTTGTATCTGGAAGTTGTAGGCACGCAAATGGCAGATTAGCTGAATGGGACAGAAAAAAAAATTGTTGTTTATTTTATGCTTTGTAAAGGGAGAACATGTGAGAACTTCTGTAGCATCATTTATGTTTCTTTGCACATTAGAAAAATATTGATATCATTATGGAAATGTAGCCAAAACAGAACTGAAATACATTCTTGAATTCGATAATGTGAAATTTAAAGTATCTATGAAATAGGAAATAAATACTCTGTGTAGTCAAATCAATACATATAGAAAAAAAAAATTAAACTTCATTTCAATTGAAACAAGCCAAGCAAAGTCTGTAGAAAAGGTTAAATTTTGGAACAAATGAAGCAAATAATATGAAATTATGAAACATCACAAGATAAAATAATCATAAAATACTTTAAAAGTTTATTATATATAACTTAAAAGTTTGTAAGGTATATTGAGAGGTCATAGCATATTCTTTCTGACAAATTATTGTTATTTTCAATCTCATATTGAAGAAAATCTTTGTTTATTAAGTTTTACTTCAAGTAGCAGTTTAAACTATATATTAGTATTTTTTGCATTATTATCGATGACAATTTATGTAGAATTATTTTACTTATATATGATTGTAATATTAGGCAAATATATTTTTTTGTCATGTTTGACATTCGAACAATAGTTTAAACTAGATATTTTTTTATTACTATTATTAACGATGACGACTGAAGTAGAATTATATTACTTATATATGATTGTCATATTAGGTAAATAATTTTTTTTCATGTTTGGCATTCAAGCAATAATTTAAACTAGATATTAGTTTTTTTCATTATTATCGATGACGATTTATGTAGAATTATTTTACTTATATATGATTGTCATATTAGGTAAATATTTTTTTCCATGTTTGGCATTCAAGCAATAATTTAAACTAGATATTAGTTTTTTTCATTACTATCGATGACGATTTATGTAGAATTATTTTACTTATATATGATTGTCATATTAGGTAAATATTTTTTTCCATGTTTGGCATTCAAGCAATAATTTAAACTAGATATTAGTTTTTTTTTCATTATTTTGGATGACAATTTATGTAGAATTATTTTACTTATATATGATTGTCATATTAGGCAAATATAATTCTTTTTTCCATGTTTGACATTCAAGCAATAATTTAAACTAGATAATATTTTTATTACTATTATTAACGATGACGACTGAAGGTATATTGTGAGGTCATAGCATATTCTTTCTGACAAATTATTGTTATTTACAATCTCATATTCAAGAAAAAGCTTTGTTTATTAAGTTTTATATATGACATTCAAGCAAAAGTTAAACTAGATATTAGTTTATTTCATTATTTTCGATGACAATTTATGTAGAATTATTTTACTTATATATGATTGGCATATTAGGTAAATATAAATTTTTTGCCATGTTTGACATTCGAGCAATAGTTTAAACTAGATATTATTTTTTATTATTATTATTAACCATGACGATTGAAGTAGAATTATTTTATTTATATATGATTGTCATATTAAGTGAATATAAATTTTTTGCCATGTTTGCCATTCAAGCAATAATTTAAACTAGATATTAGTTTTTTTCATTATTATCGATGATGATTTATGTAGAATTATTTTACTTATATATGATTGTCATATTAGGCAAATATAATTTTTTTTTGCAGTATGCGCTATAAGGCTTAACAGAACTATTACCTGTAAGTCACTAGCTTAATTAAAATGTAAGTGTGTTTATTGTCAGACAGCAGAGTATAATAAAAATAGTTACACAAATACATATAAATTATCGTTATATTAAATGTTTTTTATGCCACAGAAGTTCAATTATTAATAAATTTTTGCTTTATTATTTTATTTGTGTAGAATAAAATATTAATATCTTGTATACAGTTTTGAAGAGACTTATATTCAAAACAAATAAGCTGTACTTACGCTATAAAATAGGTTTATATTCAAATTATGTACATCATTTAAGAATCAGACATTAGAAATCAAAAGTTCTTAAAGTCTTGGTTTCTTAATTAATTAATTAAATCCACTACATTATATAACAAACAATGATTTCATCATGGAAAGAAATTATGTAAAATTTGTATGAGAATGAATTATAATTCCATGTTTATGCTTCATAAAAAAAATAAATAAATAAAAATAAAAATAAAACGAGCAGATTTGGAAAATCTAGTATAAAAAGTAAACATTATAAATTATGTTTCTACTAATCCGTTAATTTATTTCATTACGTACAAAATAATTTTTTCATAGTGGAAAAAAAAATCAAATAAAATTATATATGAAAATTACAAATGAATGAATTCGTGTTTACATGTTTATGTTCCTGAAATAAATAAAAGCAAAGCGAACTGAGAAAAAAGATAATACGAGAATTAAACAATAGTTATGTTTAAGAAGCATTCCTTAAATCAGCTTATTCTGTTATGTGGCAAATAATGATTTCACCAAAAAATACGAAGATTATTGGCAATGAAGTGATATGTGTTTCTAAATTCTTGTTTCTAAAAACAGCATAAAAATAAAGTAAACTGTAAAAGGACGATAATTACGCAAACTTATTTATTTATATTAGGATTCTTTAAAACAACATATTTTATTATGTATCAAATAATAATTTCATTGCGTTAAAAAATTAGAAGAATTTGTGTGTATTTATATTTTTGAATTTCTAAAAGGATAAAATCGGAGTAAACTACAAAAACAGAAACGATAATTAAACATTATTAATTATTTTTTCAGTGATTCGTTAAATGAATCTATTCTATTGTATAAAGATTTCATTTCAGAGATAAATAAGGAAATTTGTTTAAAATTTTATTTATGAATATGGATTTACGTTTCAATGTGAATGTTTCTGAAAAATTAAAAACGAAGCAGGCTGCAAATAATAACTTCATTGCGTTAAAAAAAAGCAAATAATTAAATAAGCAAAAAAATATAAAGCTTAAATAAAAATAAAAAATAATCAAATAATAATTTCATTGCGTTAAAAATTTTAGAAACATTTGTGTGTATTTATATTTTTGTATTTCTAAAAGAATCAAATAGGAATAAACTACAAACACAAAAAGGATAATTAAACATTATTCATTATTCTTTCGATGATTTGTTAAATCAATCTATTCTATTGTATAGTATATAAAGATTTCATTTCAGAGATAAATAAGGAAATGTGTTCAAAATTTTATTCATGAATATGGATTTATATTTACATGTGAATGTTTCTGAAAAATTAAAACGAAGCAGGCTGCAAATAATAATTTCATTGCGTTAAAAAAAGCAAATAATTAAATAAGCAAAAATAAGCTTAAATAAAAATAAAAAATAAGCAAATAATAATTTCATTGCATTAAAAATTTTAGAAGAATTTGTGAGTATTTATATTTTTGTATTTCTAACAGGATAAAATCGGAGTAAACTACAAAAACGAAAAGGATAATTAAACATTATTAATTATTCTCCCGAAGATTCGTTAAATCAATCTATTCTATTGTATAGTATATAAAGATTTCATTTCAGAGATAAATAAGGAAATGTGTTCAAAATTTTATTCATGAATATGGATTTATATTTACATGTGAATGTTTCTGAAAAATTAAAACGAAGCAGGCTGCAAATAATAATTTCATTGCGTTTAAACAAAGAAAAAAGTAAGCAAATAATTAAATAAGCAAGAAAATAAGCTTAAATAAAAAATAAGCAAATAAGCAAATAAAGCAATTAATAATTTCATTGCGTTTAAAAAATTTAGAAACATTTGTGTGTATTTATATTTTTTTATTTCTAAAAGAATGAAATAGGAGTAAACTACAAAAAGAAAAACGATAATTAAACATTATTAATTATTCTTTCGATGATTCGTTAAATCAATCTATTCTATTGTATAGTATATAAAGATTTCATTTCAGAAATAAGTGAGGAAATTTGTTTAAAATTTTATTTATGAATATGGATTTTTATTTCCATATGAATGTTTCTGAAAAATTAAAAACGAATAAGGCTGCAAATAATAATTTCATTGCGTTAAAATAAGCAGAAAATAAACAAATAATAAAATAAGCAAAAAATAAGATTAAATAAAAATAAAAAATAACCAAATAATAATTTTATTGGGTTAAAAATTTTAGAAAAATTTGTGTGTATTTATATTTTTTTATTTCTAAAAGAATGAAATAGGAGTAAACTACAAAAACAAAAAGGATAATTAAACATTATTAATTATTCTTTCGATGATTTGTTAAATCAATCTATTCTATTGTATAGTATATAAAGATTTAATTTCAGAGATAAATAAGGAAATTTCTTTAAAACTTTATTTTTGAATATGGATTGATATTTCCATGTGAATGTTTCTGAAAAATTAAAAAGAAGCAGGCTGGAAAAAATTATAAGAGAAGCAAACTTTATCAATCATTTATTTTTAATCATGTTGTATATCTCAGCGTTCAACTACTTTAAATTCTCTACATCTCTACTCAGCCTAACCCTTTTCTACACTGCGATAAAATTTTCGCTCGCGACACGCAAGTCAAGTCACCCCGAAGAAATCCAATCTTGTCTTTTCGCACCTGCTAAACGCACCGATATAATGTTTCAAGAACTTATGTTACCGTTCCGCACGGTGGCATCTAACAGCTCACGAATATCTTTTAGCATGTTATCAATTAACAGCGATTTCGCACGCGAAACTGTCTTGTACCACTCACGCTCCCTGCTTGAATAATTTCGGAGATTTTTAAGATTGTCCGCCACTCTACTTTAGAGATTATTTTCTTCACCAATGAGTTTTTATTTCTTTAAGGGTACGTGTACATAATTAAATAATCGTAAACGTACACTTAATTTTAAGTTTATAAATACTTAATTAAATGGCATATATAAATATATATGCACAGAATGCATGAGGTTATTCAAGGGTCTTTTTTCCCAACCGATTATCGTAAACATATACTTTTAGTTGATTTTGGCAACTCCACTGTGCCAATAAATAAATGCTTTCTGCCTTTATCTGCCTTCTTTACTATGAGCTTCAGTAAATATAGTTGAAAAAATTACAACTGCAGATTCAAAAGTTATAGTTTAGTCTTTTAAATAAAAACACAAACTTTTTCATTTCTTAGTCTAGTTATGACGACTGAGCTAAACGGAAAGTAGAAAATACTCTTAAAACAGTAGATGTGGAAGCAGTAGCTTTAAATATAAGTAGTAGTGAAAGTACAGAACCCTTTTTAACTAGAGAAAATGCTTAGCAATTTTCAAAAGCATGCCGAGTTTAATTACACTTTAATTAAGAATTTTCAAAATTTTGAATAAAAAATATATAAAGTAATGCGCTTGGTACTAAAATTGTCTAAAAGTTAAATATTATTCTAAAAAGTTTAAAATAATGGTGTAGGATCCGCTACAGGAACGGATGTTAGTAGATATTTGGAATCGGTTCCAAGCTGTAAGTACTAGTCTCACTAGTCATTGTGTTTCAAAATAGTAGACCGTAGTTCTCCATACCAAACCATAAATAATAATCAAAAATTAAACCCTACTTGCACTCCTCTAAAGAAATAGTACACATGCTATTTGTGCTATTTATGCCATTTATTAATGCTATTTATGTCATTTTACTGCAGAAACAAATTTTGTTGCAGTAAAATAATCATGCTATTCGAAAAATGTATTTTTATAAAGAAGTATATACCTAACTTGATTTTTTCAGAACAAATAATCATCGTATATTTTTGGCCCAAATCTGTCATTTCAAAAGCCCCTTGTCAAATTAAATACCTCAAGTTGGAGAGTACTCTTTGGATACTAATTACTTTCAGATAGAAATTCAAGTTGTGATACTGCTCTGAAAAAATAAACCTAAGCTACTGCTGAAAATACACGAGAAAAATCGGTTTCAGAAACCCGACAGTGTCGATAAATACACGCTTTCTGCCTTTTCCTCCCTCCATTATCATCAGCTCCAGCATATCGTGAGCCCAGCGTGTGGGCTGCAAACAGTAGTTCATCATTTGTATATCTGTAAACCCCTTGTCTTGGCCCATGACGGCTCTCAGAAGGGGGTTAAAGTGGGCAAAGAGAGCGCCGACCGGATTCTCTCCGGCCGCTGTCGGCAAAGCAGTCAGCCAAAAATAAAGAGTTCGCATGTTTGTTCGCAATAGCGATCTCAAAGGTACCTGCACAATAATATATCACAGTCAATAAAGAGAGGGTAACTTCTGAAAGAGAGAGAAAAACGATCTCCTTTAAATCTTTCAGAAGAGCTTTAACGCTGGTCGATGAGATGAGACCAGAGGTTCTCAAACGTTTTTCGCCGTGGAACCCATATCGGGCTTAAAAAATTTTTTGTAACACATCTACCTTTAAAACGGTTTGAATAAGGAGGAAAAGAAAAGGAGCATATTTAATCCTCATTTGTCTTCAATATGAAGAATGAAGCTATTTGAATAAATTTTTATACAGTCCGATTCCATAGGAGAATGTCGTCTATTTCTCTGAAAATACAAACGAATTAGTTAAAAATACATTAGTTTTGTGTAGTATACATATTAAACTGAAATTCATTTCACCTAATAAGTTGTCCAGCCCCCATTTTTATATTTTATACAAGAATCACTTAATCATTCGATTTTGACTTTGAGCGGCGTTTACTCGGTTTTGATAGGTCGTCAACATTTTGTACCGCTTTATAACATGCTACGCACTTCTTGATAAACGACTCCGACTCTCTCATGTACCAGGCTGCATCTGCACAAGACATTTTTGGTACTTTTGGATGGTTACACAGAAACACTGCTTCAAAACGGCTCGCATACCCGGCATTCATTTTGGAATTGTTGATTTAAACACAGTAAAACAAATCGAATAAAGAATATAACCATGAAGCATTCTTCTCTAATGTTTGGAGAACACGTCCAATTAAACCGGTATCTGAGCGCTATCTATTGACGAAGTTATGAGCGACACGCTCTTATGGAACAGACTGTAATTCTTGATTATTGTTGCGACATCCAAACGTGTCACTGTACCCACTTTAAAACACGGTCCAGATCATCACTTGTTAAACTGTATATCGGAATTTTAATGGGATTATAAACAAAAAATTGGAGTAACAGAAATTTAATTTAGAAGCATAAATTTCTGGAAGAGAGAGAAGGACGATATCCTTTAAACCTTTCAGAAGAGCTTTAACGCTGGTCGACGAGATGAGACCAGCGGTTCTCAAACGTTTTTAGCCGTGGAACCCATATGGGGCTATTTAAAAATTTAAAAAAAATGTGACACAGCTACCTTTAAAACGTTTTGAATAAGAAGGAAAAGAAAAGGAGAATATTTAATTCTCATTTGTCTTCAGTGTGGAGAATGAAGCTACTTGAATAAATTCTTTATAATTCTAGATTATTTCTGCGGTACCTTAATGTGTCAAGGAACCCACTTTAAGCACGGTCCAGACCATCACTTGTTAAAGTGCCTGTCGAAATTTTAATGCGATTATAAACAAAAAGTTAGTTAGTAAAGTTAAATAAAAGTCAGCTCTATGTGGTTTCCCCGTGGAAACCACATAGAGCTGAAAATTTTTTTTTGTGGCACAGCTACCTTTAAAACTGTTTGAATACGAAGGAAAAGAAAATGAGAATAGTTAATCCTCATTTGTCTTCAATGTTAAGAATGAAGCTATTTGAATAAATTCTTTATTATTCTTGATTATTGCTTCGATACCCTAATGTGTCACTGTACCCACTTTAAAACACGGTCCAGATCACCACTTGTTGAATTGCCTATCGGAATTTTAATGGGATTATAAACAAAAAGTTGGGGTCGCAGAAATTTAATTTAGAAGCATAAATTTCTGAAAGAGTGAAAAAAACGATCATCTTTAAACCTTTCAGAAGAGCTTTAATGCTGGTTGACGAGATGAGACTAGTGGTTCTCAAACGTTTATCGCCGTGAAACCCATATCGGGCTTAAATTTCGCGATAGAGCTTTCTTTAAAACGGTTTGAAAACGAAGGAAAAGAAAAAGTGCATATTTAATCCTCATTTCTCTTCAATGTGAAGAATGAAGCTGTTTGAATGAATTCTTTATAATTCTTGGTTATTTCTGAGGTACCTTAATGTGCCACGGTACCCACTTTAAAACATGGTCCAGACCATCACTTGTTAAACTGCCTGTCGGAATTTTAATGAAATTGTAAACAAAAAGTTGGGGTCTCAAAAATTTAATTTAGAAGCATAAATTTCTGAAAGAGAGAGAAAAACTATCTCCTTTAAACCTTTCAGAAGAACTTTAAAGCTGGTCGACGATATGAGACCAGCGGTTCTCAAACTTTTTTGGAGTGGAAACCATATTGGGCTTTAAAAAATTTCGCGACACAGCTACCTTTAAAACGGTTTAAATGTGATGGAGAAGGAAAAGCTTATATTTAATCCTCATTTTTCTTAAAATTGAAGAATGAAGCTATTTGGATAAAAGTTTCATTATTCTTGATTATTGCTGCGGCACCCAAATGTGCGGCGGCACACATTTTAAGAGCACGGTTCCAAACCATCGCTTGTTTAACAGTCTGTTGGAATTTCCATCTGGATTGTAAAGCAAAAAGTTGATGTTCCAGAAATTTAATTTAGAAGAGCATGAATTTAAAGAAATATCAGTCTCAATCTATTAATTGTATTTAACACTAAACGTACCATAACCGATCAAATGACCGGTAATGTGTATGTAAACAATGCGATATGTAATGAATTTAAAATTCCCCTGTTTTTGAAATACATAAAAATTGATAATATACAATTTTGTTTAATTATAATTAAAGTTTATTTGTTTACTTCCGTCCCAATATCCTTATTTCCTACATTCAATCAGGAAATATAATGTCCGGTCATCTGACCAGCTATGGTAAAAATAGTGATGTATTAAGTGTTAGTATGTTTAGTATTAATTTAATATTTTTTATTTTCTGTGCAGATCTATTATATCGTAATACTGGCTAAATACAGCTGTAAATCATATTTACTTATTTAAAAACACTAATACACAATATTACAATAGATTCGCATTGGATTTTAGCATAATCCAGGATTAAAATATGATCAAAAAAGAATAATATGTATAGAATTAGATATGACAACAAACATAAATACAGAATTTCATCATTTTATTTTTAAGGGGGGGGATATGTCTGGCAGTGTAATATGTTTTGTACTGAATTTTTTCCTTATATAGAGTTCAAATTACAATCCAAAGGAAAGTGACTCTTTAATAGTTATAAATATCAAATTTCAACCTACTACGACCAATAATTTTTCAATAAAGCAAGATACTTATTATGCACAAACAGACATCAAGTTGGAACAATCCAAAATGTACTTAGGAATGGTTAAAATAAACATTTAAATTTTAAATTTAAAGTTACCATTTATGTATAGACAGATGTAACACAGATGCATGTCAAAACCAATTAACTCATGGCCAAGATGTGCATTTCTCTCGAAATCTAAACGCTGAAATTTTTCGCGATTGCAATAATTTATTTACTTTTTACAAAAAAATAAAAAAAAATAGATATAAAAAGGGGGTAATAACAAGCGTCAAAATCTATAGGGAATGGGGTGGTAATTTTGTATTTAAAAAAATCTTTTTAAAATTTATCGTACATTTCATATAATATTGAAAAATTTAATTCTTAATTATTTTATTATTACCTTAACTCTGAAGAAAAACATCGTTAACGTAATTGTGTATTACTTAATAAAAAAGTACTGTTAGTAATATTTTACGATATGTCATGTCAAAATAAATGATGAACGTCCCTATAATTAGAATTCTTTTTTCGGAGATTGAAAAATCAAATTAGTGAAGCCATTTAGATTGCATAAATAAATATATTACACTAAACCTTTTGTGTCCTTTTAAGTAAATGGCAACAATTTTTACTTAACTGCCTCCTCTTCAGGTTTTGAATCCACTCCTAAAAAGACAGACAATTCACTCTATAACAGTCCTTTCCTTTATGCACCTGTCACCCATCAGCTTGCATAAAGGATTCTTCGACTCATTGCTTATCATTCAGAATCACGTCCGAGATTTCCGCACGAGACGAAATTACTTCAATTTTCTCGAGGGCCCACCCCATTCGTGTGTTCGCCACGCGCGTCGACCAGGGCACTGACCCTAAAATTGGCCTAATCGTCTTGAGACCCTAAATTTGCCCCTTACCCTTTTTTCTAGCCCGCGACCATATCCTGCCGAAACTCGTTACGTCCGGAGCGATATGCTTCTGTGAGCAACCACAGGTGGAAAACGAGTTATTGGGGGACCATCTTTCATCTCCCTGGGGCCGACGGTAACCCGTTACTCACCACGTCTTAAAAGGGTTTGATGCCATTGACAGCTAAATGAAGGGGTCTCATTTATGAGTGCTTCCGATTTGTAAAGAAATCGATGATTTCCCTGCACGCTTCATTTCGCACGGTAGCAGAAAATTACATTCATGTGCTACCGAAGAAAATATTGTAAGCACGATCTACACATATTTAAGCTAAATAAGTGGGTGGCATTTATAAATTATTTTGATTTCTAAAGAAATCATTGATTTCTCTGATGCTTCACTTCACACGAAAAGATGTTAGAAGAAGATTACAAGCAAAGAAAATATTGTAAGCGGAATCTACACACATTTAAAAGTCTATAACTTAAATACAGTCTGTATCGGTTATATGATCAGCTCAGCGATCCAGAAAAATCAGACCATATAAGAGGGGTGACCATATATGCAAAACAATACAACCCTATTGAACTGTGGAAGGATTATATTCACCTATCAGAATGTAGTACTCATATACAAATAATTATACTTTTAAGAACATTTTAAAAATTAATTCAAGAAGTAAAAAGTACATTAAAAATATGCAATAGTTTCTTTTTCTTTGGGGGGGATTTATTAGCTTACCGGCACACGTACACTACAAAGTACAACACATACATTCATGTTCAATGTATTTAAAAATAATCAGATATATATATGTTTGCTTCCTTTTGACGGTTGTTAACACAACTTTTTCTAAGTCCCTAATAGCTTTTAAATGATCATCTGCTTCTTCGGAATTAGTAAAATAACACCAGAGGTCATGTATGAGAGAGATAACTTCAACCAATAAACAGAAGATGTCCACTTGTTATCAGTGGGGGCCGAGAACTGAGAGAGGTGGAAAACTCCGACGATGAGTCTACACAAACAAGAAAGAGGGAAAGGGAGGAAAGAGAGAATCATAAATGCTTGAATTCAAGTCCTCTCCAATTTCTCATTAAGTTCTTTAAAATAACGGAAACTCGTTGAAAACATGAAACTGACCCTATAACCGGTAACAAGAAAAAGAAAATGACTGTATAAGCGGTGCGCTTTAACACGTTTCCTATTAAATTTGACGGGACTTTAGAAAACTGACCATATAAGCGGGATGCCCTTATAAGTGGGTGACCATATAGCCGGTACTGACTGTAAGTGTATGGCATATATAAGTTATTTCGATTTCTAAAGAAATCAATGATTACTTTATGCGGTTAGTACGAAAAGTGTAGCCTTAATGTAGCAAAATGAAAGACCGTAGCTCTCCAAATCCAGTCAATTGAACGAAAAAATGGTAGAAGAAAATCATATCCATGTACTACTAAAGAAAATATTGTAGGCATGATTTACACATTTTTAAAAATGGTCTATAAGCTAAATAAGTAGGTAGCATTATATAAGTTCTTTCTACTTATAAAAAAATATATTTTTTTCTATGAGCTTTTCTTCGTACGAAAAGATGTTAATAGAATTTTACATCTATGTATTAGTGATAAAAATGTTGTAGAAACGATCTACATGAATTTAAAATTTTATAATAAGTGGGTTTCGATTTGAAAGAAAATCAATGATTTTTACGTGTGGTTCTCTTCGTAAGCAAAGCTTAGTTGCTTGTGTAGTATAAAAGTAGATATTAGACCTCCAAAAACTAATCGTATGAAAAGATGGTAGCAAAAAAATCATATCCATGTGCTACTGGAGAAAACATATGCACGATCTACACACTATACACATGTGTACAAGTAT
This sequence comes from Pardosa pseudoannulata, assembly GCA_032207245.1. Taxonomy (NCBI): domain Eukaryota; kingdom Metazoa; phylum Arthropoda; class Arachnida; order Araneae; family Lycosidae; genus Pardosa; species Pardosa pseudoannulata. The sequence continues at coordinate 168,181,240 of CM063505.1, forward strand.
GTACAATGTACAAGTATGTAAGCTACATATGTACAAGTATGTAAGCTACATAAATGAATAGCATTTATAAGTTCTTTCGAATTCTAAAGAAAGCAATGATTTCCCTGTAAACTTCACTTAACAACCAGATGGAAAGAGAAATTTACACCTATATGCTGGTATTGATAATATTATAGGCCTAATCTATACATATTTAAAAATTTAAAAGCTAAAAGGGTGAGTGAATTTTTTAAACACTTCCGATTTTTAAGGAAATCATCCCGCTGCTGGCATGGATGTTTGTAGCCGTTCGGAATCGGCTTCAAATTGTAGGTCCCGGTCTCATTAGCCCTCGTGTGCAAAACAGTAGACCGTACCAAACCAAACCTTAAGGAAATCAATGATTTCCCTGTAAGTTTCTTTTTCATTCAAAAAGCTTAATCTTCCTGTAGCAAAACAGTAGACCATAGCTCTCCCAAAACCAACCATACCTAACAATGGTTGTAAAAAATTATACCCAATGGCTACCGGAGAAAATACTGCAGGTATGATGTACATATATTTAAAATCTACAAGTTAAAAATGTGAGTAGCATTTATAAGCGATTTCGATCAGCAAAGAAATGAATGATTCATCTGCACTCTTCACCTGCACCCAAAAAATATCCCCTGCTAATAAAAGAATAACTATCATATTATTTTACCTTATTAGTAGAAGCGCCTAAGAATAAAAATATATCTACTCCAGATTGTAACATAGCACACTGAATCTTGATAAGTAACCTTGGTATTTTTACTTGGCACTATCCTAAAAAAGGTCGGCAAACCCCTAAATTAGATAAAGGAAAGGATGATAACCTTAAGTACAGCTCATATGTTTGATATTTTAAAGTTCCTTGTCTCTAATTTACCTTCCTTCATGTTGTAGATCAATCCTTTAAGTGCTTATTCCTTTTCAGAAGATACAAACTAGTCTTAAAATTAATTACTTTTTGTGTTACTTTTGTGAATTTGGGAAATAAATTAATTGCACAATTGTCTAAGCAGGCAACATCAGTTCAAAATAATAGAATTGGAAGTCATTGAACAATAACTATTAACATTCGGTCTTGCAATCTGAAAGATCTACTAACGCATTACCTTAAAAGGTTAGAACAATTATTTGCCACACAACAACAACCTTGATTCAATAAAATGTCAGTTTCTTCTAGATTAAATGGCTGAACTCATCTTGAGTGAAGAATGTACCATAAAAAATGGCTTCGGAAAGACTGGATTTGATCATTCTAGTATATGAAATGACACGCATTACTGACATTTCCAATGTGCTGTAGATATATGCCATTTTGCTAAATATGAAATGACATACCACTTCAAAACATCAGAATGTGTCACGAATGTAGCTATCATTCTCTTTCACGCTCTGTAGGGAAGTGATGATTAAGAGTGATGCCGGTATAAAAAACCTATTTGTAAATATATATATATGTATATATATATATATATATATATATATATATATATATATGTATATATGTATATATATATATATATATATATATATATATATATATATATATATATATATATATATATATATATATATATATATATATATATATATATATATATATATATATATATATGTATATATATATATATATATTGTATATGTATATATATATATTTATATATATATATATATGTATATATATATATTTATATATATATATGTATATATATATATATATATATATATATATATATGTATATATGTATATATATATATATATATATATATATATATATATATATATATATATATATATATATATATATATATATATATATATATATATATATTATATATATATATATATATATATATGTATATATATATATATATATATATATATATATATATATATGTATATATATATATATATATATATATATATATATATAAACACATATACATATAGGACAAAACTAGGGACAAAACGCAGGACTCAAAGATGCAAACGCAGGTACTACAAAGAGTCAGTGCGTGGCCCTCAGTTTATCTGCCTACTGAGCGATAAAAGGCTGAGTCAATATTGCACAGCTTGAGGATCGAACCCCGGACCTGTCACTTGGAAGAACGAAACGCTATCCCAAAAACAACAGGATTTATATATATTGCAACACGAGGCAACACGCGAACTTTTTGCAACACGAGGGCTAATGACACCGAGACCTACAGCTCAAAATCAATTCTGAACGGTTATGAACATCAAAGCGACTGTGGGATTCGAACCCACGAACTCCTGTACTGAAGGTCAGCACCCTAACCAATCGGCCATCATTCGGCTAACTCTTACTTGATTTGCTGAATTGGAAAAGGATCTCAAGTTAAGGGTTTTTAGTAAAAAGAAGTAAGGAAAAGGAAGTAATAGTGCTCTTGGATTGTAACTCGTTTTTTCTCATACAGAGGAAAGAGGATTTACAGAATTAAAGTTGACGAATATAAGTTAGCCATTTATTAGGATAATTTTAATAATATAAACACATCGAAGTGTGTATTTTCTCTACTCCTAACACAAATTTTTTTTATTTCATTATGTTTCATTTCATACTACACACACAAAAAAAATTAAATTTTAATGCAACTTCTTGCATTTAGACTTTGATTTATTGTTGTTTGATATGCAATTGTTAAATTATGCAAGAAAACGAGCATTCTCATAATAGAAGCAACATTATTCTTCATTTACAGCCGAACGATGACCGAATGGTTAGGGCTCTAAACTACGATACCGGAGTTTGTGGGTTCGAACCCCACGTATTGATTTTCGTAGCTGTTCAGAATCGGCTTTAAGCAGTAGGTCCCGGTCTCAATAATCCTCGTGTTGCAAAAAGTAGACCGTAGTGCTTCAAACCAAACCAAACCTTTATTTATAGATGATCCCTCAGACCCATATCTGGATATGCATCATTTATGACTAGTAAATGCAACAATAAATGTTTAATATCCTTCTATTCCCCCTCCTGTTATTTTGGACCAATCCTGGAGAAGAACTCTTCTCAGTTTGCTCAGGAGTAAAACTGGTAATAGTCGTCTTAACACGATTATTCCTTCGTTCACGTAGAGTTAATCAAACCAAGGTCTCAAGTCGAAATAACTGCTTCGGTGATTTTGACCGTGTAATAAAGCATTCATCTCTCTGAAGTCATGCCACTGAAACTAACTGCTTAAATTGATAAGACATACGAGCTCCACCCAAAAACACAAGGCTTCTTACGGGATTATAGTTCACGCAACACTGGTGGTTTTGCTGACCCTTGAAGAGGATTCTGTGTCCAAGAGACATTATTTATAGAAGTCAAAGTTTGCCCAGTTGGTGAAAAGTTATATAACGCGAGTGTAAAAATTAGAATAATTATCTAATTTTGGTAGAATCCACGTTTAGTTGACTAATTGATTATTTCTGGACGTTGTATGAAAATGTTCTCCCAAATGATGCAAATTTAGGTTACATTCACTGTGAAATCACGATTTCGTACACTCTTATGAGTTACGAACTTAAATTAAAAATCCAAATCCAAATATTTAAGTGATCGCATTAATGATATTAATGACCTCAAAAATCACATGTAATTAAGTACTTATAAAATTAATAAAACATTATTTTAATAATAAAGCATATCAAGATAAGTATAATTGCAAAGTTTCTCAGATATATGATTCTAGAATTTGATGAATATTGCCAAGGATTTTGCTTATTTCTTTGAACTTGCATTCAGCCTTAGTTTTTAATCTTTTCGTGATTAGACTTAAAAGCCTTCTTTTTTTTCGGAAATATAGTAATTATTGCCGTCTTTGTCCAGTAGCTACATAGCCTTGATTTTATTGAGAAAAAAGATATAATTAAATAGATAAAAAATAGATAAAATTATATATTTACTTATTTACAAGGTCTAGAACAGAAATAATTTTTTATCATTATACAATTCTAAAGAACAAGTTTAAAACAAACAAATAATCAGATTTTTCGTTTACACGATTATTAAAACTTCCTTCTTCTCTTAGTGGCACAGACCCCAAAATATCTCTATCATAATTTTTGCAGCATTTGTGGCCTATTTGTAGATAACGGTTTGAAAACAAAATAGAGACTTCTTTGATATGTCATATCCAAATCTTCTCGTAGGTTAAAAGTAACTTTCTACCAAGTAAAATGAAAGTTAACAAAATAATAATTCCAATCTACTTACTATGTAAAAAGAAAATAAACCATTTTCATCAATATTTTATTTTAACCAAATTTTATCTTAGTGTTATCTACAATAAATCAAGCAATAAATTCATCAAAATATTATCCTTTCAAGTTATGTTGGTGGGTTGACACATATATTGCATATGGCAACTATGCATGTTATCATGTGAGAATAAAACTAACAGATCATAAAACCAAAACGCTTGACAAAGTAAATAGCATGTTAGCTAATACAAAATTAAAACCACATTTTCCCCCAAAAATATATTATCATATTCCTGGATTCCCGTTAATTTAATACATTTGGGAAGACCAAAATCCTTTTTTCTTCAGTGGTGCGCACCATACTAAGAAGTAAAATCTCCCCTTGCCCAGGACCTGATTTACCTGATTCGGGGCACTGGAACGAGGCCCCCACTCTAGGGGGGTGTAAAGCCTTCAATATTCTCGAGTGAAAGGTAACGTGAAGAATGGATCACAGTCAAAGATAAAATTGGAAATTTACTTTTATTCTTGATTAACTACGGCTATTTACAAAGGAATGTTAATTTCCAAATCATGTAGAACTGCAAAGGATGGTTGCCGGTAAAACTTCCTCACGACGATCACAGTAGAAAGAAAAACGAGATTTTATAACCTTTACAATTGGGGAGGCTTTTCAGGGTGCAATCAAACCCAATTTTCCCCCGTTCGGTATCCGAGACTCTGCCGCTCCCTATATGAGCGGACTTTAGGAATCTCCCAAACTAGAAAGCTGGCTCCGGTAAAATAAAAAAAAGGCGAAAGCCTCCACGAGGTCAACACACCTACGTAAAAAAATGACGAAAAGCCCTGAGTCTAGCTATTGAAGAGTTTCCTGGGGTACCTTGGCAGAAAGCCTTATCCCCTGTTGCAAGTTAAAGAATTAATTATCAGGTGTCCTGTCTTTTAAGTTAAAACACAATAAATATAAAAATGCATGTCTTTATGATGGGGGAAATATAGTGCTAGGCATAGCACTGTTTACCGACATACATGCCGGTAAACACGAATTTTCTTTTGTTAATGAGAAACTGGAGTGTGTATGTTGTTGGCGGGCTTTAAGAGTCAGTACATTAAATTTATTCCATAATTTTAAAGCAAAAGTAAGCTTCTATTTGCTTAAAAATACTTTGAAGCAATGTTAACATTTTAAATGTATATATTATTCAAAAAATCGAAATACCAACTATATCAGTGACATCAATTTACAAATTCATCTCTTCTGAGAGGGAAAAAATTTTAGCTACTTTTTTCCCTCTTGAAGTGGTTAATAAATCAGAAAAAATATATTTATCCAAAATCATCTGATATCTATTTTCTTTTCTCTTTTTAAGATTTAAGAATGAACAAAAAGTTTTAAAATTGGAAATTTAAGAATAAAATTATTTAATTTTTGGAATTTTGTGAAACAAAGTCCCACATGATAGTTTACTTAAAATGGTAATTTTTAATAATTTAAACCAATACTTTTTCCTTTAAAAAATGTTACAGGTACTCTGAGTTTGACTCAAGAACATCACAATTTTACGTTAAAGTCAGAGACTTATACGATAGACTTAGATTGCACAGACATCTGTAATATGAAGTCAGTTTTAGAAAAAATTAATTAAAATTAAATTTATTTGAAACAAAATTATTTCATTTCATTAGATATCCAAAATGTTTAGGTTATGTATACCTGTCAGGAGTATTTAAACAGATAGAGCAGCTTATAAAATAAAATCACTCTCGAGTTTAAGAAAGGTAAGATGCATGGGAGCCCCCAGGGGTATAAAACCGACCCTGCGGCTTTGCCTCCCCCTATCAACAGCTGGAGTGATAAAATACATATATTTCATATTTCAAGTATGCAACTTATCATTTGAGAGCTAAACTAGTGGAATCAAAAACCCATAACGTTCGAGAAAGCAACCAGTTTGTTAGCTAATATTGAAACAAAACCACGTCCTTTTATTTTCAAGCATACTTTGTCATCATAACATTATACAAACAAAGTATAAACAAACAATACTTGAAAAAGTAATAATTTTTTGATCTTATAACCTTGATTTACTCTAATCTAACACCCTCGATAAGATCCGAAACAACTCTCACTCCCTTCCTTCAGTACTGCGCATGACACTAAGTAGCAAAATTTCCACTTAGCCCTAAGCTGGTATGATATATATATATATATATATATATATATATATATATATATATATATATATATATATATATATATATATCACATGTCGTGATCCAGAGTTAAGGCGAATGGAAAACAGTCTTCTTGATAATAATGTTTATTTAACACATCGTTCTTAGGGAAAGCAACTTGCGCCATTTTCATTGTTCTTGACGGAGCTAAACGTGGAATAGGTATTAACTGCTCCATGTCCATGCGTTGACTGATCTTATCTGTTTGCAATCTCATCAAATTCTTCCAAAATGCTTCCGCCTGACGGGATTAGTCTAAAAGCTTACGCGAGCTTGGGACTTTTTCCTTTATTATTATAAAAGAGTTCCCTTTTTAAAATCGTTTATAACTTACGTAATTTACAACTACCCCTTTTTTAGTACTGACATTTATATATAATATTTGCATTGGGAAACGATGCATCTTAACAATGCAGCTAAGCAACTAAGTATATCTATAGAATTAAGTATTAAATCATAGCAAACCTAAACCCACAAATCTCGATAAAATAACCAGCTTATTAGCTAATAAAGAAACAAAACCACATTGTTTTTTTTCCAAACATACTTTGTCATCAACCTGGATTCACCTTAATCCAACACCCTTGACGAGACCAAAAGCCATTCTCACTCACTTTCTTGCTCAGCGTTGCGCACGACTGTACACGACTCTAAACAATAAAATTCACACCTTACCCAAAGCCGCAGTAGCGTCAATCATTAACCGGCAATTTAACAATTCACCTGTGCATCACAATTCAGCCGTTAATTTTATTACTTTTCCTCGCCATTGCTCAATTGCAGGAAGTGTCAGTCTTTGCCCCTCGGCCCACAGCCCCTGTAATTATTGCCAGGTCGGGCCCACACACGTATTAGTCGAGAGCCTACCATTAAATGTAGGTTAGGCATGCGCTCTTCCAAATCATTAAATTACACTCAAAGAAATTGATACTGTTTACGAGCGTGGCATTCGATAGTGGGTCAGATTCGTGGGAATAAATTTGGACCCATAGAAATGCAGTATACTGATATGGACAAAGATTTCAGCACAAATAAAATCTTGGTTTCTTATATCATACAAGAAGTTATATAAATGTATTCTAATAAAACATTCTCTTAACTATTCAAAATATTTGCAGACAAATTATTCCTAATTAATATCAGTTTATAATTCATACCATAATATAATTCATATTTTAAGCTTATAATTCATGCCATAATATAATTCACATTTTTTAGTTTATAATTCATACCATAATATAATTCATATTTTTTAGTTTATAATTCATACCATAATATAATTCATATTTTTTAGTTTATAATTCCTACCATAATATAACTCATAATTTTTAGTTTATAATTCATACCATAATATAATTCATATTTTTAGTTTATAATTCATACCATAATATAATTCATATTTTTTAGTTTATAATTCATACCATAATATAATTCATATTTTTTAGTTTATAATTCATACCATAATATAATTCATATTTTTTAGTCTATAATTCATACCATAATATAATTCATATTTTTAGTTTATAATTCATACTATAGTATAATACATATTTTTTAGTTTATAATTCATACCATAATATAATTTATATTTTTTAGTTTATAATCCATACCATAATATAATTCATATTTAATAGTTTACTTGCATACAGCCCTTCATATTACGGGATCGGTAAAATTTTAAATTTTCCTGAAATGTTAAGTACCCTATAAGGTAAGTAAAAAAATGGTTTGTTTTTTAGCTGAGAATTATTTGGTACAAGCTCAGTAATTTGTTTATCTTTCTACTCCTTTAAAGTCTCCAGATACTGTGAATGCAGTTTGGAATCACGTTGAATTCATTAAGGGCTGGTCTCACCATAGTCGTTTAACAGCTAACCATGATTAACCCATGGCGCCAAACTAAGGTTGGACGAAATTCTCCGTTTAAATATAGATTAATCGCGGTTAGTCGTTAAACGACTTTGTAACCGGCTCTTAGTCAAACAGTGTGGTTATGTATAAAAAACAAACATACAAACGAACAAACTTCTTAATATTCAAAGATATATAACTTAAACGCTCGATATTTATTAATCCGTGAAGTAGACTCCTAGACTTTTATGAAAAGAATTTGTTGTTAATACCAGTGATAAAAGTTTCATTGCAACAAAAAATAACCGATGATTAAATTAAAAATTAGAACATGTGTACCTAATATGTTATTTAATACAAATATAAAAGAAAATTATTTACGTAATATCTAAGTTTAGTGATAAAGTGTATGAAAATAATGCAGACGATATTTAAATAATTTAAAATAAGAAATGATTAAATGAGATGATCCAAGGAATGACGTCATAACGCTAGAAAAAAATGTTATTTTTACTTATTTATTGTGTGATAAATTGAAAAATTTAATCGCCTGCTCTTAACCTAGGAAAATAACGCTTGAAATTATGGCATTTAACGCACAGAAAGAGGGAAGGGGTGGATTTCGAACGATAAACTTTGCTCGCTTTCAATTTTGCTAACCCCATATGATCAAGAATCCAATATGGATGCCAGGTCCAACAGCTTCATAAATTCTAGACAAATAACTTAAGTTATTATTATATAGGGGATAATTTTTATCAAAAATAACAGATCCAGAAATTATGTTAAGAATTCCACAAATAATTGGCCGATTAGTTAGAGCACTAATCATCTCTACCGAAGTTTGAAGGTTCGAATCTTACTGTGGTACGGATGTTTGTAGCCATTCGGAATCCGCTTTAAACAGTAGGTTCTGGTCTCATTAGCCCTCGTGTTGAAAAAAGAGACCGAAGTTCTCCAAACTAAACCAGAAATAATAGCTTATTGTAAAATGATTTTTCTTTATGCTGTTATCTCAACTAAACAGTAGTATAGTTTAAGTCATGTATGATAAACCGAAATGCCATTTGATCCAAATATAAATTGCGAATACAAAATATGCCTAGTATTATCACCTAGTAGTAATATACAAAAAAGTCTAGTATTATCACTTCTATCGTCTCCAAAATAAAAATATCATATACAGAGTGAGCAAATAACAAAAGGTTTGAGAATCTGGACAGTTCAAGTACGCAAATTCAGAACAAAACTTTACATGTAATAAAAAGACATTTAAGTAAGGAATGTAATATTTAAGTTTAAGTCACATTTGATATCAAAATTAAAGAAACCACGCCTTTCACTTATTCTTAAAATATTAGATTTGGTGTCAACTTCAATTTAGTGACGGAACATCATCAAACAATTAAGATGCAAAGTCGACATATCTGCACTAAGTATAGAAAATTCATACTAGTTCTAGAGCGAAAATTGTAGTCTGTTAAATATATTTAGATCATTAAAGAAAATATCAGTTACACACTAAATGTATAAAAATTTATAAAAATTAATTTCATGTAGTGAAAAGGGCTTATTGTGTAACTCCTAAGCATAATATTTTTCTTGAATATTCATAGAAATAATATTTAAAACATTTGTTTATTTAAGTGAATGTACACGTGAATAATTAAGATTTTCAATTAATTTTATTAACATTAAGCAGCTACACGGGCGTAATTTGGGAGGAACAAGGGAGGTCAGCCCCCCCCCCGTCTCCAGAATTATTAAAAAAGGTGCAATTTTGCTGTTTTGCCTCTCCGATTTTTGAGGTTTTATTCACATTTTAAATGCCTAATTTGACTCTTGCCCCTTGATTTGAAACGGCCAAATTACGTCATTGAGTAACTAAGATTCTGAAAGCTGTATTTGGTACTTAATTAGAAGAGTAATTTTCCCTTACAAAAATGGATAGTAAAAAAAAAACACATTTTATGCACGTTGCAATTAAACTACATAATATATTTTATGTACATTACTTTGATTGGGAACAATCAAAGCAGTGAAAAGCAGTGAAGAGGAATATGCCATTTAAACAATATAAAATACAGGAAATGTCCTCTTTAGCTAGTGAACTTCCACAAATCAAAGTGTAAAAATTCTTTTCAATAAGTAATTAATTTTTTAATGCACCGAAATAAATATATTTATATTATTTATCAATATATTAACGCAAGTATTGCAAGAAATCAATAATGGACGTATATTTGTTTTAAATTTAAAAAACGATAAAATACTCTTTCATTTAGCTTTAAGTCCACTTTGTACTAGGTGAAATAAATATTTTTGGACAGACATAAAGAAATATTTGGAATGAAATACACTATCATGCATTCTAGCTCCGGTAATTAACTATATATAGTCGTTAAAGTATCAACTTCTATAAATTCCCAATCAAAACATTTAAATCAATTTTAACTTTTAATTACACTTTCACTTTTATCAGCACTTGAACTGTAGCCAAGAAATAGCTAAGGATGGAGAGGAGTCAACAACCCTTACAAAACTTATATTACTGTGTATTAAACGTATGTATGTTCTTTAAAAACTAATTTTTTATATTTATTTATGCTCAGATTTCTGAACCCAAAATTTAAATCCACGTTTCCACTGCAATTATTTATAAATATGGAAGTTTTTTAAAGTAAAAATATATTTCTTTGGAGAAAAGATTGAAGCAGTAATACCATGGAAATATTACTGAGAAAATATGTATTTAAAGCCGGAAATTAAAGAATTTGAGGATAATATTTTTATTTCACCTGCATTTCTATTCTTCCTCGTGTCGGCAATTGTTTTCTGCTATTTTGTCTTTGTAAATTATTCAGATGTTTGTGTATGAATTGTGGATTCGAAAAAAGATATTTCTATGATATATGAAAAAAGAGTCATACAGAAACATAAATATTGAAAACTACATTCGAATTATTTTTCGTCTCTACGAACTTGATCATTAAAATTATTGGCCAGTTTTAAAATAAATTTACAAAATGCTAAAAAAAACACAAGCAAATATCATTGCACTTCTTTTTGCAACATTTTTTGCAAGTACACAAATACTTTGTGTATACCCCTACGATTGGCAACTGTATAATCTGTTATTATAGCAATGGTATTCGTTAACCAGCAGTTTTCCAAAGCCGAAAGAATTTTCAGTATAGTCTGTATTTTCATAACACACAATCTAATCTTATGTCTCCTGAATTTGTTTTTTATGAAGCTGAGCTTTTTTTAACTTTTTGAGCAAATGACTCCATCAAAAGCTAATGAAAGACACGGACACCCACATCGAAGGTGTTAAGGCCACGCGGGGCAGTGTGCAGTCAACCGTTTTTTGACTGCGTTGCTTGGACCCAAGCAACAGGTACAGCACAAAACTTTGTTGCACACCTCCGTGCATCTGTGCAGCCAACTGTGTTAACCGCAAAAGAATGTCCCCGGCACACATCGCATTATTAGTCCCTGGATTTTGCGCAATATCTGCTCATCTACCACTGACCTTAGGAGTGACCTTAAAGGTAGAGAGGCTAATTTTAAATTGGGTGGGGATTGCCTTCTCTTAATTGGATAAGATTATATCGATAACGCTGCAGAAGACCATTATTGCCAGTAATTTTGCCGCTATCTTCGCTCTTTCGTGGCATTACCGTAGATGATGTCATTAAATTATTCGTTTAGGATTTCGTTTGAAGGAAAAAAAATATGTTTAGTGGTGAAAAATCATTTTCGTGTTAATTATAGCCGCAGAAATGTATATGTGGGAAACTGAAGCGTACATCCAAACTAGCAAGGCAAGATGATAAGTGAAAGTTTTTAAAGGCTTTAAATAAAAATCACATCTAAAGAAATGAGTCTCACTTTCAGCATGTTTTGTAAAGGAACTATTTTCTCAAGGACAGATGAAAATACCGTTAGAAAGAAAAGAAATTCAATACAGTAAGCAAAAATTTGTGTCATAGCATATTTATTATAATTTTTATGGCAATTTTAACGGCTGTGGCGTTCTCTCGTATTACAAATATGTGGAAAGTTAAACAGTGCAATTTTTTGCAACGTTTTGTTGTAAATACACAAATACTTTGACTATAGCCCTACGATGGGCAATTGCATATTCTGTTATTACAGCAATGATATTCGTGTACCAGCAATTTACCACAACAACAGTTTTTAACAGAAGTCAGTACAGTCAGGTAATATTTAATTATCTGCCTATTTTTTATTATTTAAGATTTTCCTCGTCTTGAACTAACGATTACGCACTGATATATACACTCTGACTATTATAACGTAAAACAGAAAAATTTTATAAGCTATAGGCGAACTAGTCATGTTAATATTAGGTTTGGTTTGGGAAGCTTATGTCTACTCTTTTGCTACAAGAGTTAATGTTAGGAAAGTTGGATAATGATCCCGACTAAAGTTAAATTAGCAGCTTATAAAGCGGTAAGAAATAATTTTACATTAACTTATAATAAAAACAAAGAAAATTATTAAGTTAAACGGAAAATAACTATTTAAAACGTAAGCAACAAGAACCTAACACCAATATTTTTACTACCTTACTATGCTTTCATTACAATTATTAAAGTTAGCGACAGACACAAAACAATATTTAGGCTTACCTCTGTAAATATCTCTAGGCAAAACTCCAAAGTTATCTTTTACTGTTAGCTGGTAATTAAATATATGTATCGAATTTTGGTAATTCCAGAAGCTTAGTCAATTCACTTTCCCCATTGAAGCCATGAATCTTTTCTGGGAGGGTTGGTTAATGATCCCTTAGCTGTAACTAAACGGTACCCGTGGTGTGTAATTTTTTTGCGTAATGTTGTTTGACTGTGGTCCTACATGATATTTAACCCCTGACCACACAGGAAGAATAGGACAAAATGGGTGACTGTGAAACAAGTAGGGTTGCAGTTAGAGATAAACACTAGTTAATTTCCGACAAATTTCACCATGTATTTATTTTACGTTCATTTCCCTCTCTCTTTCTATTTTTCCCTTTTAAGAGTGGCCTAGGTACTACAGAATGGAAGACTAAAGTTAACATAATTTTACTCTTAATAAAGCTTTTTTTTTTTTTTTTTTTTTTTTTTTTTTTTTTTTAGACCTACCTTTTTTTTTTATTTTTTTTTTTTTTTTTTTTTTTTTTTTTTTTTTTTTTTTTTTTTTTTTTTAAAAGCTAACTCCTTACAGAATTTGTTAATGTAAAATTTACGAATCATCACAGTGAATTCTGTATCACTCAGTGGCAAAAGGATAAACTTTGATATACACCTTAAATAGGTTTTCTAGGTACCATTTCTTCCCCAAAATAAATTCCTGGATTTAAGTAAGGTTTACTGATTTACCTTGTTAAGCTAGAAGAGGGAGACTAAAAGAGATCTGAAAATACAAATCTTGCATAGCATCCCCTCTCCCATTGCAGATTTGCTATAGTGACACATTTCAGTACTATTTCCCCTCATTTTTTTCACCCAATTAGAAAAATTCCTAAAAACTTATCTGAATATAATTTTTTATTACAAATTTATAAAGTTAATAATCAAAGCATGAATATTTTTTATTAGTATTTATTTGTATCTTATGTCTAACCGCTGTTTTTGTAGATTAAATAAGGCGATTTAATCTAGCAATTTTAGCCATAAAATAAAACGAATTAATTTTTCTTGGTATAAATATATATTTAAACCATAGAAGGGGCTAAAAGTATTTTACAATTTTATGTGAAATACTGTATAAAAAATCTTGACTATTGTATGCATGTAAGAGGTATAAAAAAAAAACTTTGCATCTAAAGGTGTGATTTACACTAAAAGGTTAGTGTTTAATTTATGTTGAAAATAAAAAGCGTTTCTCAAATGAATTTTAATTGTATGCAATGATATTTTTAGAAGCAAGATAAAAATTAAGTTGATTTTAAAGTAACCGATGGTAACTAAAACCCATATTTTAGTATTATAACGGAATTTGTAATTTATCATTCATATTTTCTTTTTCATATCTATTTCAAAATTAAACTGAAATATTTTTCAATAGTCTCGGAAGAAATATTTAATACGACAGTAAAAATATTTGAAGATATGTTTTGACAATAATGCATAAAGTAATAAAAGATAAAGCAATAAAAGATTCAAATAATACAAAATGAGGCACTCGGCAAGATAACAAACTTATCAGTAACGTGCATGCGGAATTTCAGAGAATTTTTCTTCCTAACCTTCGCTGATTTCAGTAAATATTTGACATGAAAATCCAAAGCTTAATCTTTTAAAGACAAAACACAACAACAACTAGTATTTGTGGTAAACAGTTAAAAAGCAAACTTTGGTATTTCGCCTCTCTTTCAGAAAGTTATTATCTCGATACGTAAGAAATTGGTGACGCTCGCAGAACATAAAAATAGCCATTCCTCTGCGTGATCCATCTTATTAAGAGTGAAAGTGTAGACATGCCCGTGAAATCGGATTTTTCCACAAAAGATTAATCTCTTCCCAATGTTTTGTGTCGCATTCAGTCTTCGTCACTTTTTAGCCTGTTTTGACTGAAGTTATTCGAAAGATTAGGTCATCAACGACTTTCTTTGTGTTTGCTTATTGAAGAGGGTTGAGAGAAAGATTGTGCTGAATTCGTGAAGCATATCAACAACATGCTTGAATACATGTCATTTCAGAGAAGTGTATGTGAAAGGATATACATGTGTTTTTTTTTTAGTTCATTATATTTCTCTCAATTGCTTCCCATCCTAAGTAAATCAATTTAGTTTTTAAATTCCTTTTCCTAGATTTGAAATTTATTTATTTATTTATTTTACAGTCATTAAATTCTATAATTGAAATTCCAATAACTACCAAAGAAATATGATAGTAAATTATTCATTTAGAGTTTATTTGTGAACATAGTGCAAAATGATTTAATATTAATTATTAACTTTCATTAATATTTACACATCGATATACACTGCAAAGTAAAAAGGTTATTTATTCTGAAGAAATATTGTCCCTGGTTATTTACTTTTCTCAAAGAATGAAATTTTTTATTCTTAATACATATTTAGCAAGATGAATGCTGATTTTTAAACGATGTTAAGAAATTTTTAAAGCTAGATAAATTACTGTAAGCGCTAATTCATGTAAAATAGGGGTATAAGAATTTATTACTTGATTTTGAGTTTGATTACTCCTTTACATTATTGTATGTTACACATTTCTATAATAGTTAATAAGAATCTGTGATCATTCTTCAAGTAATAAACAGAAAAGTTTGCTATAAAATCTAAATTTGGTATCAAGAAAAATACTTACAAGCTCTATTCTCCTTTTTTTCTAATATTTGAAATGGGTTTTACAGCATTTTAAACTTTGGAGATAATATAAAATTGAACTCAGATCGCCGTAAACTAAAAACATATTTCTTATATTTCAATAAGAAAAATTTATCTTAAAAAAAGAGAATCGTTTTGCATTAATTTCTCACTAGTTAATGTCCGAGTAATTTTTGCTGAATATATATTATTGAACATCTTAAATCTAACTTGTCATAGACGGCAGAGAGTAAAACAAATATGAATACATTTAAACAATATTACAGTCTGTCTCATTAGTAGTCAGTTATCCTTTGAAGCATCATAGGATGTCATTTTATGAAAAGAAAATCTTTGTAAAAAGATAATTTCTATCATATGTAAATGCGGTAATACAACTTGAAACTTTTCAGTATATAAAGTTATTTGTCATGATTTTCCCCGATATACCTACCAAAATGAAAATTTATAATCTAGGGTTTACAAGTCATAAAACTTCGACCCAAGAAACAAAATTATAAATAATAGCAAATTCTTGAAAATTAAGTAGATTGTTTATAAAATTGCAATCTACAATTGCTGAAAAAGAAAGCGTGTTTCGAGAGAATATAAAAATTATACAATTCATTTTTCAGTTTTCCCTATAAAAAGAATGATAGGAATTAATAGGTTAGCTTTTCTGTCCTAATATTTCTGTAAACGACGCACTACTTCAAGAATAGTTTGATTTCTATCAAAATGCAGTTATCAGTATTCTTTTCGAAAAATGCATTCAATCTTTAAATACACTTTTATACGATATCTTGATTAATTTTAGAACAATATAGTAGCAAACAAATCTGCTTCAATGTGGAATTAAAGCGACTTCAACATAAAATCATTTGACTATCTATTTGAGCAATACCTTTTTACTACTAACTAAAAGATTCGATTATAAGAATTTGATAAATATAACACCCTAAATTACCAAATAGAAGTGAATACCGTCTAAGTTTTTTATATGAAATAATCTTTTCTGCAACATTTCAGAGCTTGTGCGTTTTACTGTTTTTCGTGTTTGGAAAAATATTTAATTTTTAAAATTGGCAAAACGTGTATTCTGTTCATATTTCAGTTTTGTATGAGTATATGGAAATCACACTCTTGCTTTTGTGCATGCCACATTTGTGTGTATATTAGCAGTTCTTCAGACTTTTCCCTCTATATATTGTATTAGTAGCAATAAATATATATAAGAGGTTCTCTGATACCTTCAATTACTTAATTCAATGGCAACTCAACTCTTCTCTCTCGGAAGTTGGCCGATTCTTGCTCTAGGGAGTACGCAAGATTTTTTAGTTTCTGAAATTGTAAAAGTAACCCAAGAATGAAATTTAAATATAAATTTAATAATTTATATTCGTGTATAAGAGTTTTCTTCAATTTTATATCTTTTTATACTTCTTTACACAAGTACCTTGCAGTGCAAAACGCTACTACTTCATATCAGATATCTTGTATGCTTTATCTATTTTGTAACAATCCTTGTTACTTTGTGTATTATATTTTAATACATATAAAGTATATTTTTCGGAACAAAATGTTCGCCTAGAAAACTGTAATTGATTTTGTGTTAATATGCATAATACCCTAGTTACGTATCTTTTAATTATCTTTTGTTAATAAAGTGCATTAAAGGCTACACGCAAAATATTTATTTTTAACAAATGCGGGACACTCACCTTTAGCCATAAATCGGCCATAAATTTTACCATATAATCGGCTGATATTTTTTGCTATTGTTGTTAAAGGAGAACCATACAGAAGGGAAACATCGCTCCCTATGAGAGGGAAACACACAAATATAATCAAGCGTTATTTTGAAATCAGGTGGTAGCGCAATACTTTAAACACTATACTATCTGTACGGTACACACGAAGCACATACAATAATTTTCTTTTTATAATGAAACAATGTGTGTCTCAATAGCTTTTAGTTTTACACTCAACTTTAGTAGCATTTTCCATTATAATCCGCTGAATTTTATTGTCTTTGTTATTATAGAATAACCATACAACATCGCTCCCTATGAGAGGGAAACACACAAATATAATCAAGCCTTATTTTGAAATCAGGTGGAAGCACAATGCTTTAAACACTATACTATCTGGACAGTACACACGAAGCACATACAATAATTTTCTTTTTATAATGAAACAATGTGCGTCTCAATAGCTTTTAGTTTTACACTCACTTTTAGTAGCATTTTACCATATAATCCACTAAATTTTTTTTGTCTTTGTTATTACAAGTGAACCGTACAGAAGGGTAACATCGTTCCCTACGAAAAGACAAACCACAAATATAACCAAGCCTTACTTTGAAATCAGGTGGGAGCGCAATACTCTAAACACTATACAATCTGGATGGTACACACGAAGCACTTAAAATAATATTTCTTTTTATAACGAAACAATTTGCGTCTCAATAGCTTTTAGTTTTACATTCATTTTTAGTAGCATTTTACCATATAATCCACTGATTTTTTGTCTTTGTTATTATAGAAGAACTATACAGAAGGGTAACATCGCTTCATATGAGAGGACAACACACAAATATAACCGAGCCTTACTTTGAAATCAGGTGGGAACGCAATGCTCTAAACACTATACAATCTGGACGATACACACGAAGCACTCAAAATAATTTTTCTTTTTATAATGAAACAATGTGCATCTCAATAGCTTTTACTTTTACACTCACTTTTAGTAGCATTTACTATATAATCCGCTGATTTTTTTGTCTTTGTTATTATAGGAGAACCATACAGAAGGGTAACATCGCTCCATATGAGAGGACAACACACAAATATAACCAAACCTTATTTTGAAATCAGGTGGGAGCGCAATACTCTAACCACTATAAAATCTGGACGGTACACACGAAGAACTCAAAATAATTTTTCTTTTTATTATGATACAATGTGCGTCTCAATAGCATTTAGTTTTACACTCATCTTTAGTAGCCTTTTACCATATAATCCGCTGATTCTTTTGTCTTTGTTATTAGAGGAGAACCATACAGAAGGGTAACATCGCGCCCTATCAGAGGACAACACACAAATATAACCAAGCCTTATTTTGAAATCGGGTGGGAGAGCAATACTCTGAACACTATACAATCTGGAAGCTACAGACAAAGCACTCAAAATATTTTTTCTTTTTATTATGAAACAATGTGCGTCTCAATAGCTTTTAGTTTTACACTCACCTTTAGTAGCATTTTACCATATTATCCGCTAATTTTTATTTGTCTTTGTTATTATAGGAGAACCATACAAAAGGGTAACATCGCTCTGTATGAGAGTATGAGACAACACACAAATATAGCCAATCCTTATTTTGAAATCAGGTGGGAGCGCAATGCTCTAAACACTATACAATCTGGACGGTACACAAGAAGCACTCAAAATAATTTTTCTGTTTATTATGAAACAATGTGCGTCTCAATAACTTTTAGTTTTAAGTCTAAACAATTCTACGATGTTGTCTTCACTAACAGTTAGTAACTAACATTTTTAATGCATAAAATTTTGAACCTTATACGATGCATATAATTTTAAATACATGTAGCCAGAAACATTTAGCCACAGTTTGGAATTTGAAAGCCTTATTGTTTTTAATTTCTTTACAGAAAATCCCTGCAATTATCATACACGTGAACTTCAACATCTGGAAACTACCATTTCCTATGCATAAAGATTTTCTGCTTAGTTCTGTGAATGGAATTATAATGAACTATTAAATCCCGTTGTAAATGTTTAGCCAAGGTTTGGAAGTCGACGGTTAAATTTTTTAATAATTTCTTGCGTAAGGTTATAAAAGAAAAATCCCAGCTATTATTTCCAACTTGAACTAACTAATCGTTACTACTATAACCTTTTGACAGGTTTGAAGTGCAATCAAGTTAACTACCTTACCATGAAGATTCTATAGACAGAATTTTGGCGCACACGCTGCTGTCAAGTATACCATTAAAACATACAAAAGAAACAACACAATGTCGCCGTGCCAGGAAGACGAAACAAACTATTCAAAACATAAAAACAAGTTTTCTTAATTTATTACAACACTTTTCAAACATCATCAAATGCACGCGCTCTTAATCAATGGGACCGCATTTCTCCTTTAATGCGAAGTATGCAAATTGTCCGCCGTACAAGTAAAAGGGGTTTGAAAAATGTCACTATTATTTCTGACTGGTGAAGGAAATAATAATAATATATAAAAAAAATCATGGCACGATGCTTTAATAAGAGTGTCACTTAGACACGTGGATGACTGACGCTCACAACAAAAACTGCGCGCTTGTTGTATTCTCTCCGCCAGATGAAAAGGAAGACGACTAGCGCTAATACGTGCGTGTAAAGTTTAAAAAATAAACGATCTTCCGCGAGGGTGAAAAAGAAAGAAAGAATTCGAGGTTACGATTTGATTTGATTGGAAAATTTGCTTGATGAATTCTTGCCGCCTAAACTGCCGAAAGAAACAGCCTTTCAATATAAGGAAATTCCGTGTTTAACTTCTCCGAAATCTTTTTTTATTGCAGAAAAATGAAGCTAGGTTTCTCACCTGAATTATCCAATCGGTTTATCAGTCCTCCAAATTAATGTCAAGGAAGGTATATAATTTCGAACGGATGTGTCAATGTTTTACATGTACTTACTGACGTCAGACTAATTCCTCTGCATTATGTAATTACCCATGCACTTGAGATAATTTAATTTATAACGAAGTTTTAGCTGTCACAGAATTAACAGTAGAGTTATTTTTTTATCGAAAAAACTTATTAGAGCCTTCATAAGGGGCCTAAGAAGTGTTACTTTGTAGCAGAATGCTAAATTTTACATGAGAAAAATTATTTTTTTTTTCTCTTCACATACTCATCAAATTATAGTAAAATTTTTACTAGCAAATGATTGACCTGTTCAAAATATACGATATTTTTTTCAGATCATAGAAAATAAATTTTAATACTTAAAAATATGGATAAACTTGATTTATATTTTAAAAGCAAAATTTTACATATACTTCCTGAGTGCATGATTTTAATAAAGATAACGGTGCCAGACACAAAATACCACATGTTACGAAAAAGAATAGAGTGTATTTTGAACTTATATCTCAAACTGAAGCATGCTAAATTTTACATGCTAAAAATTATTTTTTTTCATTTTCACATACTCATTAAATATAATGAAATGTTTACCAGCAAATGCTTGAACTGTTCAAAGTATACGATATTTTTTTCAGATCATAGAAAATAAATTTTAATACTAAAAAATATGGATAAGCTTGATTCATATTTTAAAAGCAAAATGTTACATATATTTCCCCATTTAATTTTAAAGGAATGTACATCAAAATACCCATGTTACGAGGGAGGATTCTGTTATCAAACACCAACTGGAAGCACAAAAACAACAATTTACTTAATTGACTATGCAAAACCCCCTAAAAAAAGTTATATTTACAGAGATAAAAGTAAATATAAAATAAATCAGTACATAAACCCCACAAGCCCACCCTATACATACACAACAATTATTTAATACCACATCCTATATGAAACATATTCTGTTTCAACATGAAAACAAAACCTCTCATCCCCCATTTATACCAACCAAAAATTAAAACAATGTCAAATTTCCTATCATTACAACATATTATACCACACTACATATCCCAACTTTGCTAAAACCCCCCTAATAATGCACTACACCCCTAACCCAACTGGTCTAAACCAAACTCAACCCCCCCTACCCCATATATATTTAGATTAAACACATTTTATAAACCAACACACGATCATTTAATAAGAAACCACAACCTAACACCCGTTATAATACTCTTATAATAGAAATATATAAATCCAATGCCAAACACTCGCATAATTTTTTGAGTTTTCGCAAACTCCCTGCAAGGACACATGCTGCGCCAATCACAGAGAGTAGAGATTGTTAAAACACAAAGAAATAACAAGTAGAACACTATTCCGTGCTTAAACTATTAAAATACAAATAACACCCCATCGATAATCTCATACATGTACTGTTTAAAATTAAACAAGGTTAAAGATATCAGTGTGAATCAGAAATTCAAAAAGTTTTGGGTGGGGTCTCGCCCAAAAGTTCGCTTAGTCTGGGATGAAAAGTTTTAAAATATATATTGTAAAAACGTGTAAAGGCTGTACATGAAGTTAAAATATGATGCACGGTGAGATGAGTGTGACAGAAAGAACATTGTGGAGCAGGCTCCGCAAATGACTCGAATTTAGAGAGTTATTCAAGAAAAAACAAGCTTTGTTTAAAAGTAATATATTAAGTTCACCGTAGCGAAGCAAGAGCAAACTTGCTAGTATATTATAAACCAGTAGCAGTTTAAGAGATCTTATACAAAAAAATTCATTACCACCCAAATAAACCGGAATGAACACTTACTCTTGACCCCAACTAATGGCAAGATCATTAATAGCATTTTTACACGTGCTCAACATTAACTTCGTTTAGATTCTCTGCAGAACACAACAGTTATAAAACATGCCCCCCTGTGGTAATTGAAAGAAAACGGCTTCTGTCTATCTCTGCGGGAAGGCTACCCGCCAGCCTTACGAAAAAAACATTCACTTAAAACTTTAGTGAGTGCCGACAGACGAAATAGGGGATCCTAAAAAGATCCCCCGGGCAGGGAGAAAAGCAGAAAGTGCCAATGACCAGGGAATCATCGATTAGCGTATGCTACACTAACTAGATTGGAGCAGGCACAATGGCTGCTACTCACTCGCCGGATAATAATAGGCCCCCACGAAAATGAGTCGGAATTCTTTTTAAATCGATGTGTAACTAGGTAGGGTAGGCATTTGAGCAGTGATAAATTTAGAAGTGATTTGTCATTCTTTCTCGGTTGTTGTTTAGGTTTGGAGTTGAAGGCGAATCGTTTATGTGATGAAATTGTCGAGGATGTAGAACTGAACGGAAATATAAAATTGGGGCACAGGCGCCCAGCATTATTATTCATTAAGGAGTTTCTTGTAGTTTAATAATTTAGGGTACCTTGTCTTACATTAAAAATACTGTATTAATTACTTTGAAATCCTAAAAAGAAGGAGAGATTGTGCTATACCGTGTCCAGGTGCAATTTGAGACAAAATATCACCTTAACCCTTTACTCAGATACTTATTAATTTTAAAATTTTCATCTCCTCATTTGTGCACCTATATATTTAAGATGCTAGAGGGACAAGCTATAGTTTAACTTACCGTTATTGATAGACAAGACCAGTGATTCTCAACCTATGCATTGCTGTACACTATTGCACTAGTGTACCGCTCTCTGCATATTATAATGGTAAAAAAAGCTTTATAGTGTTATTAGATGTTTGTACACCATCTGTGACTTTTGAAGGACAGTTTCGATAAATTGGTTTTAGGTTCAAATTCATATTAAAAAATCTGAATCCTCGCAATGCATAATGTTGTTATCTAAGGGAACTTTAAACATTTTTATTCGAATTTTTAAGCTTATTAAGATAAGATACTTTATACCTAAATAAAATTGAATTTAAAAGGAGCTTATTTAATTTTACAAATTTAAAAAATAACCGTAAATTTTGAAGGGTATTTTTGTTATTTTTAATTTACTTTTATAATATAGAATCAGAAAATTGTCTATATTTGAAAGTAGAAACATGCGAATAGGAAGGCACTAATCATGAATATAATTGACAGTTTCTTTCCAGGTACTCCTTAATTTACAAAAACTGGGTACGTAAGTGAACATCTAGAAATGGAAGGATATAAATTTGAGGTAGTTGATTGCTTCACCTATTTAGCATCTGAGGTAAACAACAAAAATGATGTTACGACAGAGATCCACAAGAGAGTTATGATGGGAAATAAATGTTTTATAAATTTTATAAATTTTTAAAATAAACTTAAATTTTGATGGGTATTTGTATTATTTTTAATTTATTTTTCTAATTTAGAAGCAGAAAATTTTATTTATTTGAAAGTAGAAACATGCGAATAGGAAGGCACTAATCATGACTATCATTGAAAGTTTCTCTCCAAGTATTCCTTAATTTACAAAAAACTGGGTACGTAAGTGAACATCTAGAAATGGAAGGATATAAATTTGAAGTAGTTGATTGCTTCACCTATTTAGGATCTGAGGTAAACAACAAAAATGATGTTACGACAGAGATCCACAAGAGAGTTATGATGGGAAATAAATGTTTTATAAATTTTATAAATTTTTAAAATAACCTTAAACTTTGATGGGTATTTGTATTATTTTTAATTTATTTTTCTAATTTAGAAGCAGAAAATTTTATTTATTTGAAAGTAGAAACATGCGAATAGGAAGGCACTAATCATGACTCTCATTGACAGTTTCTCTCCAAGTATTCCTTAGTTTACAAAAACTGGGTACGTAAGTGAACATCTAGAAATGGAAGGATATAAATTTGAGGTGACTGATTGCTTCACCTATTTAGGATCTGAGGTAAACAACAAAAATGATGTTACAACAGAGATCCACAAGAGAATTATGATGACAAATAAATGTTTTAATGCCTACATAAATATATAAAACTAAAATTAATAAAAAAGAGAACAAAAATTTTACTTTACAAATGTCTAATAAGATCAGTTTTAACTTATGAATGTGAAACCTGGGCAATAACTTTGTCAAAGGAAAAGATACTGGCAACCTTTGAAAGAAAAATCCGTAGAAGTAGATTTGGAGGATATATGGCTCAAAGATCAAGCTAGAACTATATTTTTTTTTTTAATGAACCTGACATAATAAATTTCTTCAAATTGCAAAGAATAAAGTGGGCAGGCCCTCTTATCAGAATGGACAACAACAAAAAGGGTCTTCGATGCAAAACCTACAGGAACGTGAAGACCAGGAAGACCAAGCTGAGATGGACAGACTGCCTCAAAAGAGACCTCCATGTACTGAAAGTAAAAATCTGGAAGAATTTAGCCTCCAGAAGGATGTCTTTTAAAAAGCTTATTGAGAAGGCCAGAATCCATCCTGGGTTGTCATGACACTGAAGAAGAAGAAGAAGAAGATTCCTTAATTTATATTTAGCAAGTAAATTGTATTCCTTAAAATTTCTTCGATCATGAGAATGAAGAATTTTTCAGGAATACAAATGAGTGCTTTGTAGAGCATTACATAAAACAGAAAAAATTATTTAAACTAGTTATGGGTAAATTATTATTCAGCAAAATTGAATTTACATGATTGATACATTACCTTCTCCCTATTGTTTGAATGCACAAAAATCTCACTACAAAATATTTAAACAAATAGAAATTCAGAAAAATAAAAGACAGTTTACCTTAAAACTAAAATAAAGCAAGATAAAAAGCTGAATATATATAAAATTAAAGAATAAATAAATAAAGTGTATCAGTTCTAAAGATGATTCCGCAAAAAAAAAATACTAATACAAGAAGAATAAATTTTTTTCGTATGAAGGAAACAAGATAACTGGTACAAAACATTATACCAGTACCTGATAACAATTTTAAGATTTTAATTTCGAAGAAACGAAAAAGTTTATAGAAAGATCATCACCGTAGTTCACATGTAGAAGTTCAAAAAGTATCTACGGAGGTCAAGCGACAATACAACTTCCATTTTCAATAGAACAAAGATCTAATAAGCCAACACGGGAAGTGTATTCTTACTTTCATAAACCTGTTACAGCACTTTGTTTTCCTCGTAAATTCATCTATTTTCTTTCCAATGAGGATGCTACGCGATCAACTCTACTCTTTTGTATGTATAGTACTACTTTTTTATTCTAACAATATTTTCTATGCTGATGGATAATAGAAGCCCATCTTTCTCTAGGAAGAACTTCGAACATTGTTGAAAAACTTAATGCTCCCGGAGGTCTAAATGTGATTTATAAAACATCACTAATAACCTCGTTGTTTTAATTCCATCCTTAAAAAGAAGATAAAGGAGAATTGAGTAAAAATGCAATATTTATGTATAAATCAATATTTAAAATCAATTTATACTAATGGATTAATAATATCACCATAGCACTCAAAATACGCCGATTTCTTTTCCATATATTTCTCCAACTTCGAGAATAGATTTTGGAAAGAAGCACCAGTTGAATAAAGTCTTACTTTTAGTTTCATGATTAGTTTAGTTTCTATACAAATTTAAAATGGTAAAAAAAAATGGATTTTCATGCTTACATATACTGGATATTGCATTTTATTCTAAACAAAATATCCCACAGTTTTTTTTTTACAGAGGTATAAAACTTATTGTAAATTTCATTCTTCTTTAACTATCTTTGTTCACTTCGTTTGTAGTAGAGTTGTTCTCGCGTACCACAAGGTCACCAATGGCATATAGTCCCATTGCGTTCGGTAATACACCTTTGAAGAACTTGCTTTAAGAGCTGTTCACGCGAGAAATATTGAAATAATCTTAATGTCGGGGATTAAACCTTTCAACTACTCCATGAAAAAGTTTAAAAAATAGACAAATAATAATAATAATAATAATAATAATAATAATAATAATAATAATAATAATAATAATAATAATAATAATAATAATAATAATAATAATAATGATGATGATAATAATAATAATAATAATAATAATAATAATGCATCCTTATGGAGCTACAATATAAGAACTCTAAATAGAAAGTATTTGGTAATTTTAAAAAATACGATTTAAAATGGGTGAATTATTTATTTATACTCGTTCGTGTAAGATATTGCCTTTCTATGATCTAAACATCAGTTTTGTAATCTTAGACCCCAAGATTTAATTCAGACAGATTTCTATTTATAATGACTTATGATTTTACATAATGTAAATATCTCATACTTTATAACAATTAAAATGTTCATTGTTTGTTACCAAATGTATTTATCTATTTTTACTTTGAAAGTTTTTTCATTAGTATATAAAATTAGATTGTTTTTTATAGACTTTTCTTAGAATTTTCTAATTAAGAAACTTCGTTGCAATTTCTAACTCTCTCTCTATTTTTTCTTTTCTTCAATTTTAAGGCTTTCGACTTTTTCATTCCGTGCCTGTGAACGGAAAAACAGGGATGCTCGCTCTGCTCATTTAGATATCACATAGATCAGGATGGTTCTTTGTGAACGATGTTGTCAACCGCTTTTGACTTTAAAGCTAATTATTCTTGGATAAGCTCTTTAAAGATTATTCCACCGCTATACAAGTTCGATATGACAGTTGAATGAGAAACATTGATTCTGGGAAAGAAAGGCAATATTTTATCTCTCCATCAATCTTCAATGTATGCTCTGGTATAGAATACTAAGGTGAACAGCATCATATTTAAAATCAGAGCCTTTAAATACTGCACACCAATCAGTATAGATGTTAGCATATCTTCACAATAATTATAGTAGAACTCGTAACTACTGTAATTTTAGTAAATAACCTGCCTTGGCAAATATGACCCGAATGTAATAACTAACCTAAAATACAATAGTTCATCAGTTAAGCCGCTCTGGTGTGTAAATCTCACACTATCTTCACTTTAAGCAATAGGTTTCGGTATCATTAGTCCTTCTGTTGCAAAAGTTTCACCACCGTGCCGCAAACTAATCCAGACTAGATCGCCTTGTTTGGATTTCAAACGCCGGATGAATATCTCATCGACTTTAATTTCTCCCAGTAAAATACAATGATCTCCGACCTCTGCATACCATTGCCTAAATCTCCACTGGTATATATGAATATGAATATTACTCGGTGATACCGTAAAATACGCTACTTTATGGTATTTTAAAAAATACTGATAAATCATGCAATAGAGACAAGTTGTTCTAGTACTTCTACAACACGATTAAAAATATTGGTAACATAAGATTGAAAAGTTAATGTCTAATTCATGAATACAGATACAAAAAAATGATTTTTATTTTATTACTAATTATAAGTTTTAGAATTACCATTCACAATGAAGTAACATTTTCATATAAATTGCAGCATCTAAACGTAGAATTTGTTTGGTTTTATTTTGAAGCCTTTCAAACTATGAACATTACTTAATAAAAACAGACTAAACAAATTGTGTTATTTACATAATCCAGAGTACAATCTTAAATATAACAATTCAAAAATAAGTTTTTGAAGTAAGAGAAAGGGTTCATCTTAACTATATAAACGCAAAACACTTACTGGTAAGAGCAAAATTAAAACACTTCTTTAAATACTCACCAACCGTTAAATTTCCTATTTTAAAATCATATAAGCCATAGCTTATCTAAGTTAATTTTAATGTTCTTAAGGCATAAATATTTTTATTACTTGCTTATTTAGTTAACTTCAAAACTTTTTATGATTAGTTAATTGCAGTACTTTATTCAGTAGAAATGAATTTTTTCCGAAGAAATATATCTGTTCATTATACACTACTTCTGTAAAAATTTTCTAGCGAATGAAATTTAAATATGCCTATAGTAAGGAATGTGGCACTATATCAACACATGCGTGCAAACAGAAGAATTCAAAAATATATCAAATTTGATTTGGTTTATTGGTTTGGAAAGCTAAGGTTTACTTTTTAACACGAGAGCTATGAGATCGGAACCGATTACTTCCGATTACAAAAAGGCAACATCCTTTCAGTGGGATTCGAACGCACGAAATCCGGTACCGAAGAGCAGTGCCCTATCCTCGATCAAACTTGAATGAATTTACAGCATTTTTTATGAAATATATATCTGTTTTCTTAACTCAATAATTAATTACAGGTAATCGACAATTTGCGATGCATTTTCGAGACAATTAATTGTAATTTAACTTTAGGTGATATTTAAGACTGGACAAAAGTCTTCTTCATACCATGTAAAATTATCAATTAATTACTATATTATTTTATGTGAATTTAAAGTTTATTAGTCTTACGAAATTAATTTCTGAGAAATTTTAAAATGATACCGATTATGGTTAATGACACCGATAAGGATGATTTTTAGAGCATAAAAAAGCTTAAAAATCCACGAAAAGGACTAAATTATACTGTGGTTGATCGTAGTTGCTGTACCTTAAGATGTAAGTTTAAACAAAAGAAGGGGATTTTCTGCAAAATTTTATTTCCCCCAAGGTTTTTTGTTCGTTCCGGAAATATAATTATTAACTATCTGGGTTTTTAAAACTCTCAGTTATTAAAGAAATATCAGAGATGAAAAATGTTATACTCAAACTAAATTATAAAGAAAAAAGTAATATGTTTAAAGTGTTTATCTCAAGTAAAATTCTAGGAGCATTATATGACGTTTGTATTGCTGATGGGGGAGGACTAGTAAATGCATGCATATTTAACAAAAAGTAAAATAAAAAATACATTAAGGCACTGAATTTTCTATTCACACTGGTATTTTGCATTTTTATAAATGATATTTTATAAAATGTTGCTATTATTAACTAAATAAAATTTAAATATAGTCAAAATGTTTCTTTCTGTATTCACCTCGACAAATCTGAGAATAAAATTTCAATCTTAAATTCAAAAGGTATATACCAATAATTATAGAAAACTGAATCAAATTTGAAGCTACGAATAAAGCTTAGATGTATAAGAGGTGTCAGAGAAGACAAAAGTATGTTGCAAAGTTGTATTGAATAACTTTGCTCAACACTACAGTTGTGTTCAACAAAGCAATAGTTGTGTGAACTGTTTTTTTTTTATTTCTTGAATTTGGAGCCTGATGGGAGATTAAAATGAGTCGATGGTTAAAATATTTTTAAATAAATATAAATAGTCTGCAAAGAAATAAAATTGTTATTAAAAGTTGAAAAATATCAGGCGAATGAACTGGAAAAATTTGCGAATGAGAAATTAACGCTACCGTTGATTTTATAGCAGATGAATTCTTGATGATTTCTTGCTTCTTTGCAAAGCTCATTTTGTTCTGTGGGTTACCCACCGTGAGACCGAAATTTCACCCACATCCCGAATTTCATGATGGTCTTAAGTTATCTCTCTCTGTGTAAAATCGGAGATATGTCGTAATAAAGGATACCATGCACTCTTTCTCCATTGTTAGCTAAATAATCTATCTCGTAATACTTCAACGTAAGCGTGTATAACTGGACAAATAGACTCTTTAACAACATAGACGTTCATAGAAGTTTTATTTTTTTATTCGTTCATCAATGGTATATGATAACGAACGTCACATTTGTAAGACATACTGGCATTCCAAAAATAATCATTTTAAACAGTTATTCTTTCTTTGCAACCTTCTCTGCATTATTATTTCATGCCCCTTACATTAATAATCTCTATTCCCTCATCATTTGACTTTTAACTTTTCGTAAATATAGCTATTTACAGGAAACTCATGATTGAATTTGACTGCAGTAATCAATCAACGTTCCATCGACACATTGAACACTATCTGAAGTTCAAGTGCGCTAAAAAATCTCGGCTACAGCCAACACAAATTTAAATTTCAAACCTTAAAAGAGAAGATTTTACTCTTCCCTTTGACATAACTTGTCCTTTCTGATTCGAGATCCCGATTATTCGGGTTTTCCTGAAAGGTGACAATTGTGTATATGGATATGCATTCAGATGTACTTACATTAAAATCAGCTTGTACCAGAGGATAAGTTTGACTAGAATCTGGACCTACTGTTGCTTCTATGTAGTTGTGGACCAAGAGTGTTACTCATCTTTTGACTATTTCAATCACCATCTGTGTGTTAAATAGTCCTTATCACCCGAAGTCACTTTTTTCTTTTAATCGCTCTCTACACTTCTTCTCCCTCTTTTTATCTAGTACTCTCTAAACACCTAAGATGGAGTTGTGACAGAAAATTCTCAAAGAGTAGTCGTTTCAGTGATGCTTGCACAACGACCCTTCGCCGTTTAAAGTCACTGAAATCTTTCTTTTTACCCTTTTTGATATAACCCATTAACCACTTGCGCTACAAAGACGTGTCAGGCACGTCGAGATGCTTTTGTTACAGAACCGAAAGCGACGTGTATACCACGTCGATAGTCACTTCGCGCAGAAACAAATGCGACTTGTGCGTGGTACCACGGCTAATCGTAAGAGTTCAGCCGTTCATTCTTCCAGCTACAGTTCTACAGTGAATAACCTCGCGTGCTGTCTTGAGAATATACCAGAGTTGATACGGTATGTTGTACGAATTTTTTTACACGAGAATTCCTTTAGTGTTTGAGATATCTTACTATAATGCTGAAAAATTGAATGAAGTATTTTTTGAAGTATTTTTTAAAGTTATGTCGCGGAGCGCGGCGTGGCCACCGGCAGATAAATCGTAGCGCAAGTTGTAAGGACTGGAATCAGTTTTTGTGGACATATAAAATAGTTTGCAGAATTCATATATTTTCTCGTAAGTTTTTTTCTTCAGCTAACGTAGTCCCTATAATCAAAGCACCAAATTTCGAGAACCATAATTTTGTCATTCGGATTAGTATCCTGGAACATAACTTTAGTTTTTCTCACGTACAATAGAAATGATACAAATAAATTCATTTGTTATAAAATTTCCAGTTACAGTACTGTCTTCATATGTGATATTGAATTAATCTCTGGTCATAATGTTTTTTTTTTTTTTTTTTTTTTTTTTTTTTAACGGAATTCAAATGACGTTTAAAATAACAGATGAAGACTTAAGTTGTAACATTCGTTCTTTTAATTTCATGTTTGTTTTACGCTGTGTAGTCCATAATAACATATTTAAGGTATATTTAGCTATATTCGGTAGAAATTACTAGAACAATAATGGGTTAATTTTCATAACTACGCTGCCCGAAACTGAGTGTTTATCATATTTAAGGAACTCTACGTTGCTACATCAATCTGCGTTACTGAGGGACTCTTTTACATTTAGATAAGTTATATCTCTCATTTTTTGTACCTTAGTTTAGGTCAAAATAAAGGGCTTAAATTTGTTTACTGAGATAGAAAAAAGCGAATTTTAAATTTATTATACAATTTTATTAAAATGGCAGAAAAAGAGTGTCGTTGAGCAACCTTATTTTTAAAACATAGTTTACTCACAAAAACAATCAATATTCTTAATTTTCCTAAATATGAAATCAAAACTTCTCATACATTTATTAACGCATTTGATGGTTCTTTTTTATCTTGGCACATGGAAATCCATGTACTTCAGCTGGCGTTTAATACGCAGTTGAATTATCCTTTATTCCCTAATAAATCATTTTGCGGGAAAAACGTCTTTTTGTCCCAAGATGTTCACCTCTCGATATCATTTTTCGTAGAAAAATCATGCAGTTCCGCAAATTTATTTATACAGAATTTTTTTTTATTCCAAACCCGTCCTTGTCCGCTTCACTAAATTTTCTACGTCGGTGCTAATATTTCCAGGGACGCCACACTCCATGAATCATTGCATGTATATACACATTTTTTATTATGTCCCAAATCCAGAATCAGAAGTGACCTCGCCATGTAAATGCCGTGCAGAATAAGAATCCACCAAAAAACAGCACCCACAACTCCATACATTGTATAAGAGACAACAAATGAAAACCACAGGACCGTTTTTTATGCTCATAATCTGACCGTGGATTTACAAAAAAGCGCATAAAGAAGATGGCTGATAAATAAAGAAAAAAGGGAAAACAGGTTTTCTAATTATTAGTATCAAAGAGGAGTGTGTATTTTGCTTTCTTCTTGCGAAAGTGGCACGTGGCTGCGTGTGATTAGGTCTGCCCGTGCATGGCAAGAGCCGGCACACAACAGGTGACAGATGCGCCTTCCCAATTGACTTCTATTGTGTTCTCCCAATGGAATCGCGTGGCAACGTTTTGACTCTTTTTCTTCTTTGTATCATTATTATCCATAAACGGGAGAAACGCTTCATTTAAAGCTTTCATGCGATGAG
This sequence comes from Pardosa pseudoannulata, assembly GCA_032207245.1. Lineage (NCBI taxonomy): Eukaryota > Metazoa > Arthropoda > Arachnida > Araneae > Lycosidae > Pardosa > Pardosa pseudoannulata. Next base: position 168,213,840 of record CM063505.1, read on the forward strand.
GGACGCTGGTCTACCTGATTAGAATAGTTTTTCTTTTCCGTTTGCGTTTCTGCCACAATTTTGGTTTCGGAAAGGAAATGATGTTTTTGTCATCTTGAATTCTAGAACACATGTGCTCCTGTTTTGGAGTTTTCAGATACTTTACGGGCAGCTCTTATGACTCAGCGGAATGAATGAAATCTTGAATATTAAAATCTGATCTGTATGGCTGTTGCTGCGTTTGTTGATGAAATTTTGCTATTACGCTCTTATGGAATTCGAAGTATCGATGAATATGATTAGAACAGTCTTCTATTTTGTTTCCTTTCATAACAGGAGTATGGTGTCGAATAGGAAATGATGTTTATGTCATCTTAAATTCTAAAATTCAACTACTCCAATTCCCGAGTATTCAGATATTTGACCGGCAGCTCTTATGACTATGTAAAATGAATACTTAAATATCAAAATTTGGTCTTTATTGTTACTGCTGTTTATGCAGATGTTACTACTCCAAAAAGTAGCGAAAAACTGTTCACTTGGGGGGGGGGGCGGAGGTACTCCTGCTTCAACTCATATCTTAAAAGTAGTTCAACAGTTTTTTTTTATGTATAATACATATGTACAGCAATTATCAAGGGAGGAGGGTAATTCCCTGTCTCTACGCCACTGAATTACGCCATTATACTTTCGAATAATTTCTCAATACAATTTGTTAAAATACTCTTCTGTTCCATTTGCATTATAACAGGGGTTTTGTTTTGAAAAGAAAACTTCTTTTTTCTTATTTCTTCATAAGTATTGAAAGGTAAAGAAAGTATTATAACAGCGAAAACAATCAATCATCACATTTTAAATACAGTAATCAGATACAGTTCTCACCATGTCTGAATCTGTTTGAAATACTTTAAGCATTTTAAGTGCAAAGGTACAAGAAAGACTTGAAAATTAAATATCCAGTTCGACCATCCTTCAAACAATTTGTACTGCAGTGTCTTTCAAAATTATAAGATCACTCAAAATTTCGACACTTTCGTAACAAAAGAAAGCCTTAATGCTAATTTCAACAAACACATATAAAATAAAATAATTTTTTAGTATTGATTCAGCTAAGAAAAGAAAAGTAGGTTGATTATTTTTTACAGGCCAAACATTTTTCCGGAATAGTGGTGTTATTCAAATGTTAAATCTACCGGAAAGTTCTGTCTGTTTTCGAAGTGAAATGGAGTAATACATTATTAATACCTTTATAAATATTTATTGTAAAATATAATTTCCGATGCTACTTCCTATCTTTTTCTAGTGTAATGTTATTTTGCAAGTACCATTTTTTTTAAATTTATTCTCCTTAGAGCCAAATAACTGAAGTAATGCTTCGCTGGTAGATATTATTTTGAATTTTCTTTCCCTTCAACAGTTTTTACTAACAGCTAAATAAAGATAATCAGAGGGTATAGTGTTATAGTATGGAGAGTATAGTGAATGCAGCAAAACCTAGTTCTGCAATTTTTGACTAGTCGCTAAAGCAGAATGTGATCTGGCATTATTATGATGCAGTATTGTATGCTGCCTATTGAATATCACCGACCCTTTTTCTATGGCTCATTTGTTTCTATCATTCATTGATCATTCCGAATTGTGCTATTTGCTAGTCTTTATGAGAGAATAATACCTCACATTAGGATCTAAAATTTGGTGATCCTTGGAATAATACGGTTCAAAAAAAGGTTATTTTCCTTAATAACAAGTAAAAACTTAGATATGACAAATAGATCATGCACATTTTTACAATTAACTCAAAAGTCATATCCATTTTGTATATTTGTTAGCCCCTCTTAGTTTCCAAAATCGTTTTTTTTTTTTCAATCGCCGTTGTTGTAAAAACATTTCCTGCTCTATCATGGTCTTCATAATACCCTCGATGTCTTACCCAAAGATGTCTTATCACGTTGTGACCGATTCTTAAGGTTTAAATCACTTGCTTCAAAATTTTCATACCATTTTATGAATTTGCACTTATAACAAAAAGCTTTCATTAAATATAACCCTTCTGTAACACTTAATACTTGTTGGGATTCGAAAAACTACAGTGTCATAAATTAACTTAATTGGTGGTCAGGTTTACACTATTACGTCGTACTTAATAATCTCCTTAGATACTTTGTTCCAGACAATTTAGAAGAGCAAATGGGTATAAATGCAGTGACAGAAAAGAAGTTATATATGTCTCAGATGAACGCCGGCATGTGGACTGACACTTGGAATAACATTATCAGACAGAACTTTTCGGTAGATGTAACATAAGAAATTTATTTTGGGGGGTAATGTTGTGATTTAAGGGTTAAAGTTTTCGACTAACTACAACATACTTTACCTGGAAAGATTAGTAAATAGAAAAAAAAAGTTGTAGACATTAGTAACTGAATGTTCTTTTTCATTTTATTAGCAAAACGTTTCGTCGAAATAAATTGTCTGAAGTAGAAGGGATAAGTATTTTGTTCTACATCGGAAAAGAAAAGTTTACACAAGAAATAAATAATGTTCTCAATATTCTAAAATTAATTAAGATAGTCTAAGTTAAAAGGGTCATTGTGGAATACAAAATGATTTGGAGTGAAAAAATATATTATGGGAAAAATCTGGTGAAATTAAACAAATTTTCCAGCTTGCAGTCTACTGGCAAAAAAATGAGAAAAACAAGTGTCATGTAACTGTGTGGTGACATATAATCTGAGAATGCACATAAAAAGGCACCCGACGTCATACCGTAACTGTCTGTCACATCCCAGCAGTTTACATAAAGTAGAATCTGAACTTAAGTCATGAAAATAGCTATTATGGCCATAAGAACAAAGGAAGTAAATACTTGCTCTTCTGAAAATACTATATTTTTCATTTACAGATAAGAACATAAAATTAGTGACGCTTCTATATTAGTGGTTTTCTATGCAAATTTTCAAAATTAACATAAACATTTGATTTCAAGTTCACCTCACAGTTACACAAATACTTGTTGGCTTGTTTGGTGTACTGTTTTACGAGTTTACTGTATTTTTTAAAGCTAAAAATTTCATACAATTACCAGTATATTTTATTGATAGCATCCTTTTTGAAGCCTGATTCATTTTGTATTCAGGAATATTCTATTTTACTTAAATCATATTTATCAGATTTAGAACTATCATAAACATTTTTCTTTTACATGCAAAATTTTCTTTTCCTTATTGTTCCAACTTTTCGCATTTCTACTTTAGACTATTCACATCAACGTATCATTTTACTAATAAACTAAACTAAAGTATCAAATTCCTAATGTCTGTCCTTTTGTTCCTTTTTTAACGTTTCTAGATAAGATAAGTTACAGTTAACACCTCAATTTAACTCTTAAATAGCTGCATAACTCAAAAGAAAAGATGTCTTTTTTTTATAGCCCCATGTTTCCAAAAAATCGTACTGCAGGAAAAATTTATTCGATCCATTTTAATTTTCTGAACTGAAACAACATAGAAAAAAATCAATGTCTCATTTCACATATGTTCTTTAAAATTTGCATTAATGCTTTCTTTGTTTCAAAAGTGTAAAAATTTCGTAGGGTTTAGTTTTTAACACTATGCAATTTTATCCTGACATCTGTACGAAAGTGTTAAGGTTTTGTATTTAGGACGGTTGTAATATCGAATTGTGCACCTCTAATTTTTATTATAATCTTCACTCTGCTTAATGAAAATGATAAATATGAATAAAATGAAAGTACGGTTCTATTTGATATAACACTTTAGTTTCAAACTACAATATTTCAAAAGTTATTTTATAGGATAATTTTTTCCATTACTTTATGTATTTCATATTTTTATAAAAATGTATTTTTTCATAAAACAAAGCTAAATATTTAAAAAATAAAATTAAACTCTTATTAACGATCTAGAAAAAATGTACAGAAAAAATTTACAGCAGACAGGGCAGAATTTTTCAATTTATAAGGAATAAAAAATCTGCTGATATACTTCAGAATTCAGAGCTTGGAAGGTAATATGTCGCCTTATAATTAATCAAAACCATTTGAAACCAAAGGCCCCTTTTCAAAAACAAAATTCCTCTGTTTAGTTCTATTTCTAGCACCTCTTCATCTACAATTTCTTAAAAACATCTTATTTACCCTTTCCTTCCACTCAAGTCAAAGTTTCTCCCCTTTAAGTGACCAGCGTCCGTGCTAAGAGGGGTCAGCCTCATAGATTATCTTCGAAGGCCTAATTACTGGTTTTCAAGACTACTGTTTCTTCAGAGACAACTCAATTAGGTCCATTTTCTAGGGTTCTCTGGAAAATGATGGGCGTTCCGCAGGCTACTGATTTTAGAACTGGCACTTTGTTTCAAGCAATATTTCTCCATCTCAGAGCTGTTGAAGGGAGAGAGGCAATTACAGATGAAATGGTAATGAAGTACAGAAAACATCGTACGCAGAATAAGTGAAAGTGTTCCCCCTTTTCAAGATTTTTGACCTCTTGGAAAAAAAAGGGAAGGGGGGCACTTAGGAATACAGAAAGTTAAAACAGGTCGTTTGTTATTCACAGGTGTAAATAGTAATTTCGCAAGAGTTTTTACGTCTGTTTCAGAAAAGGAATGTTTTCAGTTTCTGTCAGTGAGTGGTGAATTGATTATATACTTTTTTTAAGATAGTATTACTTACTTTAAGTACATAATTAATGAAAATATCATACATTGCAAAGGGAAAAAGATATGTGTGTATATATATATATATATATATATATATATATATATATATATATATATATATGTATATATATATATATATATATATATATATATATATATATATATATATATATGTGTGTGTGTGTGTGTGTATGTATATATATATATATATATATATATATATATATATATATATATATATAAATGACTATAAAATAAATAAAATAGAAAAAATAGAACCTCATATACGGACCATAAACAACCAGTGATATGATGTTTCGAAATTACTGGGGGAAGTTGAGACCCCCCCACTCCCATTAAAACTAATTTTTACGATGCATCAACTCTCCCAGACTTCGGAAACATCACACAAACTCCATAAAAGTAAGCCAAATATAGATGATAAAAATATTGGAAGAACAACAAGAAAAAAACAATGATAGAGCAGAAAATCCAGAATCAGCATACGAAACGCTGCTACTGATCGTTAAATACCACTCAGCTGTACAGAAAAAAATCTATTGTAGCATTCGGTTATAGTTAAATTGAAATAATTGTTTAAAATGTTGAACAAAAAACGAGGAGGAAATCCACTATTAAGAGCATGTTGTATGTATAGTATTATATGTTTATTCATTACGTTGAAGTCGCTGTTAAGTCTATTGCACCTAACTAAAAAGTTAAGGATTATGTTTCGTTTAATGTTTTTGTGTAAACAAGTTTACCATGGAGAAACTCTGTTAATATTAAACAAATATCCATCGCGTTTATCAAATAATTTAAATTGAACTTTACTATTAGTAATATTTAAACTTATATCCAAAAAATTTAACTCACCATCTTCAGTTTTAACAGTTTCAATTAATTCTAATCCATCTGGATGAAAACCTGCATAGCGCATTAGAACATTCAATAATGTATCATTATATTTTCTTTTTAATTATTTAAATTAAGCTATATCATTTGAATCTGTATATATATATATATATATATATATATATATATATATATATATATATATATATATATATATAAATTTATATATACATGTATATATATATAAATTTATTTATACATGTATATCTATATGTATGTATACATAAACCTATAAATACGTATTAGTAAATAACGTATTTATAAATTTTTTTCATATATACATGAAAAAGGATTGGAATGGATACTATGTTTGCTTATACCGTTGGAGAATCAGGACTCCAATTTGGGCTTAAAACGTTTATGTATAAACACTAATTTTATCCTCGATACAACCATAGTAAATATAGACTTAACAGACCTAAATAACTTATAATATTAAAAATAATACCACATATCATACAAGAGCATTAACGAAACGATGAGACAAACTCGATCAACAGCAGATGCTATACCATTAGTAGAAAGCGATTCAGACTAAATAGGTGTTGCCATTGGAAAAGGATAAAAGATATTTCTGTCCTCTGAAATCCATACATGCCAATTTACTGAATTTTAGGAATCATTTTATATCAGGCCTGTTTTTATGTTATTAAAAATTACTGAATAGAAAATCAACCAGATGATGAGAAGATTAAGGCATACTGCTTAAATATTTCACACACACGCTCATATATGTAAATATAACATTCGCTTCTTCTTGTGTATATATTGTCATGCAGTTCCAATTCGTGCTACAGCGTTCCTTTGAAACTGGAAGCGGCACAAATTTCCTTTGTTAATAGTAACGCTTTTTAAAGCAGAATATAAGCTTTGATTCTGTCACGAATACTCACCTGATTCATTGCTGCATTCTGGATTTAACTTTTGTCAAGTTTAACTGTTGGATATATACATATTATCAAATACTCGGGATACTACGTACACACACACACACACACAAATATATATATATTTATGCATGTATAACATTTTATAATAGTTATTATGTCAGTTGATATACTCAGAGCAGGCAGCAATGGAAAGAGAGAGTCGATCAAGAGCAATGATTTTATTATCCATCATTAATATCTTTATATGTAATCATGTATGAAATCTCGGATTAAATATAATAGTTTATTTTAATCAATCTCTTTCTTCTGTTAAAAAGAATATTCTATTTGTCAAAACACATAACATCAACAAATACAATTGTTTATATGCTTGTAGATGTTAGGGACTATTCGAAATAAATAAATGTAAATTTTAAGCATACTTCTAGTCCAATAAGCATTTAGTAATAAATCTGAAAAATCTTTCTCGAGTATTTTTTTATCATATCTTTGTACATTCTATTAAATATTCTAAATAAATATAAATACAAATTCTCAGCGTACTTCTATGAAATAAAGTTTTTGTTAATAGAAATCTGGAAATATCTTTTTTGAGTATTTTGTATCATATCTATGTATATTCTAAAAACTATTCTGAATGAATAAACATAAATAAAAATGCAATCATATTTCTATTCAATAAAACTTTTGGTAATAGAAATCTAGAAATACCTTTGTCGGGTATTTTGTATGATATCTATGTACATTCTACAAACTATTCTAAATAAATAAACATAATTAAAAATCTAAGAATACTTCTACTCATTAAAGCTAAGCTTTTAGTAATCGAAAACTTGAAATATCTTAGTCAAGTATTTTTCTATCAAAGAAACTCTTTAAGACCAAAAAAATAAAAAAAGAAGCTCTTCTCGAAGACAAAAATTAGCCTAAAAAGATGAAGTTAAGAGAAATTGGCTTTATTATTGTCAATCAAAAGCCATCTCTACAAAGCCCACAACGCGAACCCTAATAGCAGCCCTCGAAACTGGTTATCTACCGGCAATTTGGACTCTTCCCACTCTGAAAGCATTCTTTTAATTTTAAGCACTTCTTCTGAAGAGGCCTATAAAAACCTTTTTAACTTTTTTGATGAGGCAAGTGAAGTCCTTTTTATGATAGCCTCCTAGTCTTGACGGCCACTTTTGTTGTCAACTTGAAGAGCATTTGTCGCTTACCTTTTTAGGTTTGATAATATCAGTCAAATTTTCCCCGTTCGCCGCATCTCAAATTACAGTGTTTAGAGGAAAGATTGCTTTCCGAGTTAAGTACGAAACAACTAAATTTTAGAAACGTCCTTTTTTTACGGAACATTCCAGCGGTTTTTGAGAGGGGAATTTTGAAATGAGAAATAGTAATTAAAGCCCTTTAGGGACGTGGAAAGGGGAAAATAGATTTCTTAGAGTACTCTATTTGATAACTTCAGCAGGAAATTCTCAAGGGTGTGGTTGGGTAATGGAAATAGTGAAATGCATTATTTCTTTTGCATTACGTAGAGAAATTTAATGTTTAAAATTAGTCCTATATAAATCTTAACTCAATGTGTTTCAACATTCCCGAATTAAAAAAAAAATTTTCCTCAAATGTTTGAATGTATTATTTCAATCATATAAAAGGATAATTTTTAAAAAGAAAATTTATTGACAAAAAGTATATTTCCTACATACAAAACATTAAATATTTTTTACAAATATTGCAATTTATTTTTACCTAAAGAAATTGAACAGGGTCGTAACTAAGGCTTGGCAAAGGTGACATATGCCACGGGTGCCAATTTTCTATGAAAATTCAACGTTCAAATAAAAACTATTGCCCTCAAAAAAATTATTCAGTTTATTAGCAAAATAATATCTATAAAGAGTTTAAAAATACTTTTAAGTATTAATAAGGTGAAAAATATAAGAATTAATGTACAGGAACATTTAAAGAAGTAACAAAATATTTTGGTTGTTTATTTTGAATATATGATAGAAAAAATTATGTTTACATGGTTTCTCACTATATTAAGTGGTAGAGGCGCAGACCAGTTTTTTTGCTACGGGCTCTAAAGGACCTAATTACGGCCCTGAAATTGAAACTACCGTTGTACCTCTTGTAAAAATTTACCTCTTGTATTTCCATATTTTTTCTTAATTTAACACAACAAAATTTTATTCCATTAATAATCACTTGCATCTGATTAAAACATAAATGAAACTTTCATAAGAAAATTAAATTTAGTAAAATAGACGCTTGGGTAACTTGGACTCTCGTGAAAAGCTTTTCCCTGTGTAAGCGAATATTTCGAATAATCGAATTTAGGAAAAAAATTACTGAAAGTTTTTGAAAAAAATGGTCAAAACGTAAAATTTTTATACAATAGAACATTAATAATTTAGTTTCAACAAAAGAAAGGAAATAAACACAAATTTTAATGTTATATTAATTGACAGTTAGTTCAACATAAAAAATAGAGTGCAAATGTGGTGTATCTCTAAGAGTATTGTAAATAACGAAATGGTAAATGTATGTTTTCGTATCTCATTTTCTCTTCGACTAATTGCATTACAAAAATTTCTTAGTATCAAATTTTTAGCACGTGTGCTTTCATCTTTTTGTTCACTGAAGTGAGGCTTAAATGTTTACTAATAAAGAATCGTTACTTTGATGAGTTATAGGCTTTTCTTCTCCTTTTCAGAATATTTTTCAAAACTTATTGCTTCTTCTGAACTACAAGCAACACGTAACATAATATAATTTTCATTGAAAACTTCGTAACATTCCAATTTCGAATATTCCTTAATTCATTATCGCACTGCTTCTCCTTTCACAATTTCAAAACAGTTTAACTTTGCAAATCAGTACTATCAAAAGCTTTTGTACGAATTTCACTTTTTATTATTATTATTAGATAAACCGGATAATCCGATTCCCGTTAATCTACTGTATCACTGTTTGATGCGAATTCTACTAACAAAAGGTGTTAATTGAAAGAGAATTTCTTTTTTCATTTATAAAACATGTACTTTTGAAAGTATTTCTATTATAATATTATTTGTTTTAGTGAAAAATTCAGTAGAAACACTTATTCTAGTACTATGCCTGTTCAACACAAGGAGATACATTGTAATAAAAAAATTAGTACATGCAATTTTATGCAACTAATGCTAAATTGCAAAATATTTTTAAAGTGCAATATTTGTGTTTTTAAACAGCTTTTTTCTTAACATATTATATCTTTCGGAAAGTAATCTTACTAAAAGAAAATTTAATATTCACTAATTATAGACTATTATTTTCTTAAAAAGACTTACAAATATATGAATACTCTCTGCTGGTTTAGCTAATCAAAAGATTGAATTTTTCTCAAAATTTATGTTGAAGATTTTTTGTCAAAAGTAACTTTCAATTTCAATCCAGATATTTCTCTAATAACTATTTTTCCAACCTAGTATTAAAACACCAAACATAATACATATTCAATACACAGTATATTATTTTGCCCTAATGTTAGTCAATTGGACATGATTTTGCATTTTTATTGAAATGAAAAGCCCTATATAATTAAAGAATGTAATGAAGTATATATGATATTTCTCATCTGGCAGAGCACTCACATTATGGATTGTAAATTAAAATAAATTGTGTTGAATTGAATTGAGTTCCTCTTGTATTTTTTTAAGATCACATACTCTCTAGTTCCATGAAATGTTTTCCGTAGCACCTTGTGTATCTTGAAGCATTTGTCAGGGATGCCAAAGCAATAACCTAGAGAGGAAGACTAAAAATTAGGAAGATTTTGAAGAAGACATGAATAAATGAAAAAATTTAAAACTTAAGTTGCTTGGCTAAAATGTTATTAAGTTAAAAGGTCTTTGTATTTTGCTAGAGAACCTCTACAAACAGTATGCTCTGCAAACTTTCCTTTATGACTTATTTTCTCCAACTTTCTTTCCTTTGCTAAAAGAAATTTTGCTACTGCTCCATGAACAATTTGGCAATTTGGTCGCCCCACTCACACACATTATACAAATTACTACAAAATTTTCCTCATCTGATGGAACATTTTTTTACTTAGTGCGTAAGCACAAAATAGATGTTTATTATACTCAGCTCAATAATTTCATAACACTGTTTGCTTATTCTCATTATCATCAATTACATGAACAAAACACTTTTACGCACGTGCTGCCTTTAATGTAGTTTTAAAGCAAATTAAAAAAAATAGAATAGCTATTTTTCCTTTTGTAATAGGATGGTTGGTTGGTTGGTTAGTTAAAGTTTTACGGTGCAAGGTCCTATTTAGGACGTAAGCGCCAAGCACAAGGTGTTTTTTACGTAAATACAACAAGACATAACAGATAAAAGTGCCCTAATCTGAAAATAGAACAGGCTAAAACCAACAAAGGTAAAACCGTAACATTTTTTTTAAATTATAGAAATGTCTACTGTATATAAACTCAAGTAATCAGAAAGGTACGTAAAAAGTAAAATGATGAAACATTAGAAAGTAAAAACTAAAAGCATAAAGCACAATAAATAAATTTTAAAATTAAAAATGGAAAAAGTACTAAAACAATTCATAAAAAAACAAGTTAAATTGACCAAAAAAGCCTGTCAAATGGAGAAAAGAGAAAAGAAAGGGATGCGGGGGTTCATCCAGTAAATCCCTTAAGTTAGGATGCCGTGTGCCAAAAAATAAGGCATAGATAGGCTGTAAGTGGCTACAAGAGGTAAGTATATGTAAAATAGATAGACATGACTGACAAAAAGAACATCGGGGTTTGGGTTCGTTTAAAAGGTAGTAACATGGGTGACACGATTATAATACACAATATACGCAAGCAAGTAAGTAAAACGTCATGCTTACGACTAACATTATCCGGGTTTTGGTTTGGAGTGTTACGGTCTACTTTTTGCAACAAGCAGGCTAATGAGACCGGGACCTACAGCTTAAAGCCGATTTCGAAAGGCTACGAACATCTATGCCACTCTGGGATTCGAACCCACGAACTCCGGTACCGAAGGACATCACCCTAACTAATCGGCCATTGTTCGGCAACAATATCCGTGAAAAAGTGAATGTCAGCAATAATGTTGTGAAGCTTATTGCTGACATTTATATCCCACTCATTCTTCCACATAATATGCAACTCCTTTTGTAATACGAGAGTGAAGATCTTGACAAAAGAAGAAAATACCTTCCTACGTTTCATTAACCGTAGTGATTAGTTTGTTAATCGTAACAGTACAATCTTTTTTTTTTTTAAATAAAATACATACTTTTATTTTGCACACTTTTATATTGCATTGGCTGAAGGGTAAATTAAATCCAATTTTAAAAAGTGAAATCGTTGTGTTCCAGGTTTCCAAGCAATAAAGAATTATACTTTGTAAAATATTTTTGTACAAATTTTCCAAATAATGAAATTTTTCTACAAACTCTAGCCGACTTACCACACTTATATAATTTACTGCCCTGTCCGGTTGAACCATCTTTGTCTTGTCATAGCTTCTATAAAGGAAACGTAACCGCCATGTTAACGGTGACTAGCGAATACATTGGTACATAGAATCATACAGATTCCAGATGTATTCGATGCATTCAGGTGCGTCCTCTATTTCAATCTTTCACAATTTAATGAAATAATGTACTGCTAAGAAAAAGTTCATGTACGTTAGTTATTGATACCCATCGTATTAATTATACTTCGTTATCCAGACACACTGATAAATCAAATTTTACATTTTCCTCAACTGAAACTCTACTTTCGTGTAGATCTATATATAGCCTTATCGAGAAAATAGTGTGTCTTGGGACAGAATTTCAGAATTAGTCACGGACGCATCAACCTGGGAAACATTACAGAAGTAATTTCGCTACATCTACTCTAACATAAAACAGAAAGGTGAGATCCATTATTAAATTGAAGTACCGGAAAGATTTTCATCGAAACTAATCTCGTGTGATTGTCTGCGGTTGGAGACCGGCAGAGTAACCCGTCGGCGAAAGAGAACCAAGCCGGTTCTCTCTGATACCCTCTCCGCTCAGCCGGTGTGAATGTTTCATTTCGTAATCCCGGTGATGGAAGGAAGAGAACATTCTTAAGTAAAGAGATTAACTGTAGTTCCAATCTATTTAGAAATGGAGGTTGTCAATATACCGTATTTGCCAGTGTATTACTGTCATGATTTTTTTTTTCACGTGTTTAGGGTAAAAACTTTTATACACGGAATACGTTTACTCCTTCCTGTAACGACCAATATATGTATAAATAAAAATATCATTAAAAAAAGGAAATAAAAAGATAAAAAAAAATACTTAATAGAAGAATTGCTTTTAATGTAATTCTTTTATAGAATGCTAACTTCTGGATCTCTAATTGAGCTGAAAGTTTGTATACAAATGCATCTTCCATGGCATTACGTGATTCAAAAATATAAATTCATTTTAACAACATTAATTTCTAAACATTGTTATTGGCTTTTATTATATATCATATTACATTTACTTTGGTGCCTCAATGTTAAAATGCTTGATTTTTAAGATGCTGGTCAGGATGAATTCTAGGTCAGAGATTTACATTTCTTATTATCCCGCAGCCTTTGTTTTTAATGAAAGATGCCAAATTCCATTTAAATTTAATTATATTTTTGACTTATAGACATCAATAGTTCAATTAAATTACCGTATTTACTCGCTTATAACACAAAACATTTTGGGGAACTTTAAGTTCTCTCAAGGTGCATGTATTTAATGGAAAAAATTTTACTGCTTCCTGTCATAACAAAAATCAAGGTAATTCAGTAAAGAAAATTGAAAGATAAAATTCTTGCTCAAGAGAAGGTAAATTTGCAGCACACTACATCATCCTTCTATTTCTCTTATAAAACACTGCTGTTAGCATAAATTCTTAATCTCGAAATCTTTTATCTCGAAATTATCTACATAAAGCGAAAACTATTGCCAAATAGTACAGCACTTCTCTTCGGCTCCAGAGTTCGCGGATTCGTATTCCACGTCTGACATGAATATTGATAGTCGTTTGGAGTCGGCTTTAAGTAGTAGGTTCTGGTCTCATTAGCCGTCCTGAGTAAAACAGTTCACCGTAGCGTCCAAAACTAAACCAAAAATCTGCATAAAGTATAGTTTCTATTACTTGCTGCATAATTTCACTAAAATATAATAACTAAAATACTAAAATATAACTAGATCTTCAACGCCATTTCAGTCATACATGATCACATAACACTATCTATCGTCTTATAGAATGAAGAGGGATAAAGAAAATACAATCTCCCGTATAACATCCTGTAATAAAGGGGATAACGTAAGTGGACTGCAATTTCATTCCTCATTCCTCACTGTCATCTCATTTTGTCCGAAAATCTCACTGTGACCTAAAATGTCGGATAACAAGCATGAGTGATTCGTTGAAAAATGGAATCATTTTAAGTACGACAACGAAATAGAGTTTGAACTTTGAACCAATGAATCATGTATTTCATTGAGTTGCAATTGATTTACAATCTAAAAAATAACTTACGTTATACATGAAATATAACTTTGGTATTCCCCTTTCTTAAAAAATTTAAGCGTTATACAAGACTATATAATATATATATATATATTTATATATATATATATATATGTGTGTGTGTGTGTGTGTAATATTAAAATCCCTTATTTACCTATTTTAATATTAATTTAATAACTTTTGTTCATAATGTGAGTTCGGGGTTTGCGCGGTAATTCTGATTTTTCCCTCCAGACGCTAAAGACTTAATTCAGCCTCTGTCTGTACTACTTTAGCCAATAGTTAGCGCGTTCTCTTTAAACATGGGTATTTTGTATCACGTGATCAATTGTGCTTAGGGATTATTCGTAGTCTTTTTACCTGAGGAAACCATACTTAAAAAGTGTATGTGGGGGAATACCTAGTCTATGTGCTCGAAGTTGTAAAGGTGTTTGTTGTACGGATTTCATGTTTCTTACCAGAAATAAACTGTGTTGTGATTTTGAATGAGTCTCGCCCATATTACACACACACACACACACACACACACACATATATATATATATATATATATATATATATATATGTGTGTGTGTGTGTGTGTGTGTGTGTGTGTGTGTGTGTGTGTGTGTGTGTGTGTGTGTGTGTGTGTGTAATTTTTCAAATTTATTATCCCTAAAGTAAATATCTAAGTTTTTCCTCCTCCCTCTTTTTATTTTTAATACCTAATTTCAAAGACATACAGAGTCAAAGGAAAATGTGGTTGAGGACTTAAATTCTTTTTACCCTTCTCTGAAAACTGAGGCTCAATTAAATGATAATTTTCTGTTCATTGGCCAAATATTTAATATTTCCCAGCGAAATTATTTCAATTTTGCAGTAGCTAAATTTGCAAGACTTTTGTGTTTTTCTAGCTACATTGATGAAGATTCAATTGCTCCCTCTATGGTCCGACACCGATGGAAAATGTATTATTCTTACAGCATTTGATTCGGAGCTGTTCATACTGTTAGTTAGAAATTTGCTTTACGATCATCAATGAATGGAAAGTTTCCAATGCTGAACATGTTTTTCTAAAGTTTCCAAGACTACACTGCGATTAGGAGTTCTTTTTTCTCAGTAAGCTCGGACAAACTAAATGATACAGACTAATCTTTAGTGTAAGCGGTGAAGATATTTTTACTAGTTACATATAAAACACACACACACACACATATTAGTGTGTTATTAGCATGCATGTATGTTCTGATTGGTCTGTAGTATTACAGTATATTATTTATTACATAAATTATAATTATGCCAAGACATAGTCATTAAATCTAAACCGATTCTGAACGGTTAAAAGCCTCCATATAAGAAGTCAGTTTCAAATATGCATATTGTGCAATATAAATAACATTTACTGAAATGTAAAAATACTGAATTTGCTAATTGTTTTACAACTATCAAATATTTAAAGGGCTGTCATGAAGTGTCATGAATTACGAAAAAGAAAACAAAATAATTTAGAAAGATAACGGGAACAACTAGAAAATGTAAGCAAGTGATAAAATTGGCTTAAAAGTATCTTAACAATCATGTGAAACTTCAGCCCAGCAGAAATCCAAGTAGGCATTATTGAACATAACTGTAGAACTTTAAGTAAAACATGCGATTTTTGATAAAGTATTTTATTGGAAAATGAATTATTTAGTAATTAATAAGTTATCTATGAAATTGTATATAATTGTTAATCATTAATTAATTTAACATAGTGTATATAACACTTTTCTCCAGCCTTAACAGTCAGCTAGAACTTATTTGTATTTAAATATCACAGATATTAATAGTATTTATAATAATCGGCTATTAGCTATAATTAAAAATGTAAAAAAAAAAAAATACGCATAGCAGTAGAAATCCAACATTGACTGTTGAGGCTTGAGGAAAACACTTTTTTTTTATAATGCTTTGTAAAGAGAAAGTGGATAATTTAGTAATTAATATACAATTATATATAATCATATATATAATTATGCAGATAATTATACAGCTGTTAATAGATAATTAATTTAACATAATGTTAAGGAGTTTTCAGAGCCAGATTGTATTGCTATAAAACTGAAATATTCACATATTAAAACTTCATTGATTTAACCATTTGCCTGTCTTGTACATTACATATAATATACATATCTATTGCTTTATCTTGTAGTTTGCATGTAGTACGCAATGAAATATGCTTTAAGCAGAAATTAATTGGGTGTATAGCCTTAAATTTAGCAATATTTTTAGTTATGTGTATAAGATTAAAGATTTATATCTAATGTAAGTCAGATCAAAATGGGACAACCCAAAGATTAAAGAAAATACTACATTAGTACATTTTTATTAATCTGTTAAATAACATGCCAAACCAGGCCCATC
Organism: Pardosa pseudoannulata; assembly: GCA_032207245.1. NCBI lineage: Eukaryota > Metazoa > Arthropoda > Arachnida > Araneae > Lycosidae > Pardosa > Pardosa pseudoannulata. The sequence continues at coordinate 168,230,236 of CM063505.1, forward strand.
TTAGTAGGGCACTGCTCTTCGGTACTGTAATTCGCGGGTTCGAATCTCTTTGTTGGTATGGATGTTCGTAGCCTTTCGATATCAGCAATAAACAGTGATCCCCGGTATCATTTTCCCTTATGTAGCAGAACAGTGGACAGTAATACAATAAATCTAATCATCTAATAAAAGCAAACTTTTAAAAAACTAAGTTGATACAATGCCATTGAAATGGCTTGAAAAGTGGAAATAATCCAACTTATTTGTATCATTTGTAGAACCCCATATTCTGTCACTTCTTTTTTAAGAACGCAAAAGTCATCAGTTTGTTGCTCGAAAGTAAATTTATATTAGACTTTTTATTTAAATCGAGTACTGAACAGTTACATTCAACGATGTAAACGAAGAATTCAAACCTGTAAAATTTGATTCAGAAAATCATCACTTTATCGTACATCCCACACTTAGTTTATGACAAAATGAAAACAACTATGTGTTTAATGTTTTAACCGAAAATCCAAATATAAGTTCATTAATATGCATATTAAACTCGAGTGTCAGGTGAATAAATTCTCCTGTATTTATTATAAAATTCACTTTAAATTACAAATACCTGGATCTGCAAATAATACTTATTTCGAACTTTTTAAGTCCATATACAAAATGTTAGAATCTTTAGGAGTGGAAGTCTAATAAGTTTAGTATAGATCTTCAGTCGATTTCTTCCAAAAAGTTTGAAATTTTTAATAAGTATATGGTCTACTTGAAAACTGTCTAGGAAAGAAATAAGTTAAAAATATCAGTATGCAGGGATAAAGTAGGAATTGGAGTTTTAAAGGAAATTTATTAAAAATTACAATTAATACTCTAAATTATTCTCTGTATAAGAATTTCCCTCAATCCGGACAGTGTAGTCACCTTATTTCAACCATATAAACTTTTAATTAACCTACAATTTTTCCTTCACGAGTTTTAAAATATATTAAGTATATTTATGTATGTATTCATATCAAAGTATCTGGAAAAGAAATAAGTTAAAAATGTAAGTATGCAAGGATAAAGAAGGAATTGGAGTTTTAAAGGCGACAGAAAATAACAATTCAAAATCTAAATTGCTTCCTGCATAAGAATTGCCCTCAATTCTGACCATGTAGTCAACTTATTTCAATCATATAAACATTTAATTAATCTACAATTTTTCCTCCATGCCTTTTAAAATATATTAAGTATATTTATGTATGTATTCATACGCAAAGAATACAACTGAGTAAAACATCAAATAAAATTATAGGTCTGTTATAGCTTTTCTTTTACGTTAGAGTTTCTTTGTCATTGGGACTTGTATTCATCATCATTAGCCTTCTTCACTACTGTCATTCGAGTACACGATGCTCGCACATTACTCCAGCTCTCCCACGAATCACAAACCAACTTATTCTCACAATCACACCTACATCAAATCTCAGCTCTCAGTCTCTGAATAAAAAACTCCACTACCACAAAAAACACTAAGAAAAGAAACCACCAAATCAAATTGTCCCGGTCCAGCCCATTGGTCCGCAAGATTCCCACCCATTGGCCAGGTAATGGTGATGCTGACTGCACAAAGGGGGGGAACAGAAGACTTACGGATTTCCCTTTTTCGAAGAGACTATAAGGCAACAGGTAGCTAGTCCATCAAGGTCATTACGGGAGCTCATCGCTACCGTGCGAGAGTTGTAGGTCAGGATTCCACCCCGTTTGGGTGAGAACTGTAATACCGGATCAAAGAGCATCTATTCCGTTGAGTGAAAGCTTCACGTGTCATGCGTCGCGTAGAGAATTCTGACGATATCTATTGTTGCCAAATGATTTGACTAAACTTCTGTATTTAAATACTCCATGTACGTTACAAGAAATGCAGATATGAATGTTTTACTAAGCTAGTTCAGTAACTAGAAGCTTCGTGATGTTTTGCTAAATGATTTCGGTCTTGAAGACGAAAGGTGTCACAATTTCAGATAGACCGATTTTTTTTCTCTTTACCTTTTTTTAAGAAGATAGATATTCATTTATAAACTGGGAAAAACTACAAAGAATCCAAATTTTGCCCAGCAAAAATAGAATTACTGAATTCTTCTGGTACAATTTTGGAAGAAAACTATAGCTCAAAATGAACTCTTTCATGACGTTGCTCAACAGAAGCGAGTATTATCCTTCAGATAGTCTCGTGCCGTTTGAAGACACGTTTTCAAAACCATTCTACATGGAAAATGAACTCTCGATGAATGCAGAGAAAAATCAACCAGGGATTGAAAGACTTAGCTTCTCAGAGAACTCTTCAGAGAGTGAGATCATCTTGACAGACTTATCGTCCAGTGCTGTTGGTGAATGTATGAAAACACCAGAAAGCGACATAAACATTTCATCCCAGTTTGGTGACGAATCAGACTCCTCCTGTTCAACTAAAACAAATCATAGCTTAGAGACTAGTTCCAGGAGCCGAAAAGCACCTACTCAGAGAAAATCTCGTGTGAAGAAGGCAACAAATAATAAGGCTGATCGTCCAAAAACAATTCCAAGAAGTGCTCCACCTCCAACAGTTATAAAGAAGAGACGGCTAGCAGCTAATGCGAGGGAAAGAAGGAGGATGCAGAGCTTGAACCTCGCTTTCGACCGGTTGAGAGATGTAGTTCCATCAATAGGAGATGATCGTAAACTGTCCAAATATGAAACTTTGCAGATGGCTCAGACTTACATCACGGCTCTGTGTGAACTCTTACAAAGGGAATGAATGCAAAATTATCCATTTGCAAAACAATAAGAAGAAATCTGTGATAACTGAATATGAACTTCCAAATAAAGTAAGACTGATATTTCAACATCTCTTAAATAATTTTCTTTTATTGTATAAAAAATAAGAGTTTTCAATATCTATGAAAATTTTTGTTATATTACCTGATTTAAATTTTAATAAGAGTAATTGAAATGATGATGAGACTAAAAAGATATATTTTTATATTAAAAATTATATATATATATATATATATATATATATATATATATATATATATATATATATATATATACAAATTAAATATAAAATAAAATTGTCAATTTAAAATATTTAAAGATATATTTCAATGCATTAATTTTTTGATAAACTTAAAATACTGTATGCAAACAGTCTATAAATTGTTTTATTTGATATAGCTTAATCTTATTTACTCGCGGCATCTTATACAATACTTTAAACTGTAAATACTACTTGAATTGCTCATAGTTTTTATTTGAAAAATTATTGTGAATTACATGGGAAAAAATAGGAATCCATATTGATAAGAATCTATATTTTTATTATCAAGTTCATACTTTAAAATGTTTCTCAGAAAGCATAATATGTTCGTATATTTTTTAATACAAATTTTTATAATATTTTTATAAATACATATATTTATATATATTATTTATTCCAGTTATAATAGAACTGATAAAAATTTAACCAGTTTCATTAATGATGTTGATAGAATATTTTCGTGTAAAGATACTATGAATATAAGGTCTAGAAAATTGATTGAATTGTATCATATTTATTTTTCTTAAATTGAGACCTTATAATATTGATGGCTAAAGTCTTGTGACTGGCTTTTGTTTATAATAATTTTGAATAATATTTTCTGTTTATAATATTTTTGTACAAATTTATGTTACAGTACAAATTTATGTTAGTGTTTTAAATTTAATCTAATGTCCCATTTCAGTCTGTTTACTACAAATTGTTATAAAACAGAGAGAAATGTTTTGCGTTTTAGGCAGTATAGAAAGGTTTTCTTCAGATTATAAAATAATATTTATTCTACTATATATTTAAAGTGTAGCTAATATATATATATATATATATATATATATATATATATATATATATATATATATATATATATATATATGTATATGTAGTTTCATTTATTTAAAAAGTTAATGCTTACAATACTTTTGAATCTTTTTAATTAATTTTATATATTTCCGGCATAAGTCTAAATTTCTTAGAAAATTAATTATGGTATGAAAATTTACCTTTTAATTGTTAATGAAAATATTTTTCAAGTTTAGCAGTACAAACTTCATTAATTAATTATTATTTCATTCAAAATTATTTTTCATGAAATCCGTAACTTGGCAATTATTACTAGTGGAAGACTTATTATATTTTCTATTATTATATTATTATATTTTTATATTACTATTATATTTTGAATATTTTATGAGACATCAATAGCTGAGGGAATAAAGAATTTTGAATTACTAAATTTACAAAATTTCAATTTTTTTTAGCCTTAATAAAAATATAAGGTTAGGAAGGAAAATTAGAAACCATTCAGTAAATAGTTAGGATGAAAGGGCACTTAAAGTGTCTCACTGTTATCTTACTATTTGAGACACTTTCGGAATATTTAATAAGGGAATCGCCGTACCCATTAGTCGAATCGGATCTCCTCCTCACTCTTTATTGTTGTATTGTTGTTACCAGGATCTCTTTACCTTAAAGACATGGGAAGCAAGTACTTCACTTGAAAATTTTAAGGGTGGCCTGCCAGTGACTGAAGATATGACCTTATCCTCTTAATTTTATTTAAAATTGTTATGTAAATCCTAAAGGGCCCCTACCAAAATCCTACCCTAATTTAGAGGTTAAACAGGCTCTGGTTCTCGTAGACACTTTGGAGTGTATTTATGCATTATGTTTAAATTCCATGCCAGTTACAAGATTTTTATGTCATTTATTTAGCCTTGTACATTAGAAATATGAATATTTTTATATAAATTTTTTTGAAAAGATTGTTATAAAAGTGTGAACTTCTTAAATATTTTTAACAAAAAAAAATTCAATAAATTTTATACTGTTGATATTAAAATGTAAATATGAAAGAAATCCATTATCAGTGGAAAAGTTCCTTTATATATTTATGGTACTGATAAATGTAATCTACTATTTAGTATACAACTAATTTGTCAAGTGCTGTATAAAGTGTTTTGTTAAATAAAATGTGTTTGAAAATTGATCTGCTTCTTCTGTTATTGTATTTTTTGTGGTTTTTTAATTTCATGCAAAAGTTGAATTTAAAATTATATTTTAATACTATGCATTTTGAAATGTGTTGAAACAAAGTTATTTAATTAAACACTGTTGCGGCTTTT
>CM063505.1:168240389-168305389 GCA_032207245.1 Pardosa pseudoannulata
ACACTGAACTCTAAACAAGTATTTTGTTATAAAACAGTTTACACATTTTTACACAAAATTCCATGTGCTAAGCGGAACAAATTATTTACACTTTCATGGGGTTTCAAAAAACGGACACTTTTTAGTTACAGCAATTTTCATTCACGAATGTCAGGAAACATATATCCTCCCTCACGTCCAGTTCTGAATTTCGGTATTAGCAATATCATCATCATTCGCAGTTTCGAATCAGTTTCCCCTCCCAGAGAATGACCCGCGAGGCTTGCAGCATCCTGTCATTCGAAACTTTTCAAAACTCGGAATGTACCAGCCAACCGGAAAATACTTCCGGTAGCGCATTTCCTGCAGTAAATAAAGTTCTTGTATTTTTGTTTTCGCCACGTTCATATTCACCTCTTGTGTTTTTTCATCGGTCATCTAACGATATCTAGATCAACTGAGACGGCAGCCTACAAACTAAACTTGATTTTTTTCCGTTCTCAGAAGAAAATAATCAAAAAGCATATTTTTAAGAAATACCACTTTTAATACTTTTTATATATATATATATATATATATATATATATATATATATATATATATATATATATATATATATATATATATATATATATATATATATATATACGACACACAAGAGAAAGACACAAAAATCACTCTGCTCGAACAGAGGTGCACCAAACAGCGAAGACAGAAAGAATTTTCCCAATTGACAAGAAACTTAGTCAGTGAATTAAACTGTTAAGATCAAGAAAAAAGCGGAGCCATTTGTAGGCGATAGTTGGAAAACGAGTTAAATAGACAGAAAATTTACATCTGTAGGACAGAAAGCTTTGGGAAATGTATCGAAAGTATTTTAAGTAGAGGACACTCCTTTGATAAAGACATTTAGAGTCTGGGAAACAGATTTTAAGGAATTAGAATCCGAGAAGAGGGAGTTTTTAAGGAAGTATTAAAGTTAAATAATTTTGATATATTACATATATATGTATATATATAATACAGAGTCGATCACCAAAAATGCTAGCTTATACAGAAATTTTAGAATGCGTTGACACTGAACTCTAAACAAGTATTTTGTTATAAAACAGTTTACACATTTTTACACAAAATTCCATGTGCTAAGCGGAACAAATTATTTACACTTTCATGGGGTTTCAAAAAACGGACACTTTTTAGTTACAGCAATTTTCATTCACGAATGTCAGGAAACATATATCCTCCCTCACGTCCAGTTCTGAATTTCGGTATTAGCAATATCATCATCATTCGCAGTTTCGAATCAGTTTCCCCTCCCAGAGAATGACCCGCGAGGCTTGCAGCATCCTGTCATTCGAAACTTTTCAAAACTCGGAATGTACCAGCCAACCGGAAAATACTTCCGGTAGCGCATTTCCTGCAGTAAATAAAGTTCTTGTATTTTTGTTTTTGTTTTTGTTTTCGCCACGTTCATATTCACCTCTTGTGTTTTTCATCGGTCATCTAACGATATCTAGATCCCCTGAGACGGCAGCCTACAAACTAAACTTGATTTTTTTCCGTTCTCAGAAGAAAATAATCAAAAAGCATATTTTTAAGAAATACCACTTTTAATACCTTATATATATATATATATATATATATATATATATATATATATATATATAAATACATACATATATATATATATATATATATATATATATATATATATATATATATATATATATATATATATATATATATATATATATATATATATATAAATACATACATATATATGCATACATTCATACATACATATACATACATATATATATCAATAGACTAGCTGCTAAGATTTTCATTGACCAGCAATTCCGGGCAGGTAAATAAAAGAGGGGTTTAATTATTTCTGACCGGAAGATTAATTTTTACACTCTTATATATATATATATATATATATATATATATATATATATATATATATATATATATATATGTATATATATATATATATATATATATATATATATATATATATATATACATATATCTGATACCGTTGTATGCAATTTCGTACTAATGTTTTAAGTAGCGAGATACATGTGTATAGAATTACATATCTCATGACAAAACTAGACATAATTCATACACAATTACTCAAAACTGGTAATTAAAGCTTTAAAGTTAACTTTTTGTAGTGTCTATGTAGAGACGTAAAGCCGTTACTAATTCAGTCTTGGTAAAAAGGATATTTATTTTGAAATCGAAAAGCCGAAACTTTTCACGATTATAAAACTTTCTTTACTTCATACAATGAAGTAAAATACATGATACTTCAATAAACACATTGTTTTTCTTATGACTTTTATATATAAAGAAGATATTTACCAAATGTTATAACCAATGTTTATTATACATAGAAATGATTCAAACAGCTCTATAATGCATTTGGTCAAATCTATTATTTTTTCGCTAATAAAGGAAGTACCATCGAATTATATTTTGTAGATTTTTTTCTAACTATATTTCTACAAAGGTTATTTCTCAATATTCATCCCTAATAAATACGTCCCTATTATAACCCAAACAAGCTGTCTTCAGTCTTCTTTGATTCTGCCGGTAACATTTTCCTCTCTTAATTACCCCCTTTTGTTGGTTTCGGTGGCAGCACCTTGTTATCGTCTCTTCGGCCAGTTTTCTATTGTAGTCATGACACCAGAAGTGTGTTGTTATAGGACGAATGATCGGTCATTATCAGTCATAATATGACTTGCTTAAAACTGAAAGTTTCTACAGAGGTATTATCACTGGGTGACGCAGGAGTGTTGCAGTTCATCGACCAGGATGGGGATTATTTCGAAATATATTAAAGTGATAATTAAAAAGGAAAGAATATATATTAAGGTGTTCCTACATAGAACGGAAATTAAACAGAAAAAATAACTTCGGTTCTATAAGTCAGCCAAAATTCTTTATCAGTTTTTAGTTCTAGAAGATCTTACTTATGTTTTTGTTCTTTTACACTAAACATATCAACACTTAATACACATTCCTACCATAGATGGTCAAATGACCGGAATTTGCTTCCGGATTGAATGTATGGAATATGGATATTGGGAAGAAATTAAACAAATAAACTTTATTGTAATTAAACAAAATTGTATATTGTTAATTTGTATGTATTGCAAACACAAAAAATAAGCATTTTTTTAATTCATTACCTGTCACATTTTTTACATATTAATTACCGGTCATTTGACAGGATATGGTATGCATAGTGTTAAAAATTGATATCAGTAATATATTAATAAAGAATCTATATACAGTATGCATAGTTCAGTCTTTAACGGTCTCAAATGTTTTAAATGTGTTAGATAAGATAAGCTTGCATTTTATATTATTTTTAAATTGAAAAAATTAGCTCTGCAAGAATTATAAAATCTAAATTTTTATCCCCTTATCTCTTACTATATTTAGTAAAAATTGAAGCTCATCCCAAATATCTTAGTAGTAAAAGTTCTACAACTTTGACAAAAATTAATCGATATATTTAAATTAAAATATTGCTAAAATATAAAGATATTTTACCGTTTTTGAGGGGGGTGAGTTAAAAGATTAATGATAGCAATGAAAAGTTCAAATATTCTTGCAACATGCCTTTTACGACGAAAGGTTTGGTTTGGAGCACTACGGTCTACTGTTTTGCACACGAGTTTCTAATGAGATCGGGATCTACTGCTTAAAGCCTATTCCGAACGGGTACAAACATTTATACTATAGTGGGATTCGAATCCACGAACTCCAGTACCGACGATCAGCGCCTTAACCAATCGGCCAGCGTTCGGCTTACGACGAAAGGAGTGGAGAGTTCCTTTGATTCTAATTTGAGGTAGATCCGAAATAAAGTGAACATACACTGTATTTTCCAGTAAAATAGCTCTCACTTCCATCGTCCTTTTTCACACCGAGCGACGCCGAATTGGTACGGCGCTGGAAATACCACAGTTTATGGGTTTCAAACCCATTACATGCTGCATGTAATTTTATATTGTTGTCACTAGTGTCACCAGGACAGAAATTTCATCCTAATTCTTGTCCGAAATATGAATGAGAAACACATACAAAGTGATGAAACAAACACAGATCATTACATATTATTAATTCTAAATGCAGATGACTTTAGGGATGGACATGAGAAATGCTCTGTATCCTTTCGATATAGAATTCTATTTCAGGCAAAAGACCGACTTCTTCCCGAAGAGACTACCAAGTTTATACGGGATTCCAATGTGGCATACCAATACGCTAGCAACTATTCAGACTGGCCTGTGGGTGAAACTTTTAGTTCGGTTTTAGGAAAACATCATGGAAATTGAATGCCACTTTCAAAAACAGATCCTTGATCCTTTTAGAGAAGAGTGCAAAAATAAATTGCGAAATATATCCCTTTTATACTTCACAATTTATCTGAAATCAGGCTCTTGCCTTGCTGTAATGCAAAGAGGTTACGGCGGCATTTTAAGCTACCTATTATTTAAACTATATGTTTATAGTTTGTGCGTACTCTTCAAAATGCATTTTTAAAAATATCCATTTTAAATTTTTAGGATAATTCTATAATAGTATAACCTTGAATGTACCAATTTTTATGCTTAAAATATCCTACAAATTTCATGCATGATGCTTATTATGTTGTATAAAGAGATATATTTGATATTTTGAATCTAACAATTCATTTAAATAATTTTAGCAAACTTTAATAGTTTTAGTAAACTATAAATTTAAATAGTTTTAGTTGGTGCATTAAGTAAGTAAAGTTTCTTAAATGGTGTACTTGGAGATTATTACTATGCAAAAAGAATCACGATTAAATATAATACTTCAAGCAATAATCTAATTTAAAAATGAAATATCAGAATTGTGAGCAAATATTTTATCCGAAAAAATATTTACTTCTTTATTGACAATAAAACAAACACCCACGCACACAATTAAAAAAATGGTGAAGAATTAATTCTGAATTTTTTTCTGTAAATTAAAAAGAAGGTAAATACAGTAGAACCACCCTTATCCGAACCTTGATTTACCGAAACTCTCCTTTAACCAAAGTCGGTTTCTTCACTTTTTTTTCCTACTATCATCCAAATTTTTTTCTTTAGAAACATACATTTTAAAAGCTTTTTTCCCTACATTCCTTTTGTATACAAGCCGTCCTTTCCAAAACTATGAGTGCAGATAATTTTTTTGGAATTCCCTTTCTTAGAACACCCTCTCGCAAGTACAATTCTCGTAGTCATCCCCATTTTCAAACATCTCTGTTCTTTAAAAAAAAAAAAAAAAAAAAAAAATAAAAAAAAACACTTCATTCCTAAATTTGAAAGGTTATACTGCCTAGTCCCAGAACAATCGAATGTTATTGTACCAATACGATACTGCATTTCAAACTAGAGGATCATTGATGAATTCTCGATTATCTAAAAACTTCAATTACTTCAAGTAGGTTCGGCCCCAGTTACTTGAGATAATCCAGGTTCTACTGTACTTTGAGAGACTAAAATCAATATAAAAATTATGTTTATAATTCTGTTAAAGGTGGTGTCGCCCCTTAATCTCAACACCGAAATGTTTATTTGTCCTTGTGAAGTATGTATAACATTTGTCAAAGTGTGCATGTAGAATATATTGCACGATTTGTGAACCTTATCAATCCCAGACTTCCATAAACGATATTTCTCTCGCTAATCATCGATGAATCGTTCGAGAACCAATTCACAACACGCTCCACGGATTATCGTACCAATTTACATCCTCAGCACGGCATCTCTTCCAATACTTTAGTCGAGCCATTACGGGGGCAACATGGCATACTTCCTGCGTCACCCAACTCTCTCTTTGCTTTTCAACGGGAGAGAGTGAGTGCCCGAGGGGAACGCCAAAGATGCAATCCCCAGACGGAAGCGAGAAATTGCGACGTGAAGATGAACCTGAGTTTTGTTAGAATCTGCCGTCATGTTGTCTTTCTTGCCCGTGATTTTGTAATTTCGAGAGGAAGTGGACGTCGCAGGAAGCAATAATTGTAGCTTCAGTGCGGGACAATAAATACACAGTGTGGAGAGTACCGGAGATGCTGATTTGTATCTGTTTTTCCTCTTCATATATTTCTAAGGAAGAGTTGCCCCACCTTAATTTGCTCTAAAGAGTATAAAGGTTTATACAGCCTACAGGTAGAAAAAAATCATGAGTTTTAGAAGGTTGTATGAAAAGCTTTTAAAACAATGCAAATATAGTCTAGAGGTACAGTTTTCTACCGGATGTCTTGAACCTTCGACCACTAAACTCAGTGAGAATGATATATGTATAAACCAATTGTCTTGCATATAAGTAATAAATGAATATTAGTTAATACAAATTAGCCCAGGGTCATATGTTTCCAAGGAAATATTTCCCCACTTTAATTTGCTCTAAAGAGTATATAGAGTATATAGAGCATTATAAAGCCTACAGCGAAGGAGGGCATAAGTTTTCAGATGTTGTGTACAAAGTCCAGGGCCATAACTACGGCGTGGCAAAAGTAGGATCTGCCACGGGCATGATTATATTCTCAATGGCTAATGAAATTGATAATAATTTTTATACTAATACCAGTATAAAGTATATTAATTGTCATATCTGATACCTTATTTTAGGCTGATCAATGACAAAATGGGTATGGCGCAGCTCTTAAAAGTCGCCAAAATGCCAATAAAACTAAAAAGAACTATTAATTCTTATAGGCATATTATACAAACATACTATAAATTTTTGAGAAGAAGAGTATTTTCTCATAGATTATTAACCTGAATACTATATAAAAAATTCTCCTATAATACTGTATAATACTACATAATATATATATATATATATATATATATATATATATATATATATATATATATATATATATATATATATATATATAATACAAATTAGCTCAGGGTCTATTAGAATCTGTCGTAATATTGTCTTTCTTTTATTTATTTATTTATTTATTTTTTTTTTGTGTATTGATTTTATAATTTCGAGAGGAAGTGGCGTCACAAGAAGGAAAAATTGTAGCTTCAATATAGGACAAAAATACACAGCGTGGAAAGCACAGGAAATATTGAATTGATTTTCATCTTCACATGTTTTTAAGGAAAAATTACCCCACTTTAATTTGCTCTAAAGAGTATATAGTGTATATAGAATATTATACAGCCTACAGCGAAGGAGGACATAAGTAATCAGATGTTGCATATAAAGTCCAGGGCCGTAACTAGGGCGTGGCAAAGGTGGGATCTGCCACGGCTGCATCAATCTCAGGGGCTCCGCACCATAAAGAAAATGGGGTCCGAAAGAGAACGATTCGCCCCGAGTAGAAATAAGGAAAAGTTGAAAAAATAGTTTTTTTATTATAAAATCCAGTGTGTTTATAAAATATTTTTTTAATGAATTTTCTTATTTTTTAAAAACTCTTCTAGAGACTAAACTTGTTATAGATTCTTTAAAAAATGTTTACTAAATACTCCTAATATACCTTAATACAAATCCGAGTATTCGTTATTAAAACTAAATTTAAATTTATAAATTCACCAATTTTTTTATGAAAATTCAACTTTCAAATAAAAAATATTTCCCTAAAAAAACTATTCAGTTTATAAGCAAAATAATACCTACAAAGAGTTTTAAAATATTTTTAAGTATTAATTAGGTAAAAATAGAAAAAAAATAAAAACTAATGTACTAGGAACAATTTAAGAATTAACAAAATATTTTGAGAGTTTATTCTGAATATGTGATGGAAAAAAAATCATGTTTACATATTTTCTCTCTACACATGATGAGTGGGGCGCAGACCAGTTTTTTGCCACTGGTGATAAAGGACATAGTTACGGCCCTGACAAAGTCCATTGAACAATTCATATATATTCCGGCTGTAGAGCAATCTACCGAAGCCTTCGACCATTGAGTTTGGTGAAACTTATTGCTTATGAGAACTAATACCGAGCTATGGGCCACCTACTCTGACGGGTGTAAGGATTTGTGACGCCTTCAATATTCTCAAATGAAAAGTAACGTGAATAATGGATCACAGTCAAAGATAAAATTGGAAATTTACTTTTATTCTTGATTAACGACGGCTATTTACAAAGGAATGTTAATTCCCAAATCATGTAGAACTGCAAAGGATGGTTGCCGGTAAAACTTCCTCACTACGATCACATTCGAAAGATAAACAAAAGATTTAATAATGTCTTGCAAGTGGGGAGGCTTTTCAGGGTACAATCAAACCCAATTTATCCCCCGTTTGGTATCCGAGACTCTGTCGCTCCCTATATGGGCGAACTTTACGAATCTCCCAAACTAGCAAGCTGGCTCTGGTAAAAAAAAAGGCGAAAACCTCCCCGAGGGCTACACACCTACGAAAAAAAGGACGAAAAGCCCTGAGTCGTAAAATTGTAGGTTTTCTATACCTGGGGGGGTCAGTTACGGTTCCGCTAATTGTTTTTTGGGTCAGTTAAGATACCAGTTACTTGAGAACTCCAGCTAAAGTTACAGTTATATTTTTTAGCTGAATACTCATTCGCTGGCTGTCCCTTCACGGAATTTCAGAGCATTCATTAACGAGATCCATCAGGGGCGTGTTCGTCTATTCAGTTCGATTGTCAAGATCCCAGACTCTGCGACGCCACGCTATTGTACTCCTTACACAGGTGTACTCCGATCAGCTGTTTTGGCGCGTGCTCGGACAAAGGGGAGTCTTCACAGATTTTATGATGCCCTCAATTTTGATTATCCTCAGGAGGGGGGTTTATTGCTCTTGATTCCATAAACCACTTCCACCTGTTGACCTCCAAGCGAAAAGATAAAGGCCTACAGGTTTATACTGCATGTTCTCTGGGTGTACAGGGAGATAAACAGTAAGCCTGCCAATCCCGAAGCCTGTAGTTTGTTATTCTATCTCTGCACGCTGGCCAGATTATGTCACACCTGTAAGTTTTAGCTCTTCTGGATATAAAAGTAAATTTAATATTTTATATTTGTATCAAATAAAAAATATGTATAATTTTTAAGTCACAGTGACTATAAATGGATATAAGTAATTAAAAATATTTATAAAACAGTTTCGATAGTATTTTTCTCCTGTAGTAAAATAAAAGTCCACAATATCCACATAAAACTGAACGAAAAGTTGTATTAAAATCAATACACGTTGTAAACGAGCTACAGAAACTGTGGTTAAAAAATAACTTTCTTCTCAACAATTGTAAATGTTTTGTACCATGGTAGTCCAAACAAAAGTTAGTCTTTTAAACAACTATTAAGAAAAAATAATGGAAATTTCTAATTTCTTTAACCAATTTAGTTAAAATTCCATTACGTGTAGTAAAAGTGTAGTTGATTTTACATGCCATGGAAATGTCCATTGTGTCTTTAATTGATTCCAATTCTATCTCTGAATCGAAATCAACGATTATGTTTTAAATTTGTATTTATTAACAAAATGTTCATGGAAAGATTTTACACTAGCTTAAATTTTTGAATATTTAAAAAATGCGTTCTTTACTCCAGAGCAAATTTATATATTTTATAAACTAAGGTACATGGTTATATTCTCAAGGCCTAATTAAGTTGATAATTTGTATACTGATACCAGTATAAAGTATATTAATTGTCATCGTCTCTGATACCTTAATTTAAGCTGATCAGTGACCGAATTTGTATGTTGCAGCTCTTAAAAGCCGCCAATATGTCAATAAAACTAAAAAGAAAATTTTATGAAAATCGATACACGTTGGATACGAGCTACAAAAACTGTACTTAAAACACTGTTGGACTATTAATTCTTATAGACATATTATACAAACACTAGTTGATTTTACATGCCATGGAAATGTCCATTGTGTCTTTAATTGATTCCAATTCTATCTCTGAATCGAAATCAACGATTATGTTTTAAATTTGTATTTATTAACAAAATGTTCATGGAAAGATTTTACACTAGCTTAAATTTTTGAATATTTAAAAAATGCGTTCTTTACTCCAGAGCAAATTTATATATTTTATAAACTAAGGTACATGGTTATATTCTCAAGGCCTAATTAAGTTGATAATTTTTATACTGATACCAGTATAAAGTATATTAATTGTCATCGTCTCTGATACCTTAATTTAAGCTGATCAGTGACCGAATTTGTATGTTGCAGCTCTTAAAAGCCGCCAATATGTCAATAAAACTAAAAAGAAAATTTTATGAAAATCGATACACGTTGGATACGAGCTACAAAAACTGTACTTAAAACACTGTTGGACTATTAATTCTTATAGACATATTATACAAATATACTATAAATGTTTGAGAAGAAGAGTATTTTCTCATAGATTATTAGCCTCAATACTATATAAAAAATTCTCCTCTAATATTATAGACCTCTAATACTATATAATACTACATACCTCTAATACTTATAAAAATTAGTTACATATGGTATTCTTAAGATGCAGCTCCGGATTAAGTATCCTATAAGAATCACGCTATAAATTTGCTAAGTATAGACATAATAATATATTCTAAACTCGGTGTTAACGAGTGTCATTCACAGGGTTCTTATAAGAGTGGAGTGTTAGACGAAAGTGCCATAGACAGAATAATGCCCGTCAATATCATTTGACAAAATTATAATATAAGTGATTAAGTCGAGATATTGTTTTTATCTTCAATATGGCCTAACGATAGCCAAATGGAGATGTACGCTATTCGTTATCGGAGTTCACGGTTCAAATCCCAATACTGGCATGGGTATTCGTAGCCGTTCAGAATCGACTTTAAGCAGTATGTCCTGGTCTCATAATCATTCGAACAGCAAAATAGTAGATAGTAGCGCTTTAAACCAAAACAAATTACCTTAAAAATTAAAATTATAGGTTTTTTTTCTTAAGTCTGTTTGACCATAAAACTCCCCTGCAAGTGCAAGCTACAGGTGTTGACACAGTCTGTACACTTTCACAGTACAGAAATTTTAGGGAACAATTTTTAGTATGACCATTTAAAGTTATGGTTTAACTGATATTTTAATAAAATGTGTTGTATTTCTCTTTATCTAAAAAGTATACTTTAAAATTGTTCTTCTTCTTCCTGCTATATTTAAACTCGAGAAAATTTTCAGCAGTGGAAATATATCTTCTTTAATATACGAAAAAAAAATTAACACAAATTAATTAGATAGATTTCCTGAATGGAGTTTTAAACTGCATTAACATAATTACCACTTTTGTCATCCAGTCTCTAAATACCTTAATATTATCAGAATTTTATGGTCTTAAATAAAAGAAATATAACTGATATTTTTATCTTATATAAAACGTCTGTTAAAGAAAAAAAAGAAAGAATGCTGCTTAAGAATCATGTTAATAGTGCAAAAATAGAGTTATGTTTTAAATATTTTAAAATTTTCTCATATACTTTTGACTAATTTAAAACGTATTCCTTTACTATATTCCTTTACTTCATTTTTAAGAGCCCACATTTTATCTTGATGAAGCACGGTTTTAATTTAAAATCTTTGTTAGCTTAATAAAGCGTTTTAACTTTCGTTCAGTTATTTTCTGTATGTGATTTATACCGAAATACATATTGCAAGTATCGCTCAGAAACCTCAAGCTTTAAATGTTTGAATATCAAGCTTTTGTCCACTTTCTCCAATTTTACAGTCTATGTGTTCAATTCATATATATATAGAATATAAATTTCAACCCTTCAATTCTTTGCATCGTATTTTGAATAAGCAATAAACGACGTAAAATAAACATTATTGTTCGGCATTTATTGTAAAATACCCCTTTCACTATTCCAAGCCACTTGAACTAGTAATAACACTTTTCGGTTTAACACATGAAGGATTACTAATGATCTCATATCTGTCCACCTCTTGACCACCAACAAAGCATAAATTGAGGATTCAACTTACCCCATACCAAGGTTCATTGAGCCTCAATATATTCGACCCATTTGTTCTCCCTAGGAGACTTACCTGGGGTTCTAACTTTCCTTTCAACGGGGTGGGCGTGTAGATTGTTATCACTGGGGTAGATTACAATCCAGATAACCTTGTCTCCTACTGGGATGACCCTGTGAACTGGAGGGAGAAAATGCTTAAGGGTAACTGGTCCAGGATGTAAAAGGTGGTACGGCAAACTCTTAAATGTTCGTTTGTTAAGGCATCTAGGCAATTCTTTTGAAAGTACGAATATCATATATGTAAAGTAATAATTATACTATTAACCTTACATTTTACATGTCTACATGAATTTACAAGCCTCTTATAAATATAAAGTAGAAAGGAAATACCTTCGCTCTACTTCATAAATTGAATCTCTCTTAATAACAGTAAATTTTAGGGATCAAGCCATTTTTTTATTAATTTAAATCATAAGAATGAGGAGGATAAAAAAATTAGATAAGAGTATTTACTTTGTATAAGATTCAATCATCTTAATAATAAATAAACAAATTAATATAATTGAAATAATGAACATTTAAATGGGTATAGAAAAATGGAATTTTAAGAAAACTGTATACTTGAAAATATTATGAATTAAAGTTTAAGTAAAGCAGCTTCCATGAAAGAATTTTGAAATATATTAGAAGCAGTCACACAAACGTAACACATATATTAACGTAACTAACTGATGTGCCGTTAAAAATCTTATTTATTTATGAAACAATACAATATATTTAAACCCTTAAATATATATATATATACATATATATATACATATATATATACATATATATATATACATATATATATACATATATATACATATATATATACATATATATATAATATATATATAATGAGAAAGACTTCTCAATGAGTGGTTGCAGTCATGGCCATAAAAATACCATTTTACCTAAAGACCTTTATTAAGATAACGTTGGTGGACGGTTTCCCACTTCATAAGGACAGGACAAACTGAGGGGTCAGCTAACATGAAGTTCTATGTACAAGACCCGTAACACCTGGGTCAACATCTGTGGGAAAATATCTCTAGAAAAAACTGTCTCCGACAGCATGTATCTCCTTTTTATTTGGAAATTTCCTAAATTGTCCGCTAGGGCCATGTAGGATTATAATTAGACAGGCCCCTTCTCTGAGGGCTTAAACTGTAGTCCCAGTAGTCAATTTAGGTTAGGGGTTAAAAAGGGGAATGCAAAATGACCAGGGAATTTTTAGCCCTTGATTTAAGTTTTGAAAACCTCTGAGAATTTTCCTTACATATATATATTGCTTATGTGTACTTAGTTGTCGAAGAGATATTTCTTTATCTGAGAATATATAATAGAGATCCGTTAGAATTTTCCTAGGTTAAATGTTTCAGTTTGTGTTTTCATTTATTTGAAGCTAAAATATTTAATATGTAATTTTGCCTTCAATTTCTTTCCCAATATTATCTGAGAATGGGCAGAAATAAATGTTTTAAGAAATGTGTCTAAAACTGAGACATATCATAAAACAAACAATTCATTTGCATTTTTACTTGGTTGGTAAAAAAGAGAAAAATTAAAAGTGTCTAACAAATCATTTCATTTCCTGGAAAAATAATAAAATATATATTAGATCAGTCATTACACAAAAGTCATTAAAATTATTACCTCAAACTGTCTGCCGACAAAAATATAATTATCGAAGCAATAACCAAAAAATAAATCATAAAAGACGTTAAAATAATCACGAAAATGAAATACAATGTCCAAAGGTTCTCTCTGCAGTCCGCCTGCCTGCGCTTCTCAAAATCCTTGAGGCAGACCTTCGCGAATACCTAATTCATCGCATACATTCCAGTAGCTGTTGTAGCCAGACGGGAAAATATTTGTTCTAAACACTCTGGGTGCCGATTATCGAAATCATTACCACGACAAGCCCAACCCTTTGCAAAGTCTACGCAACAAAGGCCGAGTCCCGTAAAATACTCGAAGCAAGTGTCAATCACGAGTCTCGGGATGAAGTTTGATTGAGAACTGACGGCTTTTCCTGTTCTCCCTTGAGGACCATTCTGGCAGACCAGGACGAATCATCGCGAAGGACGGCAGTCCTTCCTCCATTTGGCAATGATATTTTCTTTGCAGGCCCTTTCCTGATGTGATCTCTAATAGGCACGTAATTGACAGACGCCTAATTACAAGCTAGCAAAATATACACGGAATGGCGCTTTTCCAGTGGCGTGTGCCTAAAGGGGTGATGCCAGATGACACAGACGGCTGTAAGCTGCCAACAATTATCTGTCTTAAATATGGAAGGGGTGGTTTTGTTGGACCTCTATGACTCGCATGTTCGGATGCATTAAGATAAGGAAGATTCAATCTTTCATATCTTGATTATATTTGTGATTAATTCAGTGATTGCTTCAGTTTACTTAGAAGCTTGAAATGTTTACCATCATTCGAAGTTAATTATTAGTGGAAAAGTACGCTTAATTTAGATCATAATTCCGAGAAGCGATCATGACATCCTTTATATTTTCATATCTTAAGAAGTCTTTCAATCTTAAGAAGTCTTTCATGAAGTAAAATTTTATCATGCATTTAGTTTTAAGTCTTAAGATATTATTTGCTATACAACTATTCAATTCACTCTGAGATAAAGCAAGTTTTAAATATGAAATAACTAGTTAAATAATACTGCTGTTTTAATAACAAATATTGTTTCAACATGTTGATATAAACATTAGAAATATCCTAAGGGAGGAATAATTAATAAATGATGTTTGAAAACGATCATAACTTTTATTCACTGGTTTCTTTCTCTCTTGAAAGAGTATAAATCAAATTAATTACAAATGTTTTAATACATAAAAGATCATTTTAAATCCCTGTGTAATATAGCTAGCTAGGTTGCATTCTTTCTTAATCAAAACAAAATCCTTAGAACAAAACGAATAATGTTTTAGTGCTTACATAAGCATAACATTTTATATCCTACATGCATACTCATCAATTTTTGCTTTTATTTTTAATTTATTTTTGTCTTATTTATTTATGAAAAAGAGAAGATAAATATTTATAAATCTAAGAGAAGATATATAATCTAATACTAGGATTAAATTATTTTAAAATCTTTGTCTGATTTTCTTATACAGTGCAGCTTTTCTTTTTTTATATATTGTGTCCAACATTTGAAAAGAGATAGTTGAATTTCTGAACGAGGAATTCGAGGGGTTTAATAAAACCAAGTACGGAAAAACGAGAAGAATTTTTTTTGATTTCGTAAATGTAGATATAAAACATAGATATTGCGATTACTGTAGAGAAAGCTCAATTTTTTTTTAACAACTTTGGTTTATTAAACAAACTATTTTCAAATTTTTGCCCCTATAAGAATAATTAAACTGGAATCTACTCTTTAAAAGGGATTTCGAATGCCCCTAGCGTCCATTTCATCAGTGATATTTTAATGAAATATTGCCTCTCCGGTGTTCAGTCAACTTTTTCTCAAATTAATAATCTTGGAATTAGAGTGTAAGAAGGGAGCGTAGTAAAGATACACTATTCCATGTAAAAGACCAATTGTTTGTATGTTTCAGAAACTGATATATAATTATTATTACATGCATAAACTAAGATCTTTTCAAACAAAATAAAATGAAGGATGGAATATAGGAAATATCTTATGCTTATATGCAAAGCATAAACATGTATATTTTAGAATTAATTGTATTTCTAATTTTAACCGGTTTATATAGGATGGTTATAATATCTATTTTACGCTGCAACGGTATCAAGAGCAAAATTTAAAAAATAATTAATTAAAATTAAAAAAAAACATACATTAAATATGACTACGAAATAAACAATCTGTTATTAAAACAAAGTCCTTTGATGCTCCTACAGTTTGACGTCAAACTGGATCAAATGCATGCAATCAACATAAGCGCTAAGGTTTACTCTTTTGCTGCACGAGGATTAAACGAGGACATAACATCCTGTTTAACCCCTTGCCTGTGGTATACATTTGAGAAAAACCTGCCAAAAATAGAAAAACGTTATCTTTAATTTTGTTTTTTATTAAAATGTATCAGAATGTTAGAAATATATTACCTTTAAAAAAAGTTTAAACGAAATAACTACTATTTTGAATATTTTCACATATATGGGAAATATTAATGGATTACAGTAATTTTTTCTCAGATTGCAGCAAAATAAACCAAATTACATAATTTTCTAAATAACTATAATAAACTAATACAACAATATTTTCTGTATCATTTGTCATGAATTCCATGTCCCTCAGATTCCTTTGAATTTCGCAAATCCTTTACAATATCTGAGAAATAGAGGCAAATAGCTTGAAACTACCTAAAATTTCATAGGAAGGTATTTACTTCAAAACAAACAGTATGACATTTGTAAAAACTTCCAAAAACGGCTTTTTTACACTCATTTAGAAACTTATAGGCGCGTTTTTTTTCACTAAAATATAGAAACTGATGTTTTATGATTGTAGTTGCTTAAATAAGCCATACTAGATTAATACTCTCTAAATTTCCTCCATTCTTTAGCTAAATATTTTTAATATAATTTTCTTCACTTTATTTCCACTTCAGTAATATGTTTTAGAATGTAAGTGAACTTAACACATTTTAAAAAAGATATACCGTTAAAAAAAGTTTATATCTTTATGTATACACTTACAATATCAAAACACATGCACAGAAGGTGGTAAGGATCATGTTATAATCAGAAACCTAAAGTTCCTTGAAGTTTGATTTTCTAACAAACTACGGAGGACTGAGTTTTCAGAATATCTAAATTATTCTATTTACTTTTAATGTTGAAGTCCTCTTTTTTTCAAATGCCCAATATTTTTCTTCAGAGTTTTATAATTTGAAGAACATGCATAATCATTTTAAAAAAGAACGAATAATTTTTCTCAAAATTGGTATAAATATTTTTTTAGAAACAGCATTTGAATAAAGTGTTGAATAAAGCTCTCTAACAATTTTAAGAAACATTTAGAAATAAAGTCCCTGCCTTCTTTATTTGTATTAAAAGTGATATATATATATATATATAACGTTATTTTATATATATATATATATAACGTTATTTTTATCACAAATTACAAATGCACATTTTATACATACGTGCATATACACATATCAAATAATTTCAAGTTTAAATTTTGAATAGTTTTATGAAAACTCTTAACTTAGAATTTACTTTGTATCATCATTTATATAATTATAGTCTAAGCTTTAAGAGGTTGTGATACCCTTCCACAATTTTTATTTAAGTGTTAATGTAATATGTACAGCATTTTATAATCCGGCAATCCTTTAGAGTCCAATTTTAAGCCTATTCAAGAAACTAAATCAATATATTTAAGTCAAATTAAAATTTTTATACTTTTTAAAATTTTTTAAAAACTTAAAATTAATATTTTTGCTTCAAAATTATATTAACTATTAATTAGTTATACTAACTTTATAAATTCTAATCTCGACTAGTTAGATAAAGAAGACTTAATTTAAATGTTTAAGTATTATTTATAACAATTATTACTTTTTAGATTCATTTTACCACTATTTTTCTATTATTGTATGTAAGCTTATTTGTAAGTGATTAGCTTATTTTTGTTTAACCTTATTCATTCAAAAGGTGTCTTTTGACATCTTTGCGTTTAATTACAATTAATAACAAAAAATTGCCTAAATATTCAGGATTTCAAGCTTTCAATAAAATATAGATGATTTGAGCAATATATTTATTGATACATTGATGTATATTTATTATATTATTAAATCAGATTGTAATGGCCAGTTTAATTCACCAATCTACAAAATATGAATACAGATAAGTGTAATAAACATATTTTACAGTAATAGGATTAATATTAAAAATATTATCTGCTTCTTCTTTTGTTTTTATTAGAAAGTTAACCAAACACATTTACATTATTAATTTAATATATACTTAAAACATAGAGTTTTTACAAAATATTTTCTCAATATAGAGTAAGGTGTCATGAAAACGGTTAAAATGATTTTTGTAGATACACATCTGTAAAAATAATATTCACGTTCATTGAACTGCCTACCAGAATTGGAGAGCAAAAAGCATTATTCAGTTTTTAAAACTAGTCATCTGCACTAAAATGCGTTAAGTCGGATAAAAAGCGAATAAAGTTATGCATCAAATACTGTATTTTCCGTTACAATTGTAATTTGGATCCTGTAATGTGATTATAATCAATATTATAATGCAGAAAAGGGTCTTTATATTTGTAGGTAAAGTCGTTTAAAAGTTAGATACTTCTGTAATTTATAACTTTTCAAAAAACATCACATAATAGATATATGTATACCATATGTACATTTTTAGATCCATATAAGCTGGTTGACAATGGTATCACTGCATTAATTTAATAAATGTAGTATGGAAAGCCAAAAAATTAGGTGGGAAGAAATAATTAAAACTAGAGAATAATTTGAAGCTGAAATTTGATAAGCGTCTTATGAAATCGTTTATTAGAAATAGTGTTAAAGAAATCACAGTTCTTCAATTTTTTTCACAGTTTTCAATTTTAATTCATGAAATAAAATAAAAGTTATTTTTAGAAAACATTTCTCTTGAAATTATTATAAATAATTTCTATTTTAAAAATACATTAAAACTCGCTAAGATCCTCTATTTCTATGATCCTAATTTGATTCATTTATCTGTAACAGCAAATTTTTCCAATTAAAAAAGATCATTGTTAAACATTTTCACGCTGAACAAGATTTAATCTTTTGGTTCCTTGGAAAACTTCTTTAACGGGTTCCACTATACAGATTCACAATTAATTTCAATAATTAAATCGGTATGCAATTATAGTTGAAAATTAATAACAGAACAATCTTTAAAAAATTTAATTCTATATTAAATTTTGGAAATCTGTATTAATCTAAAAACAGGTAGGGAGCGCATCAGTCATCGGAATATAAATCCCTTTCGCGGTTTTTAGCGTACTAACTGGAGCACCCCTTTGGTAATTAGTACCTTCTCCAGTCTTCAAACATGCAATCAAGGGGAAGAAGAAAGAAATTACAAAAGGGTGCCGACAAAGCCACTTACAGCTAACTACATAGGAAATACGCTGACGACAGAACAGTTTTTTGTTCTTGTTCTGTATCATTATTATTTTAAAGTGTCTTTCTACATGTCTCCCTTTTACTCATCTTACACAGAAGGAATTTTTATATTTTGCTTTTTTTCTTCTTTCCTCTCTTGTTTTTACAGCCTATCTGTCTTTTACCGAGAACTAACATCTTTGCTTATTGACGGGATAAGGCTGGAAATTCTTATTAAAGGCTCTGCCTTTTCTTCGCAGGCAATTGTTTAGGTAGGTCTTTAATTAAATTTCGCATTCTTTACATATTCATTCTCGAAACTTGGTATCTATTAGAATGGTGAATGCATGACATACTAATGAATATATAAAATAATGAAGCCCTGGAAATGAATTCGTAATAACCCTTTTTTGCATATATGAATAAATGAGAGGCTCTTTTAGAAAGGAAATTGGAAATGCAATCAGAAATTTATTCATCTAAACTTAGGCATATAATAATAACTCCAATGAAATGAGGATGAATAAAATATATATCTATTATTTCTTTGTCTAAACCTCTTTGTTTTTCTCGAGTTCGTCAGTATAATTAAAATAACTGCATTTTAATTACACTTTTGTCATCGCTGAAGTGGATTTTTGGTGATAACTTTACGACTGTTTTAAAGTAACAAAATAATTAGTGATATTTAAAAGTAGAAATTATATTAAAGTATATACAGTTTTTTTATTGTCTTAATAACTAGTTAGTGACATGCACAACATATTGTTATACTAATCCGTAAAAAAAATCTATTTTATAGGAATAAACTGGGCAAATATATATGTCACTTTTTTTAAGGTTTTAATTTGTTCTTTTCGGTTCTAACGTAATTTAAAGTCTTTGGAAATGTGCTATTTTACGGTTTGATGAGTGATAATGCCTTTGTTTCTAAAGTAAAAAGTGTCAAACTAGCAAAAATTAATAATGACTATTCATTTGGATGCTTTATTTAATTACTTCCATAATTAACTATCTAATTAATATCTAGTTAAATAAATTGTATTTTAGTAAATTAACTACATTACAAGTGAAAACTGTTTCAGCTAACTAATTAGTTTCTGCAATTATTCAACATATTGTTAAAATCACGTGAGGCTCTTAAAATATAATTTTATCGTGATTGCAAATTGTTGTATTTGTATTTGTTATTTTCTTTCTACTAAATTTTAATGAGATTAAGGAAATAGAAAAAATCCTTCATAAGGTATCCTAAAGAATTTTAGAATCAATTCAGTAAAGGGGAAATAAATAAATTTATTTGCATAATTTGATTTATTACTAGTCGAATAAATAACCCTAAACTACTTTCATTGTTTACATTTGTTTCGTTAAAATAAATTTTCTTTCTTATCACCAGTGGATTCATCATGCAGAACAGCTCTTCAGACAAAATTGTGTAAAGAATCCATAATGTGAAATAAAGTTTAAAATATGTTTAACAATTTATCAAAAAAGGAAAAACTTTTTCTGTGGAAATTGATAAAAAGCAATGCTTACTTAATGTGTATTTCAATAATGTTTCAAATTTATTTTAATCCAGAACAGGACTGTTCAAGATAAAATACAATATAGACTGTTTTGAAAATGAGTTCCAATTGGTTTCATTATGTGGGTATGATGGTGGGGGTGTGATGCACACAAACATTGATTGCTCTATTACAAAATATCATGGAAGACACAAACAGTCAGTGATGAGCAAAGTGTTCTATTTCTTCTTAAAACAACATAATGAAACCATTTTAAAAACGGATTTTAGCCAATTTCAATATATTCCATAGAACAACAAGAGGATGGTCTAACAAGACAAAAACCCAAAGATTAGCCATAGCTCGTTTGCACGATCAAAGCATATATAACTTAGCTTTGGCTTGATTTGGTTTGGAGAGCTATGGTCTACCTTTTAGAAAAACAAGGGCCAATGAGATCGGGACCTACAGATTAAAGCCGATTCCGAACAGCTACGAATATCCACACCACAGAGGGACTCGAACGCACGAACTCCGGTACCGAAAACCATCACTCTAATCATTCGGCCATCATTCAACAAACAACATACCTTTAACTCAGCTATTTAACTTCCAGTTACAATACTAGGTCAAAATCCTATTGAGAAAGTTGCAGTAAGTGTACTTTTAAATTATCTCGCTAACTTTTGATCACGCTAACTTTTTGGAATTATACGTATACACACATATGTGTGTTAACAAGTTGAGAAAATTTAAAACATTATAAGCAATTTAGAATAATTACTTCTAATAATATAAAGTAATTATTCTAGTTTCAATTATTATTACAAATTAACGATAATAATAGAAATATTAAATTATTATATTTACTATAATCAGAGCGATATTTGTTTTATCAACAATAAATTTCATGAATTCTGCCTCGAAAGCCTTACTCTAGAAATTATGCACTCTACTAATTAGCCATTTCTAGTTTAGTAGGTAAACAATCATTTACAGTTCAAGTGAGGTCACCATTTATTAAATTAATTTAAATTAATTCTTATATTATTTATTAAAAGAAAAAAATCAGAATTGATCGCGCTAACTTTTTGGAATTATACATATACACACATATGTGTGTTAACATATTGAGAAAATTTAAAACAGAATAAGTAATTATTCTAGTTTTAATAATTATTCCCAATTTAACAACAATAATAGAAATATTAAATTATTATATTTACTATAATCAGAACGATATTTGTTTTATCAGTAATAAATTTCATGAATTCCGCCTCTGAAGCCGTACTCTAGAAATTATGCACTCTACTAATTAGCCATTTCTAGTTTAGTAGGTAAACAATCATTGACAGTTCAAGTGAGGTCACCATTTACTCATGTTTGTAAATAAGACTGCTCATTTTTTTCCACCAAGAAAAGTAAATGAGAAATGACACGGTTACCGAGCGGTCTGAGAAAATGATGTAAGAGCAGCAAAATTCAATTTGCAAGCTAGGTCTCCATTTCCGGAGTATTTTGTTTCAAGAGTTCATCGAACTGCTACGCCTCTAACCTTTTGTCATTCATGTTTTTATGCCTTTTACACTTAAGTGATAACAGTGTTTCTAGTAATTAAGCCTTAGGTTTTCAGCAAAGAAAAATCGACCTTTTTTTTCTATCAGCTATTTTGGGGCGAGTAAAACAACAACAGTTCCAGATATGTATCTCTTAATGGCAGTAAGAGAAAATAATATGGCTAAAAAGAATGAAGAACAGTTAGTAGAAGTTCTCTTTGAAAAAAATCCATACTTTTGGAAAAGATGTGTCTTCAATATCAGTGACTTTATGTTTAAAGTTTTTGATAAATATAAGATCCACATACATTTTTCCTGTTCTTTGCATTTTTTTATGTTTTTTATTTTTTTTTAAGATAACGTAAGGTTTCTGAAAGAACAGGCATACGCCAAGTATATTAAGTGAGTAGATAGAGAAAAGCTAAACTTCTCCTAAAAATAAACGAGCTGTTAAATATTTTCTAACTTTATTCTTTTAATATAAATGTTTTAAAATAAAGAAAAAAAGTTTTCAGTTTCATACTTTTTAATGTGTATTAACACATTGTGTGCAGGTACATTTCGCAGCGGAATTGTACCGGGAGCGGGCATAAACTTATTCAGTTAAATCTCAATAGTTCGAAAATTATTTAATTTTTTAACAAACTTTTCGTATTTTATATTTAAACTAGCAAGTTTGCCCGTGCTTCGCTACGGTGAACTTAATATATTACTTTTAAACAAAGATTTATTTTTCGTGAATAACTCTCTAAATTCGTCACAGTTCAGTTCGAGTCATTGGCATGTTTATATATTTCTATCATAAGCGTATTATAACATTATTCAGTTTTTATAATCGAATTTGTCTTATATTAAATTTGCTCAAACTTTTTTTATTGTAAAATATAAGCTTAACCCTAAATTGCATTACTACTGTACGTTGATTAGCAAAGTTAACAGATCTTGTCATATTACGTGATAGAATAGGAAGCACAGGTTTTGACAGCAACAGTGCTAATTTTGTTGGTAGTAATAAATGTTTTCCAAAATTAAGGAAATTTATGACAAACCACATAGTTTTGTATGAAACAGAAACACACATTCATATCGACAACCATATGAATATGAAGATAACTATATAAAATGATAGGTTTTATTTGGCTATGAGAGTCACTGAAATTTGTACTTTTTGTACTTAGAATATTGTTGATATGCATTTCATTGTAACATAAAAATGAACCAAGAATTAAATTTAAAATTAGTTCTCATATAAAAATGTTATAATTTGCGTCACATAGAAATGAAAGTGAATCACTTTATATCTCAAATTTCAG
Organism: Pardosa pseudoannulata; assembly: GCA_032207245.1. NCBI lineage: Eukaryota > Metazoa > Arthropoda > Arachnida > Araneae > Lycosidae > Pardosa > Pardosa pseudoannulata. The sequence goes on from CM063505.1 coordinate 168,263,862, forward strand.
TTCAAATCGAATAGATACTAAGCAGACGATTTTAAATAATATAAAATAAGAAATGAATAAATGAAATATTTAAATGAATGACGTCATATTGATAGAAAAATATCATTTTCGCCTATTTATTATGTGATGAATTGAACATTTTAATCTCCTGCTTTTAACCGTGGAAAACTGCGTTTAAAACAATTACTTGGGATGACGTCACATTGCTAGAAACATTGCTTCTTTCCCTTAGATATGATGCGATAAATTAAAAACTTAATCGTTTGCGTTTAACCGGGGAAAATAATGCTTGGAATAATGACATGAAATGCTCGAAAAAGGGGGAAGAAATGAATTTCGAACGTTGAAAATTTACAAAAACCTTCCCAGGGATATACCTAAACATTTCCCAAATTTTCACGGCGATTGGATGGATAGTTTTTGAGTCTATTGAGTACATACATACATACAGACAGACAGACAGACACACACAAATTCATTTTTATATATATAGATATATAAACAAATATGTAAACAGAAATATATAAATAACAACCATAAGATTTTTGTAAACGAAAAAATATATTTTTTAGTGGATAAAGTTTTAATAGTATCATAAAAATGAAAAATCAAATAGAAATAATAGTATATAGTTTTAAATTTTTCCCGTTCTATGGTTCCGCAACGACTGATGTAAAAACTAGTTTTTATTTGTCTAAATTTTCCAAAATCTATGTGGTAAACAAGAACATTTGGCTTCGTTTTATACCGTTATTTTTGTACCCACAAACAAACCATGTTGTTACATTAACTTGTACTAGTTTGTGACCCGGGCTCAAGTATCAAACGTCAGAAAACGTACTAGTACGTGTTCGGCATACAATGTGTTAATTGCATTACTCAACAAGAACTATCTTAAAATATACCAGCTTTATGGATTATCTTCTGTCTAAAATATAAAAAAAAACATTAAAGTAAACATAAATTTAACACAAAAATTGCTTATATGACCAAGTAAACTGAAATAATTACAGCAAAATTAATTTAACAATGGAGAGAAAGGTGTGTTTAAATTCTGACTTTTAAAAAAGTTTCTTAAAATATAACAATGTATGTAACTTTAAATAGAACTTTTTAAAATAATATTTCACTTGGTCTAGAAGAGAACAAGATAAATGTAAAACATGCCTTATGTCACTGATGAATAACATATAAATCAAATATTTATTTAGTGTCTTTTAAATTTTGAAAATATTTTATTGCATTTGTATAAGGTATTGATATAAGTCTTATAATCGGAATTAAGCACAAAAGGATAATTGAAAATATTATAGTTTTTTCCAAAAAATACTTCATATACAGGCTCATATTCACGTGTCATGATTCTATAAGATACTGCTTTTATACTAAAGCAAAAAGACAGAGTTAAAAGTGATTTATCAAATAACAAAATACCTTAACTAACATTTTTTAATTGTTCTAAGATTATTTACACATGATACAATAAGGTGTAAAAATTATACATTTTTTTCAGTTTTTAAAACTCTCGACATTATAAATTTACCTTAAAATTGCCCAATACTTTCTGACATGAGTTGGGTAACTTGCGCAAAAAATCCCTGCAGTAAACAGGCCATTATTGCTGCACCGGAAGTTCAGACAACAGATGGGTTTACAAAACATGCGGTAAAGGCGGCCAGTAGCACTGCCCCTGGGTCATAGCGACTTTGCTACGTCTTTCAAACTTCAGTCAATAGACGAAATTTCTCCATCTTCTTCATTGACCCATGAAGATCTGTTTCTTTACTCTTTTGTAAAATTGAAAACTTCCATTTTGAGATAGAAAGATATAACAGCAATTAAGAAATGTATGGGATGGTTGTGGAATTACAGCACATGACAGGTTTTTACTAAATCTTAGAAGTTAAAAACCTGAAATCTTAAATATGTTATAAAAAATTATTAAAAGTAAAGCTATTAATACTTTAAAAAAAACCTTCATACATGCATAAAGCTAATTCATTAATCAATTATATTCTTTTAATTTTTTGTATGTACTTATTTTGTAGTTCAAATTCCAGCTGATCGTCACAATTTATAGATTGATATTACTATTCAGTTTGAAATTTCCCATTCCTCCTCCTTTCAACCATATTTTCAATTATTATTCGTTTCTTCGACATTAACATTTTATTATCGTTAAATGAATACTATTGTACTGCATATTAAGATTTCGCCCACTGGAACTTAACCAGTTATATTTATTTCCAATCTTTGCTTAAGACAGGTCCAGTTCTAGAAATTTTGCAGTTCCAGACAAAAGTGTAAAATGACACCGCTTTCCATTTGGTTGGAAGCTTTATGGTCTACTTTTTGCAACACTTTTTACTCTTTTAGTGAGGGCTAATGTGACCGGAACCCAAAGCTAATCAAAAACAACTACAAACATCCATACCAACAGTTGAATTTAAACCTATGAAACCCAGTTCCAAAGCACAGGGAACTTACCCCATCCATACTCCCTCCGGACTACTTTGCTTAACAATGTATAAACATTAGAAAAATCTTTATTTTACTCATATAAAAAATTTTACAAAACGGAATTATTATTATTGTATTTACCATTAATTACCTAAATGAAACCGTTTTGTATGCACTTGTAACCCTAAACGTAGTAAAAGTAAGAATACAATAATATTATCTCCTTTTCCTTTTAAAAATCCTGTTAAGACAAGCATATCTACTAATGTTTCTTTATATACTTGTTACAAGAAATTACTAAAATTACTGCGTATTGCAATCTTTCATTAAAAAATATATAATCCTATCTTATACATTTTACTTGAAATGGTTGAAGTTGCAATTAAATCTTATAAAGCATGAAGAAATAATTATTATTTTTTTCCTGGTTTCCAAGCTGCAAAGAATTAAATTTTGTAAAATATTTTATATAAACCTTTTCTAATATAGAAAGTGATTTACAGATGAGACAAAATACTGCCTCTAAAATTTCCGGCCAGCATAAGGATCCAGTTTCAGGGACTCTGGAGTTGCCGCTGCTTAAGACTCAGTTCTCAAGTTTTCTACTTCTGAATATCGACTGCATTAAAATAATGTAAAATATATTTTCGTGAAACATCCTATAAGATTTAGTTTTAACTATTTTCTTTTACTAGAGGAATTTTTAACTTACTTTAAATATACAATCTTATCTATAATCAAATATATATTAACACTTAGTGGTGTAAGCCGAGTGTTTTAGTGAAAGTGAACTAAGCTTGAGTGTCCCTCAGGATGAAATTTTAACTCTAAACTGAGATATTTCTGTCTTCATAAATTTATGATCTGTTTTATTATTGTCTGTGAATCTTCTATCTAAAAAAAATTGCAGGATGATGAACGCATCACAAAATTTGCAACAGCACTGAAGGGTAGAAACAGCACAGAGACTAGAAAATTTCTCTTTGAGCAAACCCGGGATTTAAAATGTGCTATACCAAAGCCAATTTTATTAAACAATGTTTTTTATAAATAAAAGTTGCTTTTTGATCTTTGTAAACTTTGGGTAAGATTGTATTCAAGTTTATTAAAGCTTTTATGTTAAAAAATATTGTTTATGTATACTCAATTTTTCTTCTTTCAACATTTCAATAACTTCTCATTAAATATTAATTCATATTATCTTGAATAATTTTATTATAGAAGAAATTAGTTTGAAATTTTATATCAAAATATCTTTTCAGGTATATATCTACAGAGTATGTTTTAAAATATAAGGTGTAGTATGGAAAAACTATCCGTCTAGAAGTAAACATATGATCAAAATAACCCACATTTGATTGCTAATAATTAAAATAATAACTTCGAAAAGAAATATTAAGTAGAAATGAAAATAAAACGATTTCTAAATGCTTTTTATTATCTAAATAAAACGTGATATTAAATGAGACTGTTTTTTACTCAAGTTAATAGACATACATTTTTGCACAGCTAAACTATCGAAATGAAATGACACTTTGCATAAACATAAAAAGAGACTAAATTAATGTGGAAACATTAACTCTAATAATACTTTCCCATTAAATTGAATCTTTATTAATAAGTTATAATTATGTACATCGGAAGTAAAGGGCACTGTGTCACAAATTTCTAATTTTCAGGAAACCATAATAAAGATTTTTTTTACAGATTTGTTTTAGTAGACCAATTTTTCGTTGCAAGTTTTCTAAATGCCACTGAAGTGCCAACAAACAAAGTGCCTGTATATATATGTGAAAATAGTAAAAATAAGATGCATTATGTCTAAAATGAGAGAACGGAGTTTTGGTGTCTCCATGTTGGCTTTGAGTTTAATTTTTTCACTTCGCTACATTTTTCAATTTAAGGAAATGGGGGTAATACTTTTTCAAATAATAGAGGAGAATTAATTATACATGATTATCCAAAAATCTGAATTAAAACAAATGGACTAAGTGTCCTTCACTTCCGATGTACAGAATTGTATATGAATCTCTTAAAAAGCATATATTTTTAAATTAATCAAATTGTTTTAAATGGGCATAATGGTATACAATACCTGCTGAAGCCGTTTAGATACCAAGACATGAAATTAATAAACCATCTAAAGACTACAAAGATATTTAAAAGATGTTTATATTCTTCTCCACAAGAACCGAGCTGTAAAAATAGCAAATAATAGAACATTTTATTATTTCCTGCCATAAAAAATCATAAAATGATTTAAAATTACATTTTATAATGATAAAATGTCACTTTATTAAATTTCTCTTCGTTATATTAAGCACTTTACCTTTCTAAAGAGTATGCCTTCTAATTTTAGAAAAGAGGGAGAGTATGAATTTAAATGTTTTGATGGTATCTAATTAATTTCCTATTTGGGTTTTCATCGACAAAGTTCATGTCAATATCCAACTGTTGCCATCTATAGAAGTGTTCTGAATGTTAGATTATAATAGATCAGTACACCTCAAGCGTTATCTTAAAAGCTTTAAGTTCCCTATTATATACATGACAAGAAATAACCATTGAAAAATCACCTGAAGCATTTTAAATTTATCATTCGATTCGAAGAGGATACTAGTTCTTTCAGTTGTAGAAGGAAAACCTTACATTTTCAATACTGAGAAAATATTAAGGTAATTATACATTTAATGCTTAAAGTCCCAAGTGCGATCTCACGTAAAAATGTAATAGAGATTATAGCCCTGTGTAATGTTAGTCTTCCATAAGAATAGCTCCAACATAGACTGCTAAATATTCAAAATATATCTTACTATTATATTAAACTTTTACTGCAACATACAGGTACAAGTAAATTGAAGGAAATTTTCTTTAAAATCTACAGATTAAGTATATTAGTTTGTAAGATATAGCAAGTTTTATATTTTAAAGATATAGTAAGTATACCCTTTACAGAACCTTGAATAGATTTATGTCGTCAGTTGCCACACGAACATGACATGAAGCGACATTTCTTTATTTATTCTGAACCAAATTATCTCTGAGACCAGACATGGAAGATGTAAATTCGTTACACAGCCCTTACTCTGCTATGCATGTTAGAGGTCCTTATTATGAGGAGAATGCTTGATGATGGTTTGTGGACCCTCTAAGCAAATGGTATAAGATCAGATATCGGAAATTTAGTATAAAAACATGTATTTGGCCTATGATTTTTTATTTTTGCAAGTCATTCATTGTGTGTACAATATGACTAGCATTCATTCATTGTGTTTCATTCATTCACTGTGTCCAGCATCCCCCCCCCAAAAAAAAATGAGACTGATCAGAAAACTCAAAACATTCTCTAGAGGTAAATAAAAATTGAAGATGTAGAGATTTAATGATTACTATTGTTACTATAAGCTTATTTTCATTACTGTATCGAAAATTTCAACACATATAGAGAAATCTTTAGAAACAGAATTCTACCTCGAAATATTAGTAAAGTTTTTATTTAGATACTTGTTTTGAGGGTCTTTTTTATCTTTATTATAATTAATTATATTGAGCAATAAATGTCTAAAAATATTAAGAGAAAAGTTTATTTTGTTTATTTACAATATAATAACGATAACATTAAACAACAGGCTAATTTTTTTGCGTTTTTATATTTCAATACATTTTTATCTCACTATAAAATTGTAAATACTTTTAAATTTATTTATAAAGCATTTTATGAAATAAAACTACATTAGTCAGGCTAATGGCAATAAAACAGTTGCAATATTTTTATAGATATTTAAAAGAAGGGGTTTGTGAGGCTGGACGTAAAACAGAGTGTAAGAACATCACAGCGTAAAACGTTAAAAGTTAAATTATTTTTCTTGTATATTTCTTACAGAACTGGGATATAAAATTGATTAGAAATATAACCAGTAAGAAACGTCTTAGCTGTTAACTGAATCACCCAGAATTGTTTTAAACTAATCTTAAGAACAAAAAGAATATATTTTGAAATCTCGGATTTATTACTGCTACCAAATTTAACTTCATTTTCAATCTTCGATAACTTCTAAAACTATTTATTTCGAAGTAAAAATTCCTAAATGTTAAGCCAGTTTTCTTTTCTCATTGTATAATATCAAGCATTTTCGGAGAACATTCTTAATATTAAAATTTCATAGACTTTATTTGTACAGTTATCTCATTATGCATTGCATATTCATTTTTATGAATATATGAATTTTTTATACAAATAAATCAATATAATAGTTTTTAAAATAATGAACTATGAAATGAGTACTGTATGTTCGTTTCCAAAAAACTATATAAGATAAATTTAATAAATTTTAAAGTGTAACTTATTAATTTACAGCTGTTAATTACATTTCCCAACGAATATGGGATGATAATTTATCACTTTAAAAATATATTTCTTTAATTTTCATAAAATATAATTGTGCCATTTCAGAAGGTTAAGTAATAACTATGTAAATTTTTAAGTTATAAAAGGTTGAAAATAAAGGTGATCTTGTAAAAGTTAAATGAAGAAAAATATATAAATATTATTAACAGAAAATCCCGGAATTTCCAGTCAGTATTGTTCCAAAGAACAAACTCAGTACAGTGTTCAATTTTGGAAAACGGTTTCTTTACCTCTTTAAGACAGCTCTTAATTGCCTCCAAATGCACCTCAAAATAATAGCATCAATTTAAAATATATCTCTAACAGAAATAACAAGCATTGGATATTTCTCAATCATCAAATGGAGGTATTCTCAACGTTGGAACAGATAACTAGTGAAAAATACCTTATAATTGATTCCTTTCCTAGTTATTAGAAGTTTTGCGAAATCATATGCTTTGTGTAGCTATTCCGTATTTCTAACATATAATTTCAGCATTCCCCATGTATACCTCCTAAAGGAGAGAAAGGGAAACGAGAAAAACCTTCCAACATGACAGCGCATTACGACAACTAAATGAAGAACAAGCCAACACTCTATCATTCTTTTCCCGCCAAAAATCAGGGAACAACTGGAAATGGTACCAGCAATGGAACATTTTAATTACACATTCCTCAAAAACAAGCATTGTCTTGCTCCTTTACATGTGCTTATTACAATGCCAAAAAGAAGAGGTTTAAAAATTGGGAGTCCTCGCGCCATTTTTGTTTTGGTTTTTTTCTAAATTCGGAAACCAGTCCACGAAATGAAAAACTGGATATGAAAACGTCCCTCTCTTTGAGTGGCATGGCGCAATTCTGTCCTCACTAGCACGCGCATGTGACGTTAATTACAGCTTGAAGTTAATGAGTCGGCGCTTTTTGACCGCTTCACGCGATATGTTAGACGTCTACCGGTTGTTAGTGTTTTCATAGGTGGAAATGCGAAAGAAAAAGCGATGACGAATTGATGAATTGAGGCTGAAAGGGGTTTTTCTTAGAGAGTTAGCACGTCCCTTTTTCATTTCATTTGACTTTTAAATGAATCTGCAGCTGACTTTGAAATTTCAATTTATAAATATATTGTCACTGGTGTATGTCATCAATATGTTTGAGTAACCTTGAATAAATTGCTGCATAACCTGTTGTGGATTTTCAGTTAGTGATTAAGTAAATGCTTTGTTATAAAATAAATTAAGCCAACATAGTTGGCTTAAAATGAAATTTTCATTAGTCTTTTAAGTAGGTAATTATGTGGTAGAAGAAAGGAGACGTTTTAGAATTCTCCAAAAATACCTCGGTACCTAGTTATACAAGGCTCGTTATACACAAGAGTATGTTATACACAGGATAATTTTTACTATTTCTCAGTATACATACATATAATTCACTCAGTATACATATAATCAGGGCTGGGGCTAGTAAATAAGAAGTGGGCACGCAGGCAAGTAAATTTCTAATAATTATTCTATTTAATAATTATAATTCTAGTAATTTCATGCGCGAAGCAAGTAAATTTCTGATGCGGTCGTAATAGCTGTTTTTTAAAAAGAAAAAAAAGAGGAATTTAATGGAAATATTAAGTGAGAATCTCTATTCTTTATTAGTTTTATTTTGATGAAAGTTTGTATTAAAGTTGATTCGAGAAGAGTTTAGATTCACAATTTGATACGATTGAAAATGTTTTTTTTTTAATTAAAAATCCAGAAATGCTCACTTATTGAGATTATTATAATGACGCTTGAAACACTTTACTGCCAACGTATTTTAATGGAAATATTAAGTGAGAATCTCTATTCTTTATTAGTATTATTTTGATGAAAGTTTGTATGTAAGTAAGTTGACTCGAGAAGGGTTTAGATTCACTATTTGATGCGATTGAAAATGGTTTTTTTTTTGTTAAAAATAAAGAATTGCTTGCTTATTGAGATTATTATAATGACGCTTGAAACTCTTTACTGCCAACGTATTTTAATGGAAATATTAAGCGAGAATCTCTATTCTTTATTAGTATTATTTTGATGAAAATTTGTATGTAATTAAGTTGATTCGAGAAGGGTTTAGATTCACAATTTGGTACGATAAAAGTGTTTTTTTAATTAAAAATCCAGGTATGCTCGCTTATTGAGATTATTATAATGCCGCTTGAAACCCTTTACTGCCAACATTTTAATGGAAATATTAAGTGAGAATCTCTATTCTTTATTAGTCTTACTGTTCGTGTCTAAGAATAACCATTGAGATAAAAACATTAAAGTTTGTGTTTAAGGAATGCTTCATATCCTTATATATAAAACTCTGCTGTCCGTGTGTTTGTAATAAAACTCCTCCTAAACTTCTGGACTGATTTTGATGAAATTTTGTGTATGTAATTAAGTTGATTCGAGAAAGGTTTAGATTCACAATTTGATCCGATAAAAAATGTTTTTTTTTTCAATTAAAAATCATCCAGTATTGTGAACTTATTGAAATTATTATAATGCCGCTTTAAATTTTTCACTGCCAACGTATCTGTGGCGCAATGGTCAGAGCAACAGGCTTCATTACGAGAAGTTCCGGGATCGAATCCCCGTGCAGGCGATGTGGAAATTTTAATTTAATCTAATTACGTTTGTGATGACTTTAAGTGAGGTGGCGTCAAGTATTTTTAAAATACTTTTTTTCCTTACTTTTCCATCATTTAACAATTTTTGAGTTAACAGCTTTGAAACAGGACAGCGTCTGTCAGGTCGTCTAGTATTTTATAATATTTTAAAAAGAGGGATTAGCTTACAACATAACGTCGATTTAAATGGAATATATACTTAAAATATTTTCAGAAATGTAATTACAAAATCCATATTTATAATAAGAGATTAATTATATTATGATGTAAAATATTGCTACTAAATTCTACTGTCTCCTCTGTTTACTTTGTCCCCCTCTTTAGATAGGACTTCGAACAAATGATAAAAAAATTGTAAAATTTGTTAATTATTAGATATTGAAGAATAGGTAGATAAGAAAGTAAGAAGAGGGAAGTTTCTGGGTGTATTTTGTTAATTTTGTTTGATAAAGATGTACATTTTAGGGTACTTATGGAAGTTTACGGCTTTCGTGCAAATGATAGTTGAAAACAGTCGGTACACGACTGTTTGCAATTTCATGATTCATGTGTTATTTATCGGGAATTCTGAATTGATTATAGTGTATATTAATGAATATTTTCTGTTCTAAAGATGTTGAGCATTTTTAATTTACCGAAAATTCAGAGGATTATATACTTGTCAGGTTTAAAAATGGAGGTTTAGAATTAAGCGAGTTATGATTAAAAATAGTTAGAGCTCATTGACGATAACGTAATAGGAGAAAAACTTACCCTCGAGCGGAACTATACAGAGTGAAGAAGCCGGCGCAGAAGTAGACATAGGAATTTTGCTTAGGTAGCAACGCCAAAAGAGTCAGTTCTGAGCGGGAACTCCGGCTGATAACATCCTCCACGCTTGTCGTAGCAAATCATGAGAACAAAGTATTTCTAAATGGCATAAATATGAACAGAAAGATTACAATAAAGAAGTTTATATATATGAAATGAAATGTGTCTTCTATGCTTTAACCACTCGTCCATGTCATACTTTTCTTTCAAGAAATAGGCATTTTTCGTTGTAATGGAACTGCTGCATCATCCTCAAAGATACCTAACAGAATTTATGTGAAGAAAAACATTTGGACGATATAGTGCATTTGATTACATACTAAAAGCACTTGCGGAAATATGGAAGCCCCAAACTTAACTTTTTCTGCCTTGATGATAAATTTATCACCAAGGGACCAAGGGCCCATATGCTTCTGTAAGTAACTAATTTAATAACCTAAAACATATATACGATGCATCTATTTTTTAAGTTCTTTGATTCCTAGTCAATTATATGCAGAAACTTTTAGGAAATCAATTTTTAATTTTATTTTTTGAGGAAACTACCATCAGACGCAATGCATTTGTCACTATGATCCGTACACTTTTTAAAACTCTTCTATTATTTTAAAAAACATCAATGTTTTTCTTTTTAAAACTGTTGCCTTTGAGTGGTTCTTTGAACTGAGGAAAAAGCCATAAATTTCACGGACGATATTATATGGAGAGCGTAGTGAGATGCCTTTATGTTGTTCTTTACTAAAACATCCAACATGAAACCAGCAATATGTGACCCTTCAGTACCGTGACGACTGACCGTGGATGGTAGGCGATGCGAAAAACAGCTTTCGTTTACTCACGTAATACTCCGGATTTTCATCATGTACTTACCATCTTTAGATTACTGTTGTTAATATAAACATGAGCATGTCTCTTATTTGCCAGAAATGATTATTTTAATGAACAGTTTCTGGATAGTAAAATGAGTCTCATTTTTTTATTGAACAACCTATGCATATTTTACATACATACACGTAAACGTTCATCCATATTCTTCAGATCTGGAAAAAGCTTCTTCTTGTCTCAAAGCTTTAAAGGTGTCCTCAAAGTTTTACGCATATCCACATTGCTCAGATTTAATAACGGGTGGCAACGGTACTGAAAGTTTGTCTTGAAAGAAGGCAGAAAAATTTTAACTCATTTCGAAACACACCAAAATTTCTTCAATAAATAATATTATATATATATATATATATATATATATATATATATATATATATATATATATATATATATATATATATATATATATATATATATATATATATATATATATATATATATATATGTATATATATATATATATATGTGTGTGTGTGTATACACACAAAGGTGATTCTCTTTGGATAGTCTAAAAAAGTCTGCACTCGATACCCCCAAAATGTCATTGGTAGTTTTCTTTGTTTGGTTTGAAGCGTTACGGTCTACTATTTTGCTACAGGAGGGCTAATAAACCGGTAATTACTGCTTAAAGCCAATTCGGAATGCTTACGAACATCCATGCCGAACGATGGCTGAATGGTAAGGCACTTCCCTTCTGAACCGGAGTTAACTAGTTGTAATCCCGCTACTGGTATGGATGTTCATAGCCTTTAGTATTCAGCTTTAAGCAGTAGGTACCGGTCTCATTAGCCTTCGTGTGCAAAACAGACTGTAGTGCTCCAAACCAAAAGAAGCTAAAACCATCCATGCCATCACCGAGATTCGAACCGCGAATTCAGGTACCGAAGATCAACCTACCTATTCTGTTGTCTGGGTATTCCAGCATCCGTTGAGATAGAAAAGAAATCAATCTCGCTTTATACCACTTCATCCCCTACTTACTGGAAAAATTCGCAACCCTCGCAAAAACGAAAGGTAAGCCTCTAAACAGAGCGTCAGATCCCTCAAAATACATGCCTCCTATTAGTTGACTAAAGTTCTAACTCTCTTCCTGATATTGATCTCTCGCGTTCTGTGATCGTGGTGTCCGTGGAAAGGTAACACCAGTGTTCACAGATGCAAGATGTAGTTTTTTGTTTCATCTCCTCCGGTCTGGACAAAAAAAAAGTACATACATTAAGTATCAAAATTAGGAAGTGAAGATAGTAATTAATACACTCTTTATCACATATTCGACAAATACTTGTATATGATGTGCGAGAGATATGCTTATATCAGTCCTCCGAGAGTTACCAAAAAATATATTTGCTGACAATTTCCTGTCGCTGTACAACACATCTCAATAGTGTATTGTAGCTTATGGAGATTACTTAGATAGTCAGTAAGCGTATTTTGTTTGTATCACTTGTTTCTTTCATTTTATTAGACCACACACCTAACTTTTCGGCCCTTATATATATGTATGTGTGTATGCAAACATACATAATCACAGAGCATATAATATGTCTAGAACTTACGACAGGTAATGTAGACTGGCATAAAATTATACCAATAGTTTACAAATTAAATATAATTCTATATCTAGGCATTGTAACATCAGTGGTGAAACACATTTATAGTAATATCGTATTGAAAAACAGTTGAATCTTTAGACATGATAAATTAGTTTCAATTAATTTAAGATTGACTAGTAATAAAAGAATAATTTTTATTGGAGATATAATTTGGAGGGGTTGCTAAGGAAACTTTTTATTAAATTTTCATGTTCGTAAATTTTAAGATATATGAAATCATTACTTCAATATATCTTCCAATATTAATTAAAAATATCTTTTCTATTTTGCAATTTTTACATATTCTGTTATTGTTATAAACTTAGATTAATGTCTAAAGGCACTACTTTTTAGAACAACAATACCTTATTTTTTATTGTTTTCGTATTTCTTTTGTTGAACTAATGGGAAATCTATAAATAATTGCCCTTATTTTCAATATATTTCCTGAAGAGCAACAATCTATAGTTTGACACAATACAAATAAATTATGAGGAACAATCTTTCATGCGATGTGAATTATTTTCTTATTTTCTTTATACTTTTTTAATTCAAAACTAAAATTACTCTAATGATTCTCTTAAGTTACTGATATCGGGAGGTAAACATTAATTGTATTTACTCAAACAACATAAATTAGGCTTTATGATCGTCTACGTTGTTAAAATATTAAGTAATCAAAGTGTTTTTTTTTTAATTAGAGTATAAATGTTTAGTTATTCTCTAAGCTTATAAGTATATATAACAAAGTTTCGAAATTAGGAAGAAAAATGCTATAACTAAAGCAGTTTTCGTAATGTTTTGTTTTACTTTCTTTATTCATAAGGGAGTGCCCTATGTTATTTTTAAGCTGTATTTTATGTTAATAATACCTTAATGTCATAAAGTACATTTACCGTACTGCCATAATGTATAAATCAACTAAAATAACACGTATATAATAAAATAATATGAAATATGTTTAGATTTAAATAGCATATGGTATTTGTCTCTTATTATTATTCTTTATACGCTTTTACAACAATTTTATTGCTCTTTCTTCGTTATGAAGTAGTTAATTTTCAGATGAGATAAAAAAAAATAATTACGAGTTCTGAAAATCAAGTTTTATTGCTATCACATGCAATAAGTTTCCTCTAACAAAATCCGAACAAAAAATTTCTCCTTAAAACTTTTTATGTGCATCATTTATCTTCCTATCAACCCTAATATTTTATTCCTCTTAACCATCAAAAGTTTTACGAAACCTCCAAAATCTGGAAAATTCATAATATTTTTTTACTGAGATAAGCCTAATGGCTTGTTTTACACGGTATAACTTCCTCTTTTGTCAAAAATATTAAATTACAAAACTCCGATAGTCCAAAAAAAAATCCCCAATCCTTTAATTAAATTTTTGGAAGCTCAGCACCAGAAATGACGAAAATGATAGATCTAATAGACCATTTCGTTATTTCTTTTTTTTGTACCTCAGACAATCAATATCACGTCGCTCTTAGCTAAAGGTACCGTTTTAATTCCGACAACAGTTCAGAAACTCTTAAGACATTCCCGGATTTCTTTATTTTAAATTAGGTAAAAAAATTTTAGGAAAGAAATACGCCTTTCCTTGGTTGCTATAAAAGAAGGCAAAATCGTGATCAGGCTAGATTTCCGATATTAAATCAACGTTCGATACCCGCTTTGGGTGGTAAATAATGCTGTTAATTGAGAACATGCTGTGTTAAGCGATAGAAATCTAACCTCCTTGAATATAGGGGTGTGTCTGAGGATGGCAAACCGTGATCAGATGGAAAAAAACTGCAGGAGAAGGCTTTGATTAAGATGTTTGATGAGGCAAGGCTGTTCGATTTATTAACCTTTTGATACAAATCGTGTTGGAAGGGCGGATATTAATTTACACATTAAATATTGCAAGTTTGTTACAACCTTCTTGTCACTTTTTGGTATTTTCTTGATTGATAGAGGGCTATAGGCGTTTTTATAAATCGTCCTTGTTCATCATTATTAGGACCTTGATATGCCGTTATGGCAAAGAGTTATCATTCACAATTGCGTCTCCCTTTTCAGCTCTCTTTGTCTGTCGGACGGTATTCATAATGTAAAGGTCACGGGCTTTGATATTTGTTTTTCAAGGAAAATTAATTACGAGTAATAATTAGGCTTACTTCGAATAATTAAGTAGATTTTCCGTTGAATACAATCAGATATCTGCTTTGATGTAAGTCTGTTCAATTTGTTTATTCATACAAGTGCATTTTTCTGTTTTAAAACAAGATGTTTTAATGTTTCTTTTATGTGTTCATAGAATAGATTGACTACAAGTTCTTTATAATAGATCCACTGTACAATATTAGCCTTAAATCTACTTAAATGAATGCGTATGATAAGTAAGGGCCAATCTCAACAAAATCATTTAAAGACAAACCTTGATTAACCCATTACGCCAACAAATGGTGGGACACAATTCTCCGTTTAAACAGAGATTTATCGTGGTTGGCCGTTAAACGACTTTTGTGAGACCGGTCTTAAGTGTTGTAAATGAATGCAATAAATTGTTAATTAAATAACATAAGCTTTCAAAAATTTACTTTTGTAGTTAACATTTTAGCTGCAAATTTAAAAGCTGAAAAAGAGTTTCACAAATAATCTCTTATGAAGTCCCATTTTTTATAATTATTTTATTTTTAGTATTATTATCTCAATCATTCTCATTTACTCAAATAGAAGAATCCCAATATATACTATATTATTTTTTTGGGGGGAACATTCTATAATTCCCTATACTAAAATTTTCATAGTAAATGGAAAGTATCGAACATTCCAACATATTACTCTCACTGATGAACAATAACAATGTATTAAAATGAAAAGACTAAATAAATAAAACATGCGCAGTTAAATTTGCTTTGTGAATTAGTCAAAACATTGAAAATTTGAATCGCCAAGATAAAACTTTCACTAGAAATAACAGGTAAAATGGGAAAGGTGTAAAACCATTCTATTCTAATATTACTAGATAAATATATCAAGCTAAATCATGTCAAAGTAGTTAACGTTGTGACATTTTTGAGAGTTATTTAGTTTTAATCGTTTTTATTTTCTGAATTTCAAGTACACTAATAATGATTAGAAATTAAATTTAAAAATTTATATTTTTATGTCTTTTAATCGCGAAAGCATAATTATTTTAGGCAGTCATTTTACTGTATCATGTACAAATATTTATTAAATATTATTGAATATATTGTTTATTTTGATGTGTATATTTTGTAACTAAGTGTATCCTTATATAAAGATAAGCATTAAAACAAATTTAATGCTTATTACCATAGCAACTTTTTATTTTGTTTCAGAATAAATTCTCGTTCGGCATTAAAATTTAGAGTATGAATTATTAGACATAGAAAAAAAATTTTAATTTTTAACAATGGTTTTATTACAATGTATATAAATATTAAATTTGTCATTGGATATATTATTTTTAATATAGTATTTTCTTTCACCTTAGTGTAATCTTTTTAAAAAATTAAATAAAAATTGACACATTACTAATTGTTATTACTATTATAAAGATATAGTATTATCACTTACACTTAATGAATTTGTATTGTAAAAATAAAACACTTTTCTCTAATTATTTTTATTGTAATACAGAAGGTAAAATTTCCTTATATTAATTTTTCATACAATGAGCAAATATATTTTTGATGCAAACTACTTACATATAAATGGTAAAATGAAAGTGTAAATTTGTATAAATGCTAAAATAAAAGTGTAAATTTATATAAATGTTAAAATTAAAGTGTAAATTTATATAAATGTTAAAATTAAAGTGTAAATTTATATAAATGTTAAAATTAAAGTGTAAATTTATATAAATTGTAAAATTAAAGTGTAAATTTATATAGATAGTAAAATTAAACTTAAAAAAAACTTAAATTACTTTTTAAAAACCGTAAAATTTCATTTCTTTTCATATTACTATGAGGAAATTTATTTTCTTTCAGGTTAAGAAAATTGGAAAATTTTACTTTATAAATATACTTGAGTATAAATATAACTTACATATTACTATGAGGAAATTTATTTTGTTTCAGGTTGAGAAAATTGGGAAAATTTACTTTATAAATGTAATTTATATCATATTATATAGGCACTTAAAATAATTCATGTATCTCAAGACTGTTATAAAATATTTTTTAATTTTCTTACATAGTTAAAAGTAAATATTTCTACGCAATTTGATACCACTACTTTTTCCATATCTGAAATGAAATTAAGATTATAGTAAATTCAACTCTTTACATCAGTGATTCTCAAACTTTTTTAAGCTACCGTCACCCCCCCCACCTAAAGAGCCGAAGAGTATTCAACACCCCGGAGTCCAAATGTGTTCCGATGGCCGAATGGTCAGGGTGCTGTCCTTCGGAACCGGAGTTCGTGGGTTCGAATCCCACTGTGGCATGGATGTTCGTAGCCGTTCGGAATCGGCTTTAAGCAGTAGGTCCCGGTCTAATTAGCCCTCGTGTTGCAAAAAGTAGACCGTAGCGCTCCAAACCAAACCAAATGTGTTCAACTTACCCCCCTCCTTTTTGGCCTTTTATAATTGAGTAGGAGAAATACTCAATTATAAATGCAAAACGTTTAAGTAATTTTGTTCAATGGAGTTACACATGAAGTTTTTGTTACTGACACACGCTGCAGAAAAGCCCAAACGAATGCTATAGCCGATTGTTTAGAACACTGACCTTCGGTTCTGGAGTTCGTGGGATTGAATCTCACTGGGGGAATAAATGTTAGGAATCGGCTTTAAGTAGTAGATCCTGGTCTGAATAGCCCTCGTGTTTCAAAAGAGTATACCGTAGTTATCCAATCCAAATGAATGATGATGATTAAATATATTTTTCTGAATATCGGCCAATTTCACGCAGAACATAAAAATGAAAATAACTGGTTCTGACAACTCAGTGTAAGTTTGTTTGATTACTGATTAAAATTGTGTAAATTAGATAATTAATGTAATAAATTTATTTAGTATTTTTCAAATTAAATTTGAAAACCAATATCTTCTCACATCGCCGCCTTACCGCCCTAAACAAGTTGACTGCCCACCAACATCATCCCATTGCCCCCCGGAGGGCGGTATAGCCTCCGTTGAGAAGCAGTGGTTTACATCATGTACCTATTCATACGTAATTTGAACAGTAGAATGTGGTTTCTTAAGTTACATATTTTGTTTATGTGTACAATATCTTACAAACTATTCCTACTAGCTTTAGGAAAATTCGTATACTATGTAAATACGCATATACTATTATTAATGCATTAAATAATTTAATTATTGCCATTAAGTTTATTTTAAAACTTTTAATATTAAAAATTTAGTCAATTTTTATATTTTTAACCGTTTTTCACTATGATTTCCATGTAAATAATTTATTTATTCAAGTATTTTGTAATATAGTATTATCACTTACACTTAATGAATTTGTATTGTAAAAATATAATACTTCTTTCTATTTAATTGTTCTTATTGTAATGCAGATCATAAAATATTTCTTATATTAATTTTTCATACAATGAGCAAATATATTTTTTGGTGAATACTACTTAAATATAAATCGTAAAATGAAAGTACAAATCTGTATAAATGGTAAAATGAAAGTGTAAATTTATATAAATGGTAAAATGAAAGTGTAAATTTATATAAATGGCAAACTGAAAGTGTAAATTTATATAAATGGCAAATTGGAAGTGTAAATTTATATAAATGGCAAATTGAAAGTGTAAATTTATATAATTGGTAACATGAAAGTATAAATTCATATAAATGGTAACATGAAAGTGTAAATTTATATAGATAGTAAAATGAAAGTTTAAAAGAAGACTTAAACTACTTTTTAAAAACCATAAACTTTCATTTATTTTCATTTTTCGGCTCATAAATAATCCTGAATCAACTTAAGGAGGACTTCAAAATGAAATTTCAAAAATGTCATTAGTTGAGGCTAATTATGAAAATAGGGGGATAAAAAAAACTAGGAATCTAGGTCAAACTATGAGGATGATATTGAAACATATTGATAAGACAAGTTTCACCTCAGTATCCGCCCACTATTCACGATATTCTTAATGGTCGCAGAAATATAAGGCTGAGGTCTCTATTACTGTTATTAATTACTTTCAAGCTTCACCTTGCGAAGACGTTGATAAAGCTGTAAACCTCTAATATTCAAAGGAACGATATAAAAAGTTGAAAGGAAGAGGCGGATCCTTGCGGATTGAGAATTATAGTTTTATAAAGTGGGCCAAGAGAAGGACACAGACGAGGGAATTATGACATAGATTGACATCTTATAGGTGAAAGGAATGACTAAGAAATAATATGTCATCTAATAAATGAAAGAGACTGCTTGCATGTTTATCACCAGATTTTCAATCAGATAGAACTAGATTGTAAGTCGTCAAAATATTATTATCAAAATAGATTCTTTTTTTCAGTCGCATCACAAATAAATTTTTCTTTTAATAAATATTTTTTTCAAGTATTTTAATTAGACAATACTTTAAACAAATAATTTAGTTTTGTCATCTTAACACACTGTCTGCGGGACAAGTACTAGTACATTTTCTGACGATTGATACTTGAGCGCCGGTTACGTACTAGTACGGGTTAGTGAAACATGTTTTTTTTTTTGTGGGCTCAAAAATAACGATATGTACAGAAAAACGAAGCCGAATGTTCTTGTCTACTATATAGATTCTGGAAAAAATTAGACAAATAAAAACTAGTTTTTACATTATTAGTTTTATGATTGCTCTTTTCATTTTTTTATAATGTAAAAATATTTATATATAACATAATTCGAAAAAAATAAAATTATATACTACTATTTTTATTTGATTTTTAATATTTACGATACCATTATAAATTTATCCCCAAAAAATATATTTTTTGCTTGCAAAAATTTTATAGTTGTTATTTATATATTTCTATTTATATGTTTGTTTATATATTTCAATGTAAAATACGAAAAGTTGGTTAAAAAATTAAATAATTTTCGATCTATTGAGATTTAAATGAATAACTAAATTTACGAGCAAAACGCCCGCTCCTGGTACAGTTCCGCTGGGAAATGTATCCGCACACAATGTGTTAAAAAAATATATTTTTATGAATAACGAAATATGTACACCAAATAAAAAATAATGAAATTTACTCACCTAAAATATGACTTTTGGGATATATAAACTATTAACCAAACTTTTATATCAGATTGAAACTAATCATCTTTTTAAACCTGTTATCCTCAGTTATATTAACACAATAGATTTTGATTTATACACTCCGATAAACATTTAATTTTGTACACTTTTCAACTTCTTAAGTTTTTTAATGTATTTTTTTATTTTAGATTTTAGATTTTCAGTATATAAGGATATATTTAGCCTCAATATGAATGAATTGAATATGATAGAAAAATTCTGCTTTTAATTTATTTATTTCAACAGTTATCTCGTCAATGTAGCATATTTTTATTTATTCTTTTTCTATCTATGATTTTTTAAAGCTATATTATTTGAAACACTAAGGCTCAACATTTTTTTAAAATTAGAATCTTAATAAAAACAGTTGTTAAAATTTTATTGGAAAAAAACTGATCTTTTATTTTAGGATAAATAGGAAAAAGACTGTTATAAGGAGTTTCTATAGGTACTATGTTCTGTTAAAGGGATAACAAATTCTCAACAAGTTGAAATTTGACAGAAAATTCGACACTTCTAGCACAGTGACAGGAGAAATGTAACTAAGAATTGGAAACAAAATTATTTTCTTAATATAGTAAAATTATTGCCTTAATATATGCTTTAATAATTACTGATAACATTAAACGTATTTTAAAATAACATTCTTTGAATCATATTAATATTTAGAGTACTCCAGGTGCATCTGAAACAGATTACTAATTCATCATAAGTGTTCCTTATGTCAGCAGTTCTCAACATTTCTTCGTCACAGCACATTTGTCGGACTAAAAATATTTCAAGGCACGGCTACTCTTAAAGTGGTTTGTATACGAAGTAATATTAAAACATCACTGTAATTTTAATGCTCATTTGTCTTTAATGCAACGTATAACATTGTTTAGATGAATTTTTCATCATTTTTTGATTATTGAAGTGACATTCACGGCACAACAGGATACCACGTCCTTATGGCATATAAAACAGAAGTTAGTTTAAACTAATGTGTTTAGAAACTTACCCTCTGCAAATTATGTTTAAATGAACGATAACAGACATTTTATAAAGGAAATTGTATGTTTACATTATTATTTCTTTCTCATAAAACTTTTTTATGAATGGTCATGAAAACAAGAGTTTATTTTAATATCTAAGAGGTGTCCTAGAGATAAAAATTGCCAACTTTGTGTAAAAGATATGTATATGGAATACTTTTAAGATAAGTTTTTTTAAACTATTATTAATTAAGGTTTATTTAATTTTTACAATTTTGCCTGGAAATCTTAATTGGGTTTAGGTAGATATAAATATTAATGATATATTAAAATTTCGTACAAATTCATTAAAAATAAACTAAATCATTTTCCAACTATTGCCTTAAAAGTCGTGATTTTCTTTTGCTTCCTTATATGCAAAAAATAAATAAGTAAAACATTTATAATGTGTAGAAAATTCACCCCTAATTTGGTACCTATAGTACCTTAGAATTGAAGTTTTCATATGTTAAATTAATCTTACACAACAAATTTATCACAATGTTATTCTACTCAATACAAACAAGTATTAAAAAAATTCCAAGTAGTTGCTTCTTAATTTTAAAGGAAAGATTATAAGTCACACTTCATCAGTTCTGAAGATTAGGGTAATAGGGTAATATGGGATTAATTAATAATTCATTAATCATTGCTCAGAATGTCATCAATATACTATTCTTTGCACAGAATCTATTTTCCATGGGACATATTCAATATTCGATGACGAACCTTCATAAAAATCTTATGCGTTGGTGTCATCAACAGATTGTTAATAAATCATGTGTATAATAAGTGTATATTATTAGTTTATAAGGCAATATTTTAGTCTAGTTAAATTTAATTAGTAATATTTCTAAAAAACTAAATCCAAAATTTGGTCCTGCAATCAGACTTAGCAAATATATTTATTCATTGAGAAATTCATATTCTCATGAAAATGCTCCCATTATTTTTTAATATTTATCCCATGTGGGAGTAATTGAATGCTAGGGAAGATTGAGAATTGTTGTTACCGGTGCCCCTTGAACAAACCAAGCACGTAGGCCAGAGGCCACACGAATTAAAGGGAAGGAGTGCGTCTTTCGTTTGTCAAGCACAGTTAGGATGAAAGAAGGCCTTAGCTCAAGTGGGTCCTCGTAACAGAGAAGAAGGGGTCAAGTAGAAGACCAATAGACCAGGCCTGCTACCCCTAGAGGTATTAGTTAAAAACTGGGAGGACATTGTGACCATGAACATATTTTAAATGTCCCAGTCATCATTAATGAACATGTCAGATATCAGGCAGCTCGTTGTTCGAGCTCCGAACCCACAACCTCCAGCTATGACATAGTTGCCTTTGCTAACTGAGCAGTTACGCTTCAGATTGAAAGTAAAAATAAGTTACTAAAATAATGCTTCACATCAACTCTTGAAGACAAAGTGTTACACTGAAAACAATGTTTTGTTTGCAAGTTGCAAATGAGCGCTTTCTGATATTTTAATGAGTGCTGAAGCAAATTATGAGCCAAATTTACTCTTTTCGATATAAATTCTTTTGCAATTAAAGAGTTCATTTCAGAATATGCTGAGTATTTTGATAAAAATCTCACTGTTCCCAACATATAACTTCAATTAAAGCAGTTGTACTTCGATACGCAGACATTAGGTCCTACTTACGTAAACTCTACAGAACTAAGTTTAAGGGGTGTCCGTAATGGAAACATTTATACACCAACTTCATTATTTCATTTATATCATTTATTTGATTTAATATATATTTCATTGACTGATTTTTTATTTAATATATATTTCATTGACTGGTTTTTTATTTAATATATATTTTAATGTATTTAATTGGGATTTTATATCATTAATCTCGCTATACTTGAAACAAATTATGAAACAACACTGTTCTATATACTTATTGTATATCAAAGATATAAATTATTGATGGAAAATATTTATTTTTATAACGTTATTTTAAAAGCAATATCTTAGGTCGTGAGAAAAACCTCATTGATAAAAAGGGATACTGTATGAAAAGAAACTTTAAGTGCTTTCTAAAGGAATTACTCCCTTCAAAAAGGTTTTATAAAAGTATTTTTACTTTAAATTTCTCTATTAAATAATATATTCTTATGGAGTAAAGTGAAACTGGAATTCAGTAAAACAAAAATGAATAAAATAAAACATAACTCTCTCGCCTTCATCACATGGAAATGAAAATAAAATCCAAGGACATTTGTCTCGGCACGGAATTTTAATGTCACAATTTTAAATTTTCGAAGTAATGACAACGTAATTGTTATCTACGAGAGGTGAGCAATAAAGTGTGAAGAGCATGCACTGTCATATAGCAAATTAAAAACACCTAATTATGATAGGACTTAGTAAAGAAAAAATATTTATCACCTTCAAGGATCGCTGACACTAAAACTGGAGAAACACGATATTTTTATTTTATTTACGCTTCTAGTCATATCTTGTTTGACTGAACATGGTACGAGTAAGCACGTTAAAAGCAAACTATTTTTATTGCACTATGTCACATGGAAGTCTACGCTAATGCGCTAAAAGAAGTTATTCATGTTTAGTCTTTCAAATTTCCAACAAATTAAAATATTTCGCAGTGTAGACATTTTACACTGTTTATGTGACTTTCTAAATATTTAGTTATAAAATTATACACTCCTATAAATTGAAGTATAAAAAAATCAGACACGTTAAAATGTCTTAATACAAGTTTTTTTAATTCAATATTTTAATTATTTTATTGATTAAAAATGTTTTTTGCAATTTTCAAAATTTATCTTAATTTTATCTTGTTATTACATAAATGTTTCGAGGTATTTCGAAATTATTTTTTCGATTGGTTAGCTAGAGAATTTACAGGAAAAACATTTCATGCAAGTTAAATTTTCGGGAGGAATTCAGAATTTTCTAAATTGAGTTTTCATAATCTAAATGAGGCTTAATCTTATAAAAGATACATGAGTTTGTTATACATTTAAAGTGTTTGATGAAACGTTTGTCGAAATGTATAAAAATTAAGCTAAGTCGTACCTTTCACCAACACAAATTTGAATATTTTGTTTTAAAAACAGTCATTTAAAAAATATTTTTTAGTTATACTTCAAAATATTTCTGCAACGTTTCATAACTCTGAGTTAGTTATGTTTAGAAAGTTTTACATCACCTATCTTCTCTTAGAGGTAATGGGGGTAAATTATAATAAAACTGGGGGAAAATTTAAATTATTTTACTACTTACAAAGTATAGTTATCTATGCATCGCTTTAAAATATACTATGTGTTATACTTTATAAATAAATAAAGTTTTTATGTGTCATACTTTAATATATGTGTACAATATTTCCTAACTGAGTCAATTATATTTAGAAAGTTTCTTAGCACCCACATTCTCTTAAAGACAATGGGGGTGAATAATAATAAAACTGGGACAAAATAAAAATTATTTTCTTATTTTTAAAGTATACTTATCTATGTATCGGTTTAAAGTATGTATAGTAATACAATATAGTATATGTAAGTCGGTATAAAGTATCTATATGTTATACTTTGTAAACCAATCAAGTATGTTATATGTTATACTTTGTGTGCAAATAAAGTATGTTATATGTCAAACTTTAATATATATGTACAACATCTCATACTTCCGAGTCAATTATTTTTAGAAAATTTCATAACGTACACATTCTATTAAAAGCAATGAAGATAAATAATAATATAACTGGGGCAAAATAAAATTATTTTATTATTTATAAAGTATAGCTATCTGTGTTTCGCTTTAAAGTGTGCTATATGTTATCATTTGTAAGCTAATAAAGTATGCTATACGTCAAACTTTAATATAGATGTACAACGTTTCATAATTCTGAGTTCATTATTTTTAGGGAGTTTCATACCGCCCACCTTCTTTTAAAGGCAATGAATGTGAATAATAATAAAACTGGGGCAAAATAAAAACTATTTTATTATTTATAATGTATATTTGTTTATGAATCTGTTTTTTTTATGAATTTATTGAGTTAAGGGTATGTTCTTTTATTTTATTACAAATCATAGGTTTTTTTTTTATATGAGGTTAAAAATATACAAACTCCTAGGTTTTAAAAAGAAGTACTTTGTACAGGAAGTCGTTATAAGAATTTTATTGTTATAACAACTGTCTATTACCTTTCAACCATCAATTTTCAACTAAGACAATTTATGAATTGTTCTACTTATGTAATATATTTTATTTTACTATTTGCCACACAATACACTGCTTTTAAAGACTGACATGACAGACGAGACTAATTTTCTCCTCTAACAAGATATTATGTTCATAATTGTATTAATAACAACTTTAATTACGTAAGTATTTAAAGTCATTTCTTTTGATGTATATATTTCTTTAAGTGCTGCTGCTTTTGTTTAATCATATTTAAATTGTAGAGAGATTTATAAACCCAAATGAAATATTTTTTACGGACAGCATTTAATTTATAATTATGATACTAATTACTACTTGCAATTAAAAGGTTTAAAATACAACTAAGAGACCGACAAAATATTTAAACAAAGGCCTCCTGTATTCATTCCTATTTCACACTTTTGGTATGCTTCAAAACTCCAGTTTATTATACTCGTATAATGACCGCAAATTATGATATCCTTTCTTCAAAAAATATGATGTAGACCCAACGTTTTCTTATACACCTATTAAATTATGTAGAATTTTTGTTGCATTTCATTTAAAATTATTATTTGAATGTGAGATACGACCCTACAACTCTTTAATAAAAAGTGGACTGTTACATAATTGCTAAAATATTAGCTTTTAATAACATGAAAAGTTTATACAATAATAATTAAAGGATAGAATTAAACAATAAGTGGTACATATCAGTTCAAAAATAAGTAGAGAATAGCATTCCCATTTGACGGAGTCCAGTATATTAACACTAAACATACCATACAACGGGTCAAATGACCCATAAGGTATATGTAAAAATTCTTATTCTTCGTGTTTATAATACATAAAAGTTGACTTTTATGTATTATAAACACAATAAGAATTTTTAATTCATTTCTCATCGCATATTTTACATATACCTTATGGGTCATTTGACCCGTTATATGGTATGTTTAGTGTTAATATCCATTATATTGATATTTTTCGTTATATAGAATGAGGATTGAAATCAAAAATGCCGGTGCAAACCTGTCTACAGATGTTACAACAGCCGAAAATCCCAAAATTTCAACTTTCTATAGCTAATCATTTGCAAGTTATGACAAGACGCATTAAGAAACGTTATATAGAAATTTTTCATTATGTAGAAAGAAGATCGCAAACAAAATGGAAACGCACAACTAGGTGTTATAACAGTCCAAATTATAACCTCTTTTTATACATAGCAGCCTAAAGCCTCTAGATTGGCTGCAGGTGTGAGAGATTATTTGTCATAAATACTAAAAAAATAATACTAATAGTAATAAAATTTATAATATTGATAATATTAAGTCATTGTTTATAATGTAAAAAAATGGAAATTATTTTACAGATATTTTCATGTATTATAAATTTATTGTTGAGATTATCTTAATCATCTTTGGAATTTAGTCTTTGTAAAAAATGTATTGTATAGCCCCTGTAACTATGGTGTAATAATAATTTTTATATTGTAAATATTTAATATCTCGCAGAGGCCTCAATGTAAATTTACAAAAAAAAATTTTTCTAGCGTGGATTCAGTTGATGTAAAGAAAAGTAAGGCAAAGCTTGATTTACATTGCAGTAAGATTTTCTATAGACCCAGTAAAGTCGTATTAACGAAAGGGGTACTTCTTTCCTCCTTGGCTTCGGCAGTCAGGCACCATTTATGGGTTGGATGTAGTTCAAAGTATTTTCCAGTACTAAATACCAAATTTCAGTTCTCTACATCTAATTCTTTTTCTGTTACTCGAAATACGTACGTATATACAGAAGTCGCATCAAAACTAGTCAAAATTAATTTAGGGAGGATCAAAATGAATTTTTAATATATTCACAATTTAAATTAAATTTAGAAAAAAAAAAGAAAGAAAAAAAAGAATGCACTATAGTAAAAGGCGAGACTTGTCAAAATTAATTCGGGCATGGTTTAGATTATTGGTTCTCAAAGGAGACGATATCTCCCCGATACTGACTGAAGTGAAATTGTTTGAGGCTTTAAGTAGGGGGCGATGGGAGCATGTTTTGGTTTTCAAATTTAGTTCCAAAATTATAAAATAAATTAATTTCATTAATTACCTAATTTACACGATTTTTACCATTAATAAAACTAATTTACACGATGATACCAAGACCAATAATTTTCATTCCCTAGGTTCTCATTTACAAAGTTGAGGGACATTCAGAAAAGTATATTTAATCAAATCTGATGTGTAACTATATTGAAGAAAATTACTTAAACATTTTGCCTTTTATAATTGAGTATGTCTCATTCCCAATACTTTAAATTACAAGATTTTTTTTACAAAGGGGGGGGGAGTTGAACCCATTTCGCTCCGTAGGAGGGGCTGCAGCTTAAAAATGGATGAGAATCCCTGATCCAGATGGATATTTACTTGGAGTTTGTAGACGGATAGTTTCCACGATTACAGTACTGCTTTTACCTCACGTAAGGCAGTAAAACGGAAAGAGAAAGAAACCTTTTAATGAAATATTTCATATGGTATGAGATAAGAAAAGAATATATAATAAATAGAGCTAGTTTCTACAAAATAAGTTTATTTATCAACTAAATTCATAATCCCCGATCAAATAGATTGGAAATTAATGTCAGAATATTTTAAACAAATTAAATTAATACAAATTTTCGGTTAAGATGAACACAATTTTGCTGTCGACGAATTGTTGAAAAGATTGTTATTTTCCGATTTGAATTGGTTAGTATTTTTTTTCTAATAGCTAAGAATTTTTTTTCCTTTTGTTCGATATGAGTGTTATCAAGGTAAAACCTTTTACTTTCTTCAGAACACGAGATTATTCAGTGGAGATGGTCACTTCTTCCCCATCCTTAAATTGTATATGATGTTCAATTGTATTTTAAAGTATACCATGATAAAGATAAGTTGTAAACATCTACAATGCTATATTTTCAAATTGAAATAGGAATTTGTAGTAAATTTTCATTAAAAAACTTCTATGATGCTGCATTGTATTTTGTTTTCACTCTCCCAGATTTTAAAGTTCATCTTTAGTACTATTAATACGAACTACAGTTGAGAAAAGTTTTAATGGATCCTCGAAATTCATTCTAACGATGTTTGGCTATATATAGTATTTACTTTTTACTGTTTTACACTATTTGATTATCATTTAAATGGTATATTACTTATTCATAAATAGATGTATTTAAAGTAATTTAAAACAATTTTACTTTTATTTAAAATAACAAATATATTATTTAAAAAGTATACGTTTAAGGAGAGGCAATTTGTCTTTTTGTCCGGAACGACGTAACCACTAGAGCGGACGCTGATGCGATTTCTTAAAAGCCC
This sequence comes from Pardosa pseudoannulata, assembly GCA_032207245.1. Lineage (NCBI taxonomy): Eukaryota > Metazoa > Arthropoda > Arachnida > Araneae > Lycosidae > Pardosa > Pardosa pseudoannulata. Next base: position 168,292,448 of record CM063505.1, read on the forward strand.
CAAGTAAACACTTGTTCCGAAGTGAAAGTGCCGGCCTCTCATTTACTCCCTTACTCCGCCCTTCTTTGTGACTTTCTTTTAATAGAGGGCGGAACCCCTTAAAAGCCCCGACAGTTGGCCAAAAGTACTCTCTTTCTATTACCGGAAAATGATTTTAGGCTTTTCAAAGCGGTTTTCTTCGTCTAAAGAACATTTCTAAAGCCCTTTGTGATGTACCAAGGTGAGAAAATGGTATCATTGTGGTTAATGACAGGGGTTTCGGGAGATTTTTGTTATCTGTGTATTGGGATGTTATTGATTTTTAATGTATTTTTAGCTGAAGCAGATGAAATATTGGTGGGAAGGGCGATTTGTCAAAAGTTCCGATGAGAACTCTAGTGCCCTACATACAACCTTAAAATAATCGTCTTTATATATTGTTCCTATTCTTTACTACACAAGATTATCGATATTCCTTTTCTGAATTTTACTAGCAAAATATTAATAACTAAATTATTCGATAACCAAATAAAATTAACATTTGCCAGTAGTAAGGACTGCGGCACTATCTGTTGCATATGGATAAAAAGATTAAAAGCCATCGAAAATTGGATTAAATAATCAACAGTTTTTAAGAATGTTTTATAAAATATTTACCTATTTTCCTTACACAGTGGTTAATAACAGCTAATCGTTGATTAAGAAACAAAGATTTTCTGGTTAATAAATGCAAATTAACTTTATTAGACTGATTAATAAGACCTGATAAAAGATCCCTGTATACCATGGTACAAAGAAGTTAAAAATCAATTTCTAATTTGTAACTACATGAAAGTTAATCTCTGATTACTCTTACCCAAACATAAGAAATATTCACTTTGTTTCAGGCAAATTTCTAAACAATACTGATTATAGCGTATAACAGAAGCTCTCATGACATGAAAAGGCATGAAAAAGAACTCATTTCATTGAAATCAATCTTTCATTTTGTTCTTTAAAATGTACTTTCGAATAAATATATCAGATTATAGTTCTCCGTTCTTTTCTTGAAGAATTTGGTATTTTAAAATGAAAAGTTTCTTAAATAAAATTTTTCTGAAAGAGAGTAAATGTTTACTTGAATTTCGAAATACGGATGGAATGAACTTTACTGTCTAAAATAGGAATTTAAATTAAAACATCGAACTTTCGAATAAAATCTAACATTAATGCTAACTGAACCCTAATTCTGCTAAATTCTATGTAAGTGGTCTGCAAGCTAAGAAGCATGATTCACCTAGTGACCCACTGGCAAAAGTTTAGTAACAATTACACAGTTTTTAATAACAATGATCGGTAGATATTCTTGTTAACGAATTAAAGTGGGTGCTTTCAATTTGATGAAACAGCCATCAGTCAACTGAACTCTGCGAGATGAGCCGAACAAATGAAAAGCAATATGCTTACTTTGAACTAAACGAGACAGATCTCAATGGACATGACAACGTGACTTCATGAAAACACAAGAAGGGAAATTAGCATTTCCATTTCAGTTATCAACTTTAAATCTGTTAAAATTATTAAGGTATATATTTGATATTTAATGTATATTGAATTATCCCGTTTGCATAATGCTTTATTTATGTATTCTAAGATAATGCGCAATATAACATATAAGTGGTGTGACCCACCATCAAATTTTTATCTGTCTCCTTAGTATAATTTCTAAATGTTTTGGCAGATTTTCTTCTTCTGTTTTTTTTTCGCATCACAACAAAACTGTTCTATGCAATTAATTTTATTCGTACAGGCAAACTTAAATAAATTTGTTATAGAATACACTTCTGTTTATGAAATCTAAAATTTTTTAAGGTGCGTGTATAAAGAGGAATAGTAAATTAATATCTTTACGAACATAATATTGTTTCATATTTCATAACTTACTGAAGTGAAGAAATCCGAAAAAATTTAAAATAAAGGTTACCATTTTGAGAGACAAATTGAAAACAAATATATCTTGCTTGTAAAAGTTTCCTTTTGAATGATTTATTAAGACATTGATTTATGACTAAATGATTACTTGTGAACTTAAAATTTGGCTGTATGATATTTTGAGAAAAAAGAAAGTTCTTCATAGAAATTCTGAGCAATTTTAAGTTGAAATAAATGCAGCAAATGGTTAAATATAAAATCATACAAATATATGAGAGGAATTAAAATCAGATAAAATATTTCTCCATTGAAAGACCTGGTAAAAGAGAAGTGAAATTACACACATATATATATATATATATATATATATATATATATATATATATATATATATATATATATATGTATGTATATATATATATATATATATACATATATACATATATATATATACATTTACATACATATATATATATACATACATACATTCATACATATGCATACATACATACATATTGTAACGGCGTGATTTAGTGGTATCGTCATCAAAGAACTTTGCTTTGAAAGGTGGACTTGTGTGGATACAAAAGGATTGTTTTCTAAGGCACCATGAAGTCTACACGGCCGTGCACTATAGTAAAGGAACAATATACCAGACGACACGGTAAGGTCACTGACAGCTCAAAAAATGATCGCGGGAACGACAAAGGATTTGCCGCTTCTCAGATGTAGCCGCTAAGAATTCCAGCGACCCCTGGCTTTGCGGCCGATGATGGTTTAACCAGGACCAATCCAGTTGGTCGAAGATGAGGTCATCGCTAGGTGACCCAATAATAAAATTGTGGGTGAGGCCCCTCCCCTCGAAAGAGACAAAGAAGATTTTTTTTTTTTGAGAGAAGTTAGTTAGCTAGCAACTAGCTAATTCAGAGGTCACCTTGACCAGTCTCTCTACCGGAGAGTTTTTTTGCTATAATCCCACCTTGGGATCTTTTCCTTAAGGAGTAGCCCGCATCGGCTAACTCTGAGGTCGCCTCGACCAGTCTCTCCATCGGAGAGTTTCATTTAGCGAAATCCCGTCTTGGGATAAATCTCTTGCTGAGATTGAAGCTATAACCTGTGCTTTGGGTTTCCGTATTCTAATATAATCCTCTTCAGGATTGTTGCTGTTTCTTCAGAACTAACTGTGCTAGATCTTCTACCTGTACTTCAGCGAACTATCGAGGGAGCTACGAATTGTTTCTTCCGTCTAATCACCCATATTTCGGCAGAGACTGAATTTAGTTTAGGTACCCGTCTCTACTCAGACCTACGTGTACTAATCACTTACCTGTGATCAGAGTGTTTTTTTATAGTTGTGAAATGATGTATATCATTTAACTAAACGGTATTACAGGTTTTAAAAAAATTGATGAATATAAGTACTCACGTAAAAGAGGAAAAATGTTAAACTATTTTTACCTATTTGTCTCGATTTTTATGCTTACCAAATAACTGATTATGTCTAAGGTAAATAGCTTAATTCTCTGGAAACAGCACATTTTGCTCTGCGTTTATATTTTTAGGTTCGGAATTAGCTTTCCAATATTTAGAGTTACTCACGATTTCAGATTTTTTTTATATATATATAAAGAAAAAGAAGATTGCTTCTGCTTCAAAAACCACAAACATTAGGCCTCAGTCGACAAAAGTCGCGCTAATGCAAGGTATTTAGAATGATGAATGAGACCCTAACCTCTAAACTTTTCGACCTCTGGATGAAGTTAAAAGTGAAAGCGGCTGTTAAAAAAGGAAAGTTAACGACGAAGTCGCGTGCACTGGATGAAATCTTCCAGCGCACCCCCCCCTTACCAACCCACCACAGTAATTCCCCCTTGTGGTTAATTGCTACAATTCAATACACAATTCATAAAGCATTAAATGTTTCAAACTAACGGTAGCTACCTAATTAGCCCTGTCACCTCTAGGGTTAACTAAAATGATTGGGCAAAACAAAATACTGCCGCACGATTTCTTCATTGCTAGAATTAACAAGAATTGAAGGGAATGAAAGTTGTTTTAGTTGGACTTTTTCCACCATTCTCAATTTCGTAGAAGGAACTAAGTGAGAATAATGTATGTTTCTTATGTATTAAATAACTAATTTCTGATATATTAAAAAAGTTGAAATGCAATGGAGAAAGGAGGATGAAATTTAAGACTAAAAACTACAATTTTTATTTATTTTGTATAAAACTTCTGGCCATTGATTTCAGCGACTTAACTAAGTTCTTTGGCGCCCTTGGCAAAAAAAACTGGCCTGCAACCCTACCGCCAAATATAATGAGGAAATATATAAACATGTTTTTATTTCTTTATCACATCATTAGAATGAACTCACAAAATATTTTGTTAATTCTTAAAATGTTCCTAGCACATTAATTTTTAATTTTTCTTCTATTTTTACCTGATTAACACATTAAATATTTTTGAACACTCTGGAAGCATTATTTTTCTCCTAAATGAAATAGTTTATTTGCGGCGATTATGTTTTATTTGTAAACTAAATTTTCATAAAATATTGACGAATTCCTAAATTTAAATTTAGTTTTAATAACTGTAATAAATTCAAAATTTAAAATGAATACCCGGATTTATATTAAGTCATTTTAGGAGCCTTTGGTAAGCATTTTATAAAAATCTATAACATGTTATTAGTCTCTAGAAGCACTTTAAAAAATAAGAAAATTCATAAAAAAAATTCTAAACACTTTGGATTTTATAAATAAAATCGGATTTTTTAGTAACAAAATTATTTTTCAACTTATTATTTCAACTCTGATCGAATCGTCCCCTTTCGTATCCCATTTTCATCACAGTGCGGCACACTTATGACTGAAGCACCCGTGGCAAATGCCACCTTTGCCACACCTTAATTACAGCCTTGGAACGAAAAATATCTTTGCATTGTATTTTATGGAGTTCTGATTAACTGTGTTAATTAACAATACAGGACATAAACTGACAATATGAAGGTATGCAACGACAAATGAACGAATTTTAATTTTTAGTTTATGTGTAGCTTTTCTATGTTGATAACTTCCTTAAGTTTATTTTCAAAGGTTCACTTACAGCTATTTTACTAAAATATGTATCTTTGCATAAACAAATTATTAGTTCTTAAATTAATTCTATTTTGGTGTCAGTATATTTTTCTCTAGATTATAACTTCTCATTCTCTCGCCTTATATTTAAGTTACATTTTTCAATGACTCAATTCCGATATAGCATCCTAATCGTTCGGATTTCTTCATTGTACTCATATAGTTTTGGTCTGTTTTGTATGCCTTGGTCATAAATTCCCTTCATAAATCCTAATAAATTATGGACCAGTTCTAAACTGCTGCAAAAATCCATGACAGCAGAAAGCTTGAAATCCCTTGACTCCTCAAAGAAAAGCAGCGTTCTAACTGCGCGAAATGCTCCATTCTAATCATGAAATGCATTAATTATGTTATTAAAGTGGTTTTATTTTTGAAAAGTATATATTTTTCTGTGTTCCAACTACTTTAACCAAAGAGCCAAAAAATAAAAGCTGGTATAGTCATACTTATGCAAATAAAGAGATAAGGAACCATTCAGAATACGGCGCTATGATCAGCAATGCTTATATTGTCGGTTACTGCTTCTACAATGATAGGTTATCAAGATTTAAATGATGGGACATACTACCTCCGAGGTAGCGATTAAATCTGGATTTTCCAGTACGACCATCTCACAAGTGTACCATGAATATCGATAATCTGGTAAAACATCAAATCTCTGACATCACTGCGGACGAAAAATAGATCATGCAAGAATGGGACCAACGATGACTGGGGAGAATCATTAAATGTGACAGAAGTGCAACCCTTTAATAAATTGCTGCAGATTTCAAAGCTAGGCCATCATGATATGAGGGTCGTGCAGTTGGAGTGGTATGGGACCCTTGATAAGTCTAGATACGACTATGACAGGTGACATCTACGTAAGCATCCTATCTGATCACCTGTACCCATTCATGTCCATTGTTCATTCCGATGGACTTGGTGAACTCCAGCTGGACAATGAGACAACACCACACTTCTAGAATTGTTACATAGGGGATCCAGAACACTCTTCTGACTTTAAACACTTCCAATGGCCACCAAAATCTCCAATCATGAACATTATTGAGCATACCTGGGATGACTTACAATGTGCTGTTCAAAAAAGATCTCCACTACCTAATACAGTTAAGGATTTTTGTACAGCCCTGCAGGATTCATGGTGTCAGTTACCTCCATCACTACTTCGGACATTATTTGAGTTCTTGCCGCGTCTTGTTGCAGCATTTCTGTGTGCTCGATGGGTCCTACACGATATTGGGCAGGTGTACCAGTTTATTTTGGCTCTTCAGTGTAAATGCACATATACACACAAATATATATATATATATATATATATATATATATGCATGAAATATATTAAAATTTTTACCCCTAATATGGCTATCTAAAATTCTCTTGTTTTCCGTCTCATTTTTAAGCCGAACGTTGGCCGATTGGTTAGGGCGCTGATCGTCGGAACCGGAGTTCATGGGTTCGAATTCCACTTTGGCATGGATGTTTGTAGCCGTTCGGAATCGGCTTTAAACAGTAGGTCCCGGTCTCATTAGCCCTCGTGTGCAAAACAGTAGACCTTAGCTCTCCAAACCAAACCTTCTCATTTTTAATACCTAATTTACCAGTAGTAAAATGCCAGTTGAATGAGTGTTCATCGATTTGAATTATTTTTAAACGTTTATGAAAACTAATACTACAATAAAGCTTAATTTTCTGTCCACTGGCCATATTTTTCAGGTATCCTTTTAAAAAGATTTCGCTTCTCCAGTAACTGATTGCTGCTTGTTTGGTTGTCGAGCTAGCTTAAATGATCAAGGCTCACTCTTGCCTCTCCAAAACCACTTAATAATCTCTAGTGTCATGGGAAAATAATTACGTCACTTGCTCGTTATTGGGTTCAACATAGATGTTCTTGTACCATTCGATGCAAAGCTATTCACTTGTGATGAATGTAACTTAAACGCATGTGTGATCTTTAATAAATGTAAAGGTCCACAGTTCTCGATTCGTGATTTTATTGATGGCTCACGACTGCATTTAGATTAGGAGTTCTGTTTTTGCTCAGAATGTCCAGGCAAGATAAATAGTAGAAGCTAATCCTCAATGTAATAGTTGAAATATAGTATAACTGTGTGTGTGTGAGAGAGAGAGTGAAAGAGTGAGTGAGTGAGTCAAGCTGTGACACTAATGAAACTGAAAGCATCTTGAATAACGCTAACAATAAACTCAATACTCATACTTTTGTTTTCCTAAATGTCCAAGAATATAACAACGCACCAAATCGCTAAACATAGAACAACTTTTTGGCGAGAAGCAACCAGTCACCTGATTCATATTGTTCTGCCTTTAATTCTGGCGTGCTCTCCAATTAAATAGAATAACTCACCCCAAGATCCTTGAGCATTATAAAAGGGTTCACTCTCTTTTTATTAATTACACCTTCAATGTTTACCTTTAACCTTTAGTATTTAAAACCTGACATACACGTATATATGTACACACACACACACACACATATATATATATATATATATATGTACATATATATATATATATATATATATATATATATACCTATATATATATATATATATATACATATATATACATATATATACCTATATATACACATGCATATATACATATATACACATATACATATATATATGTACATATATACATGTACATATATACATGGAAATACATATACACACATATATATACACTCACATATATATATATATATATATATATATATATATATACACACACATATATATATATACATAGATATATACACACATATATACATACATACATACACATATATATTAGTTTAAGTAGAATTTCGTCTCATTCACAAATTATTAGTTCTTTTATCGGATTTTTTTGTCTTCTTTAAATTGCATCTTATGCTTACCCCGAATCTTTTACTTTCTTGAAGTTCGAAACAATTTACAAATTTACACTCGAAGAAAAAGTCAAGATAAAATCAAATAAATAAATTATATTTATTCCTCCATGAGCCTTTCAAAAAAAAAACAACTAAAACAAACTTTTTCTCCCTCTTTTGTTTCGATTTCACAAAGTAATCAGATTTAATCCAAAGAGTCACAAGTTCATCCCGGCGTTGCCCTTACGACCGTTTCGGGACTAATCTTTACCCTTAGGGCCCTATTTACCGGAACTGTAACACTAGATAGACAATTCACTAAAATACATTCCCCGAGGATTTCACCCTCTTTCTCAAGTACGCACCCGAGACTCATCTTTACATCCTCCCGAGATATCATTGGTGTCGTACATCATCTTGATCTATAGAGCAGCCCTAAATCACCGAGGGGTTACAGCAGATATCGTTTAACGATTTATGGCCCTGCCCTCTTTTTCCAACGGTTATAATGTGTGTAGAGCTCTCAGGTAGAGTGTCAATAGCTGTTTTAATGCTGCTTTAGACATTGTTTGCAAGTAGTAAATTTCATACTTTACGGAAATTGAGCTGTTAGTGTTACCTACAGTTTCGGAGTGGAGCTGTAAAATACTGATTTATAGTTCTTAAACAGGTTTAGCTATAAGGGATAGATGGCATTTTTCTTTTATGGAAACAAGCAAATGTTTAAAGTGGCACACAAAAGAAGATTTTTAAATATTTATTTCATGATCTTCAGTCTGATGGCAAAAAGTTTTGCTTTTTAAACAGAAAATAATATTTATGATCTTCTAAAGAAAATTTCTTTTATTTACTCCGTATGAAACCTTCATTAATATTCATTTTAAGCATAATCTACTGAATCATTTACTGAATAACCTAATATTAGCTAATAAATATGTTATTCCTATTTTCATTTTGTTGTTAATAAGATAATTAAGCAGAAACTTGATTACATTATATATAACTGACTCAAAATATTTATAAAAGCATCATAATTGCTTTCCAATGTTCAATTAAATTATGAAAGTCAATATTTTAGACGATTTGATGTAAAAAAGGTGGTATATAAGACAATTATTCCATGCTCTCAGATGGAATTATGGGAAAAGCTTCGGTATCCCCAACAATTAATACCTTAAATATTATGTTATTTCAATATTCTCCATGTAAATTTGTAAATTCACATTAAAGTATAATGCCCGTGTCACTGGTAGAATACCAGTACTCAATAGAATGCGATATACTAAGTCAACATACATTATATAACTGACGAGCCTCACAGGATAATTTTCTGTAGACAACTAAACGTTCAACGTCAACGTCAAACGTCAATGTCCTTAGCATCAACTTGAAACGTTCAGTAGATAAATTTCTGTAATTTTTTTTTATATGTTAATGTAATTTGCTAAACCAATTGTATTAATACCTTTTCATCCATCACATCTATAATCATCGCAAACATGTGAAGTCTACATGTTAAAGTGTGTATTACGTAAGCACAATTAAAAAATTAACTAAATATCGTTTTTAATAGATTTTTATCAATTTCTATAATCAAGTCATCATTGAATACACTTAGCAACTAATGAGTAATAAAATTTACTATAAGTAACTTTATAGCTATGATAAAACAGTCTACTAGATATAGGGAACAAAATTTTTCGTTCCTTGAAGTTATTTATAACAGGATTTGACTGTGTACTGTGTATGTATTATATATCTCTATATCTCTATATATGTATATCTATATATCTATATATCTATATATATATATATATATATATATATATATATATATATATATATATATATATATATATATATATATATATATATATATATTCATCTATCTATTTATCTATATATCTATATATCTATCTATTTATTTATCTATCTATATATCTATCTATCTATATATCTATCTATCTATATATCTATCTATCTATATATCTATCTATCTATATATCTATATATCTATCTATATATCTATATCTACATATCTATCTATATATCAATATATCTATCTATCTATCTATCTATCTATCTATATATATATATGTATATATGTATATATATATATATATATATATATATATATATATATATATATATATATATATATATATATATATGTATATATATATATATATATATATATATATATATATACATCTATATATCTATATATCTATATCTATATATATTATATCTATCTATATCTATATCTATTTATCTATATCTATATCTATCTATCTATCTATCTATCTATCTATCTATCTATCTATCTATCTATCTATCTATATATATATATATATATATATATATATATATATATATATATATATATATATATATATATATATATATATATATATATATATATATATATATATATAATATATATATATATTATATATATATATATATATATATATATATATATATATATATATATATATATATATATATATATATATATATATATATATATATATATATATATATATATATATATATATATATATATATATATATATATATATATAGGCAGACCCTAATCATTTACTTATATATCAATATTTCTAAATAAAAATCAATAATTTTTTAGTTCATAAGTATTACAAATGAACTAACTCATGATTAATAAATTAACTTAGATGCATAAATTTTCTAAATTTACTAAATCATATACCAAATTTTATTTTTAAATATTTTTCACATTCAAAAACTACTAAAAACAAAAATTTTTATTATTAAAATACACTACTTTTTACTCTTTTACTAACACCCTATAAACACTTTACTTTTTTAAGTTATTTAACAACTTAACTTAATACTAACTATTTTTGTTTTTCTTTACAATTATACTTTTACTAAAAAAATTTTTTACTTTTATTACACTACTATACTACTTATTTTATACTTTAACCAACTACTTTTATTTAACCTTTTTACAACTTTAAAACTTAAATACTTTTTTTTTTACCTAAAACCACTTTATCTATTATAAAATTTTATTAACCTACAATATACACTTTTTCTATTAATTCATTTATTTTTACTTTTAATATACACTTATATAAATATTACTTATTAAATTTAACTTAATTTTTTTATATATTATATAAATTACTTATTTAATAATTATTTATAAAAATTTTTATTTTGATTAGAATTAGTTTTTCATAAAATTCATTGTAAAAACAGGTTTATGGTAAATGGAATTCGACCTTAAAAAATTTTATGAAAGTTAAAGAACGAAAGTGAATAGAGTTATTTGACTCTTTAAATATAGCAACAAGACAAAAGCACTTTTCCAAGATTAAAATGAAAATAAATAATCGAAAAACAATAAATTATACTCAGAGTTCATTTTATCGCAGCAGCAAAAATGTTTTCAAAGAAATCAGAATTTGTCAAGACATTTTCAGTGGAAAGAATGTATAATTAACTTTTCTCTAAAACGCCGCCTTGTATTTCAAAGGAAAGAAAGAAAAAAATAAGTGCATATCGCGTTTCATTCATTATTTTTCACTCTAATTAGTCACGGTGGGAAAGATTAGTTTAAGACTATCTCCCATTAATTTCTGTTCATTTCCTTTATCTGGCGTTTGACAAGCTTGCTTCATTGCGAGGTTAGAATTTTTCATGTTTCATATCTGCTGTTCAGGCAAGGTACAAAGAAATATATATTTAAAGCTTAAGTTTCTCCACACATCAAATATAAGCTATTTTCAAATAATCTTATCAGTTGAGTAATAAACTTCAGTATGGATGTCCGTCAACTTACAGTGAAGAAAGTTAAAGTTAAATCCTGGATAAAATTTCTGTCATATAATGGCAAGTATTATCATACCAAATATGAGAATCACTAGGTATCCAAGTGATTTAAAATTTGAAGAGAAAAATGAAAAAAAAAAAGGTAGATTAAGTTATTAATTAGTCCACATTTGGTATTTTGTCTTTCCTTTCCATAATTCCAAGGCAATTACGGACTGCATAGTTGCATTATACATCTCCTGACGGTCCTGATGGAAATTTTATGGAAAATTTCATAATAATTTAAAGATTAGAATATCAAGACAGAACTTAAAAGAACTTTATATATATATATATATATGTGTGTGTGTGTGTGCATGTGTCTTAAAATTCTTTTTTATTTATCACGCTTTAAAAAGTTCAGTATGTTTCAGTTATGTTGTCAAAGGCCTATACATGTAAGTACTTAATTTTTATTTTTACCATAAACGCAGAGGAACATTGAACACGTCTCACATGGTCAAGAGTCACTGCACATCTACTGCTGGGAAAAATGGTATCCCTGGAGAAGGACACATCAACTTGTTTAACTTCTCATAGAAGAGTGACCAAGATAGCAATTTGTCTCTCTCTCTCTCTCTCTCTCTCTCTCTCTCTCTCTCTCTCTCTCTCTCTCTCTCTGTGTGTGTGTGTCTGTCTGTCTGTTAGTTAAAAATCTTTTTCATTAATCACGCTTTGAAATATTCAGCGTGTTGCAGTCATGTTGTCGAAGGCCTATACATGTAAATACTTAACAAAAATCTTTATTCTCACCATAAACTCAGAATTGTTTGAAACTCTCCAAGTGTCATACCGTTTCAGATTTCCTTCTTGCGTTCGACTATCTTTTCAACGTGCCATGATTCGGAGATCCCTGTTATAAATCAGCTTTAACTAGATAAATTAACAAGATCCATTTAACAAAAGGTTGTTTTATTTATTGCCGTGCCTAATTTTGTGACATTACTTTACAATAGGCCACCATAGAATTTTTTTAAGTTCCCCTCTGTTTTGCATAGCAAATACTTTAACATTACAAAAACATTACTTAAACATTACAAATACTAACCCTCTAATCTAATCTTTAGGTAAATAAAATTAGTTCCGTTATAAAACTTGAAATAAAAGCTGCCTAGAATTAAAATTTAAGAAAAATACAAGCTGCAAACAAAAAAAATCTGCAAAATTAAACACACTTAAAAA
>CM063505.1:168310389-168362889 GCA_032207245.1 Pardosa pseudoannulata
GTAACAATAGTAAAAACGTGCTACAAAAATAGAGTAGGGGTCTATGGGTAAAGATGAAATTAAAAGTTACAAAAACAATGAAATAGTTCGCGCTACCCTTGCAAGGCAATTGAAATACTACGAAACATTCGCACACTTTGAAAATAAATACCTAAAAGGATTTAATATATATCCTAAACGAATCTTCGTGCATACTGAAAGTACGCAAAGAAAATAGTTTTGACTGATACCAAATTTTCAAATATTTAATAAAAGTATTCAAATAAAATTTGAGATATTTAAGATCTCGCCTAACTTTTGTAAAAATATGAAATTACATCATTACAATAAAAATACATGATAGTTAATGTAATAGAATATAAAATTATAAAATGCATTACGATAATAAGATTTAAAATTTCTACTCAATACATAAGCTTAGCATTTATTCTGCGTATGAAGTTTGTTAAACTAATATCATTCAAATAATTAAACATGTAGAATGTTTTAAAAGTCTAATTCGTAGTAATTTAATTCTACTTTCAACTTCTGTCGAAAATATTTCTGGTATTATTGATTCACTTTGTAGAAAGTAGTTTTGAGATACCAATAAGTTGAAATTTTTACACATATTTTAAACTAAGTTATCTCGCAAACCGTATTATAATTTATTTCAACATTCTACTGTATTGGCTAGGCTATAGTTTTTCTACAATTAATTAACACGAATTATTTCATGATTTTATGACATTTGAAACAAGCCTTATAGTTTAATTTTCTTGCAGTTTTATTTCATAGTTTAAAACTTATGGCTTATCAAGACAAATGCACATTTTGCATTCACCAACGCTTCTTTAGATGATATGAAATGCCTTATTTAATACAGCACTGCGTTTGATACTTCTAACAGTAGATGATAAAAAAAAATAACTAACAGAAAATAGGAAAATACTCTAAACTCCAAATGAGGTAATTTTTTATATTCATATTTTGATAAATACTTTTTTTAAATAGATAACTTGATTCCAAACTCCTTGTGAAATTAAGAGTTAATTCATACTTTTGTGTTTAAATATCCCTCCTTCAAATAATTATTACATGTATAAAATATAATTCACGGTGACAAATTAATTTAATCGATTTCAGAACTTTTGTTGTTCTTCATTAAAAAGCATTCCGAAGGATACCTAAGCGCATAGTTCTGATTCAAATTTTCTTTCTCCGTCAGTCACAAATAATCAGTTTTTTTTCCTCTACCCTTTTTATTCCTCCATAAGAAAATCAATCATGGCCATAAAAAATCGGTGACTAATAACGGTCTTGTTTCGTGAATAGGATAGAAAAATTCCCTTTGAACGCATTTCACTTAAATTAACTCATTGCTTTTGCTAGGGCAAATTAATCTCATCGTAAGTTCAACTTGACGTGAATTGCAGTCAGACAAAAGGCTAACCTTCTGATAAAAAATAACATGAATAACTCTTTCGCTGTATGGGTCGGGGGGCAGGGGTAATCATCTTCCCCACCTTACCTATTGGGTTACTTTTTCCTTTCGAACGAACAAAGAGACAGAAAGTGGATAGATTTAGGGGTAAGAAAATAAGGGTCAAGTATCTTGAGGATTGCCTCTTTATAGGAAGATTTACCATCACAAATTGCCTGCAGGGGCTGAAGGAGTTTTGATGCACATCATTGCTTCTGACTACTGTGTTACACTGCTGATAACACGTGTTGAAAGGCGCTGATATATTCTTAGTATGAAGCACATCAACGAGACATTAAAAGAGCGCGAGATTTTAGCCCACGGGATCGTTAAAAATTTAAGAAGTCTCAGGAACTTTGTACAGATCTTCTAGAAGAGGCAGAAAGACGTTTACACTTTATGAAAATGATTTTGATTTTTAATTTTTATCTATAAAAGGAGTATTTCTTGCAGTGATTAGCTTCTAACTAGCCCTGGATTTTTGACTATATTGCTGTAATTTTGCATGAATGTAAAATACTTTTAGCACTGTCATGTTAATTTTAGCCCATTCTTCTTGACTCTTTTTTCAAAGTTCATCCAGCGTCCCCGTATATCATTTTAATAAGGATCGTTTTAACCCAAAGAAAGGTCAACAGTCCATCAGAGCCGTGGTAGCTCAGTCGGCAAAGGTAAAGATCTCGTAACTGGAACCCTGAGATTCGGAGCCCAAGCCAGCCTAAGATCCGCCATGTTCTTAAAAGTGACTGGGGCAAGTAAATTATGTTCGTCGTCACAATGTCCTCCAAGTGCTAAATCAATACCTCTAGGGGGCAGGCCAAGTCTATGGGTCCCCTGCTTGGTTTCTGCTTCAAAATTACGAGGACCCACTTGAACAAGAAGTCTTACTTTCACTCTTGAGGTGCTCGTTAAAACGAAAGTCCCACCTCTTTGCCTTAAAATCTTGCTTGGTTTGACCACTTGGCACAAAGCAACATTAGTCCATAAAACCTTGGATCTCAAACTGGGAGCCATGAAACTTTGCAGTGCCTTAAACGTATACCAGGCGTTAAGCAATAATGATCAAGAAAAGAACAAAATAAAATTCGTGAAATTAGAAAAAAAAAATATCCTAAAGATATTTAAAAGCGAAAATTCAAGTTGTGGTCCTCCGCTACTGTCGAGAACTTCTAAAAATAGTCCTAGCAAGTCCGAGGTGTACTGATCCTCTACCTCCACAGTCAACTCCCTGGGTGCCCTGACAGAGATGCCAGGAGTGATGGCAAAAAAAGTTTGAGAACTAATATTGCCATAAAAGAAACGTCAGGTGAATTTAGAGGCATTTAGTTAAATGGTATACATTTTATTCCTGTTTCTAAACTTTGTTTCTTTATTAAGAAAGTGACAGTTCACTTGTTTCAATGGTACAAGAGGCTTTGTCTAATGAATTTCAACATCTTCATATATAAGTCGGGTATTTCTTCTTCAAAAATTAAATCTGAAATTGTTTACTAATGTTACAGAGAATTAATTTTTTTTACTTGATAATTTTTCGAAGTTTAATTTCTCCTAATAAAATTCTTCAATTCTCATAATCCGTATTCGAAGTTTTTCTACACGTTGGTTGACTAAGACATTTCGTAAAGCCATTTTCGTCAGTTGATAAATTTAAAATTACTCTATTTTTTTTATAATCACCTAAATAAATACATTTCACATAGAGTGTTACCAAAACATTTTATTTATTAGAAGCTGGATTTATTTCATATAATTTTGATTGTTTGCAATTTAGTTTATACTTACAGTATGCTTTGGCAAAAGCAGATGGACGCTCTTTATATAGGGTTGAAGCATCTTTTTCCTGAAACAAAATTTTATGAATGAACAATATTAATTTTAGTGAATAAACAAATTTAATTTGTTTCTTTAAAACTTAAGATTTTAATGATTTTTATAACAAACTTTTAGGCTATAAAAGTCCTAGAAGCATCTCTTTCAACTTCCAAGATTTTTATGGCCAAAAATTGGGCTATAAAAATCATTAAAATCTTTAACTTTTAAATAAACAAATAAAATGTGTTTATTCGTTGAAAGTTATTAACACATTATATGCGGGACACTTACTAGTACGTTTTTTGACGATTGATACTTGAGCGTGGATCACGTACTAGTACGGGTTAGTGTAACAACATAGTTTGTTTGTAGGTACAAAAATAACTATCTACAGGAAAACGAAGCCGAATGTTCTTGTCTACTACATAGATTCTGGAAAAATTTAGACAAATAAAAACTAGTTTTTACATCAGTCGATGCGGAACCACAGAACGGGAAGGTTGATTAAAAAATCAATTTAAATTTAAAATTAACTTTTTATTTATCCTTGCGAAAATGAAGGTATTTAACGAAGATAATTATAGTGAAATCTTTGCTGACGCATTATCAGATGTTTCGTATAATAGTGATATCGAAAGTCATTTCATTTTTTATAATATAAAAATGTTTATATATAACATAATTATAAAAAATTAAAACTATATACTAATATATCCATTTGATTTTTCATATTTACGATACTATTATAAATTTATCCACTAAAAAATATTTTTTTTGTTTACAAAAATCTTATGGTTGTTATTTATATATTTATATATTTGTTTATATATTTCAATATAAAATACGAAAAGTTGGCCAAAAAATTAAATTATTTTCAATCTATTGAAATTTAACTGAATAACTAAATTTACGCACAAAACTCCAGCTCCCGGTACAATTCCGCTGCGAAATGTACCCGCACATAATGTGAAAACATTTTCATTCATACAAATTTAAGTTTTAATTATGATTGATTTTATTTACAATACCAAAAGACATTCCTTGTTTCGATACGTTAAATATTGGAGTATTTGACTTCTGTTTCAGGATTATTTCCAACTTGATGTTTATGTGGGTTCAAACAGTCTTAAGACGGTACTCTGAGGCCACCTATTCCTTTTTTACTTTCAGATGTAATATTTTCTCTCCTTTTTTCCATAAATAGTAATCTTAACAGATAAGTGATAGTAATAGATTAAATCTTTTTTTTAAATTAAATAATGGGTAAGATTAACCCTTTACACTCGAGACCGTTTTCGCACGTACTTACCAGAAACTTGGAGCTTTTCGGAACTCCTTTGGTGAATTTCTTACTTCTAACTTAAAATGGTTTCACACATAAAGTAAGACATAACTTTTATATTTTAATATTTAATTTATCTTTACATATTTAAAAGATAATTTCTTAAACATTAGTTTTTGTAATTTTGCTTTGTATAATATTTGATATAACAACTGCCGAGATGCATGCCCGGTTTGTCGGGACAAGTTTAAATATAGTATGTCGTTTGATGTCTTTTGCCGGGCTTATTTCTTTGAGAGCAGACTTTAAAATCATTTCTAACTGCTGTTAGAAAGCGATGCAGCTTTCCATTTAGGCGGATGTTTTTGAATTCGGAGGTTGAAGTCGAAGCTCGGGCTTATTTCAATATTGAGTTCCATGGTAATAGAGATAAGAAATTTCAATTTCGGTTAAGGCTGTCAAGTTCGAATTGGTGCCTATAATGCAGCAAGCTTCTTGGTGCCGCACATATCTCAGATAAGAAAATCATACGTAGTTTGAAAGGTACATTACGTCGTCTTTGTAAGATCATATACGCAATTCTTAGGAAAAAAAGAACAATATCAGAAATATAAACAAGATATCAATCACCAAGTAAAGAAACAAAAAGTTTACATAGCACATCGAATTTCCGCACCAAACAAAGTGGTGAGCGAGAGTCACCTCTCGAGTTGAGGCATTAAATCATTTGGTGAGCAAGACTCACTTCTAGAGTGCAAAAGGTTAATAGTGATATAATGCATACTCATAACTCTGAAAAAAGTCATTAATCCTTTTTTATTAGGGCTCATAAATTTTGAATTATATTTATATATATTACTACTTAATTATCTACAAAATCAACAGAAAAAAGTAAATATGGCAAGCCTTAAAAGACAATAAAAACGTGCCAAAAAGCTTTACCTAGCCTTTTTATTTTCTAATTTTATGTAGATTGGTAGATTTTATTTATTTTTATTTCACAAGCGTTTCTTATTTACTTTAGTTAAAGGAAAATATCTTAATCTTTATTAGCTGTAAACTCGAAACAAGTTCATTTCCGGAACGCGATTTGTTGAGGTCTCTGTTAAAATTATTTTAATAAAGTGTTAACTATATCACGATTTACTTCTTAATGCTGATTTCGAAGGCTTTAAATATTTGTAACAACAGTAGAGCTTGAATCTGCTTCCAAATGTTACATCTAGGGTCGAATTAAATTTTGCTAAAGCACTAAGCTATACAAACCCAAAGCCCGTACTGTTTAAAATTAACCGCTTGCCTGATTACCCTGAGTTATCTCGGGTTCGCATATGTGGCAGTTAATTATTATCCCGAGAAAACTCGGGAGAAACAAAATTTGTCAGTACGATTTGTTTTATCACGGTTTTACTCGGCCTGGGAGAAATCACAGGAAATATTCAGCTTTGACTGGCAGTTTGCAAAGTTTTGTTGGCTTCGCGGTTCTTTTGCGGGACTGGTCCCGTGTTTTCCACTGATTAAAAAACGGATTTCAGAAAATCACGCTGACTAGTTTTCTACACACAACAGGAACACCCAGTATTAGTCCTTTACCACTCAGGTTAACCTCAAGGCATTTTCCAGACGTTATTCCTCATACTGAAAAAAAAATCAAATCCAACGAGACAGTGCACTCTGTGCTCCCGCGAAACACATTCCAGAGGTAAGAAAAGAAACCAAATATTAGAGTACAGAATGTCGGTTATCGGGTTTGTATTCTCCCTTGTTTCAAAAACTATCATACAGAGACTAATATTTACTTTTTTATTTGCCCGAGGTTTGGTTTGGTTTGGTTTGGTTTGGAGCGCTACGGTCACGGTTTTTTTGCACACGAGGCTAATGAGACCGGAATCGGGAAGGAAAAAGGGGAACGGCGGGAGTGAGGGGCAGCACCGGGATGAATAGAGGGTGGGGGGAGTTGTTTGGGGGGGTTGGGGGGGGGGGGGGGTGGGGGGGGGGGGGCTGTGGGGGGGTGGGGGTGGAGGGTGGGGGGGGGGTGGGGGGGGGCGGGGAGCGGGGGAAGGGTATCAGGAAAGAATAGAAAGAAAAGGATCGGACGTGCAACTCTACACGTATACAGCACCGATTTCCGAACGGCCAACAAACATCCATGCCATCAGCGGGATTCAAACCCACGAACTCCGGTTCCGAAGAGCAGCGCCCTACCATTCGGCTCTCGTTCGGCATTTATTTGCCCGAGATAACTCGGGATAGTAAACTAGTATTTAATCTAAATGCTTTTACACTTGTAAAAAATTAAAAGTTAACTTAAAACCTACATATTTTATTTTGTTTCATTTCCTTGTATTTAATAATAAAATTTTAAAAAAATGTGATGATTTTTTGCCATTTTTTTTCAAAAAAAAATTGTAAGGGAAGCTGTTAATTACCTAATCTCAGAGCATTTCTAACTATAAAAAACTATTTTAAATGATGGTGTTCCAGTCCATCTGAAACAGGACAAATCAACATGACTGATAAACTTTTTGGCGCTTGTCAGTCAAACCTTTTTAGTAGTCGCACATCGGACTCAGAAAAACACACCCGCACGGCAACTGGAATGCTGTCCATTTTTCATTATATTTGTTGTATTGCATATACAAATTTTATAATGTCATTTATTTATGTATTGTATATGGCTGCGTAAGAGAAGTTTTTGTGTAAAAAGAGGGTTTTCATTCACTTAGTTCTCTACACCGCAACAAATTGGAAACACTTTAACCAGTATAAACTCAAAACAATACAAACATGTTTCATCAAATAATACATGGTCTAAAAAATGTAAATTTTCTAGCACATTTCCACACTTAAAAGATTAATACGACTTTCCCGTAGGTATCTATTGGAAGGTAAAAAGTCCCATGGATACAAATGTAATCTGAGAAAAAAGAAGAAACCGTAATCAAATCTACGTCAGTGAATAAAAGTCGACAGCGATATCCTTGTGAAATTATTGTAGCATAAAAATATTCCAATAGTTGTAACATATGATATAATGTCACATTTCAGTTTAAAAAAAAATATGAATTTTATTTAAGGAGCTGCAATCAAGAGTACCTCTGAGGCTTCACAAATGTACGGTGAGCCTTTACCCAACAGACGGTTGCAAAATGCTACATCCAGTAGCGCGTTTGTATTTCATTTTAGATAATAGATTCTTTGAGCAAAATTATATATACTGATGTGAAGTATCCCCTGTTAAAAACTAGTCCCTTTTTTTTAAATCACCCTGAATACATCGTTTAAATATACATAAATATGTTATCTGGGTGTGTTTTCAAAATCTGTAAAATAATTATAAAATATTGGGCTTTAAATTTGATAGCAGGCATCAGATAAAATTGAACACCACAAATTTCAAATAATACAAGGTATATTTCTGTATTAATTGAAATTTGTGGTATCCCATTTTATATGATGTCTAGTGTCAATTTTGGATAAATTCATTTATCAAATGAAGAATGTACTTTAATTGTTTACGAATTTCTGAGTGATAAAAGCTCTCCATAAATAAATAAAAAGTTGTCTAATATAAATATCAAACTTTTAATCTCATTCTAAAGAATTATATCATCCACCCTAATTCTATTACATTCAAATTTCTAGAGACAAAAACCTTAAAGAAGACCATAGAAGTAAGAAACCATAAGAAGTAAAAATGATGAATGAAGAAGTGTACCGAAAAATGTTCGTCCTAAAGAAGAATTGTACCATCAACCATAATTCTCAGTACTTCTCTGAGTAAAAGTGGTAGTGAAAACCAGTACCATTATCGGAATTTCCTCAGTCTCCATTTGAAGCTTTTTGTGATACCTATTAAGTTTTTACCTATCATGAGAGTGAATTATAATTAATCGTGAACTAAAACTTCAAACTGACTCTTAGGTGCACGTACCCCGACATGCGGTGTTAGCACACTAGATTGGTCAATTTTACCCTATTTTTTACATCAATTATTCAAAATTACTCTATATTTCATACAAACATATATCAGCATGTTGAACAAATTTAACACATTGTATGTGGGACACGTACTAGTACGTTTTCTGACGACTGATACTTGAGCTCGGCTCACGTACTAGTACGGGTTAGTGTAACAACATTGTTTGTGGGTACAAAAATAAGGGTATGTACAGGAAAACGAAGCCGAATGTTCTTGTCTACTACATATATTCTAGAAAAATTTAGACGTCGTATACAATTCCACAAAGACGAAAAAAATTAAATATAAAAATTTTTATATGACGTTGCATTGGAAGGGTTAACTGATCAATTACCTGAAATTAACATTCCAGATCCACGGCCGCCTGCATCTAGTACACAAAGGACACCTAAATATGACCCCCCCTGGAAAATGATCATTGGATATGCTGAAATATATTTTGCAGCAAAATATGGAGAAAATTTTGGAGAAAATTGTTACTACTGGGAAGAAAAAAAAAGCCGCAAAGACAATGTGTGTGTGCTGTAAAAAAAGTGCGGAGTGAAACGTCTTACGTATGCAAGTTCTGCCGTGTTCGTCTCCATAGAGGAAAATGCTTTGAACGTTACCACACTGTAAAACATTAGTTTTATGATTGCTCTTTTCATTTTTTTATAATGTAAAAATGTTTATATATAACATAATTCGAAAAAATTAAAACTATATACTACTATTTCTGTTTGATTTTTCATATTTGCGATACTAATTTAAATTTATCCACTAAAAAATATATTTCTTGTTTACACATTGTTATTTATATATTTCTATCTATATATTTGTTTATATACTTCAATATAAAATTTGAAAAGTTGGTTAAAAATTAAATAATTTTCAATTTATTGACATTTGACTAAATAACTAAATTTATGCACAAAACTCCCGCTCCCGGTACATTTCCGCTACTAAATGTACCCGCACACAATGTGTTAATATTCCGTATAATTCTAATTTTGAAATAAGATATTATTTGCTTACCTATGACTTTCTATTTGGAAATTTCATCCACTTTCCTTATTTTTCACGCATACAAAATAAATAATTTTTGCATGAATAAAAATATTGAAATAACAACAAAATTAATATTTCTTAATGATTAAATTGGATAAAGTTTCGTAAATGAAGCTTAAAATATCACCTTTGAAAATACATTTCAAGACCAAAATTTTATTCTTTTCTCACAGATTAAACTAAAATTCAGTTTTCAAACCAAATTTATGATGATAAAACCTTCTTCGGTATCCACAGGAACACTCGCAAAATTTCTCAACCGCTGCTGTTCGCACTCATACTCCGTCATCTTTACACTGCAAATTAACTCTAAAACGTTATAATACGAACAAGGTCATTTTAACCTAAAATCTCTGCAATAAATTTAGTACTCTACTTTCAGGTCTTTTTCTTAAATCTCCATTCCACATGACCATTTGGGAAAGTAACTGATGTATAATCTATATTCTTCTTCACTTATCATGTTTCCTATTCTTAGTTTATTCAAAATTCCTAGACATTTTACATAAAATTAGAGCATTCTGAGTTAACACCGGATGAAGAACAATAACTTTTCTAGTTAGGAATTATTTTAAAAAATTATCAGTATTGCGTTTAGTTACATAAATACTCATTATTATACTTTAACTTCTTTTTCTTTTAGAATTTCTTTTCTTCTTTTAAAATTTAATTGAGTGTATTTCATTGTATTTCTATCTCTCTTTTTCCAAACTCATTTTTTTCACTTTCATTCTATAAGTACTTTAATAATAGGTTGAATATCACAAGAAGAAATTTTTTCCACATAAATTATTGCATGTTTGATTGATATCCAAAGTTATTTACGTAATTAAGTTTCTAGCAATACTCTCTATATTTTTTATCTAAAATCCTGCAACGAGGTAAGACTATGAACAAATGAACTAACTCTGTTGTATGAGTAGACGGTCGACGTATGTGTGACGCAATTAGAATCTTTCCCAGACTTCTTACTTTTGATTGCGGTATGACACCAAAAGCAGTATGTAAATAAAATTAGAAAATTTACTTTAATTCAACTTAAAAACGGGGAGTATAATAAATAGGGCAGTGATGAAGAAAAAAGAAATATGAAAAAAGAAGAAAAGCATAAGTCCTAAGAGAGATATCATTATCAGCGTTCAGGTAGAAGAGTGATGTATTTGTGTATGCGAATTGCAAGTAAAGCACTAAGGATCTTTCCTAGGCGTATAACTATTGAGGTATGAAGCCAAAAGTGTGAAGAAAGCAGTGTGAATAATTAGAAAATTTACTTTAATCCAACTTAAAAATGGGGAGTATAATAAATAAAGCAGGAATAAAGAGAGATTTAAGAAGAGTGAAGAAGATACGTCCTAGCAGCGATACAGTTATTAAATGAAGACGTTCCAGTAGAAGAGTGGTGTATTTCTGTATGTGAAGTGTAAGTGATGCACTAAGTATCTTTCCTAGACCTAAAACTATTGCGGTATGAAACCAAAAGCAGTCTGTAAATAAAAATTTACAAATTTACTTTAATCCATCTTAAAAATGGGGAGTATAATAAATGAAGCAGGGATAAAGTAGAGAGATTTAAGAAGAGTGAAGATGAGTATACGTCTTAGCAGAGATACGATTATTAGATGAAGAAGCTCCGATAGAAAAGTGGTGTATTTATGTATGTGAAGTGTAAATGACGCACTAAGGATCTTTCTTAGACCTATAACTATTGTGGTATGAAACCAAAAGCAGTCTATTAATAAAAAATTGAAGATTTACTTTAATCCAAATTTAAAATAGGGAGTATAATTATTAAAGCACTGATGAAGAAGAAAGATGTAATAAGAGAGAATGAGAGGATAAGTCCTGGCTGCGATATAGTTATCAATTGAAAACGTTCCGGTAGAAGAGTGATGTATTTGTGTATGTGACTCACTAAGGATCTTTCCTAGTCTTCTTACTTTCTATTGCGGTATAAAACCAAAAACAGTCTATGATTAACATTTAGAAGATTTACTTTAATCCAACTTAAAAAATGGGAGTATAATAAATAGAGTAGTCCTGAAGAAGAAAGATATAAGAAGATAGAATAAGAAAGAGGACGCTTCGCACGGAAGATTTTGTAAACAGTTGAAGAAATTCCGCTAGAAAAGTGGTGTACTCATGTGCGATTTTTCTGAGGCTGGGAATAATTTCGCTTGCAGATATTGCTTGAAATCATACCATTAGGTGGGAAGAATATTGTTAGACTCGAGATAACATAATCCATATTATTTCTGGTATTATTTTTTCAATTATTTCTTTTCAATTGTACTGTCACATTTACTTGCAAAAAAAAAAAATTAATATCCCGGCAAAATAGGTTTTAAATGGAATAAACTTTATGACGATAATAAACTAGATGTAAAACGTTTGATCTGAAATCTTATAGCCAAAATACAAGCAAAAATTTGTTTTATTTATTTTCTTTAAACAAAGTCAGTGGAATGCACACTTTTGCATAAAACATTTATTAGAGAAGTCATACAATTTGACATACACTTTGGCATGAATTATTTGATTGTAGATGGCAGCACTAAACCTTCAAACATCATATGAGTTTTATTGAAATATATATTTCAATAAGTGAAATTTATAAACTAAACACATAATAAATACATCATTTTTCAAGCATAATAAATTAAATTTAAATTAAGAGACATTTTTAACTAAAACACAAACATTTGTTGCGAATTTGTGCAAGTCTCTTCAGATATATTTTCAACAGAAAAATACTTTTATATACTTTTTGAATATAGTGTAAATTAAATTTACTTATTTTAATTTTCTTGTAATTGTTAAAATTTAAGTAAAAACAAAGTAAATAAAATTCAACCGTGTTTAATTAAATGATAAATCTTTAAACAAATAATTTAATATTTTCGTCAAA
This sequence comes from Pardosa pseudoannulata, assembly GCA_032207245.1. NCBI lineage: Eukaryota > Metazoa > Arthropoda > Arachnida > Araneae > Lycosidae > Pardosa > Pardosa pseudoannulata. Next base: position 168,322,880 of record CM063505.1, read on the forward strand.
AGATAGCAGCACTAGCGCGACAAAGCACTTTTACTTGTATTGAATAAGGGATTTGTACAGTGCTGCCATCTGTAGAAGAGCTAAGCTAAATAAATTTTACCTGTTGAGCAGAGTGAAAAATTTATCGCTTCCGTTTATATTGAAAGGTGTGCTAAACACTAAAACTTTTCTACAAACAATAATTTATTTTCAGAGCTTTTTAGAAGCTTCTAAAAATATTTAGATTTATAAGAATTATCATATACAAAGGGCAAAAATATCTTGATAAATAATTTTATAAACCATAAAATAAAAGCCCCTGTATTAATCCTAGTTTTACACTTTTTGTAAAGAAGCACGAGGTCTTTCACCATTTTTAATGACTCATTTATGTAACACAGTCATCTCGACATTGGCTACAATGAAAATCAAATATCTGCAGGATAAAAAGATATATGAGTGGAGTGGAACTCTTCTGATTCCTCCTCCACTGCAATATTTCAAGGATTTTGTGACAATAAGCAAAAGCTATAATATTTTTTTATAGAATAGATGTAGTTGGTTTGAAACTTGCCTAATATTATCTATTATTTTTTATCTTAGTTCACAGCCTTCCATTTGGTAGGTGAGGAGCATAAACTCTTAAATTTTCATCAGTGATGTGTGTGTGTGTGTGTGTGTGTGTGAGTGAGAGAGTGAGGGAGTAAAAGAGTGAAAGAGTGAAGAGAGATAGAGGAGTGAGAAATAAGTAGGACTTCTCGATGGGTGGTTGCAGTCATGGCCCATAAAAATGACACCGTTTTAGCTAACGACCTTTATTAAGATAACGTTGGTGGACGGGTTCCCACTTCATCATAGGTACAGGACAAACTGAAGGGTCAGCTAGCATGAAGTTATATGTACAAGATCCTTAACACTTAAGTCAACATCTGTGGGGAAATCTCTAGAAAAATCTGCCTCCGACAACGTACATCTCCTTTTTGTTTGGGAATTTCCTAAATTATCCGCTAGGGCAATATAGAGTTAGAACTGGACAGACACTTTCTCTGAGAGCGTAAACTGTAGCCCCAGTGGTCAATTTAGGTTAGGGGTTAAAAAGAGGAATGCAAAAAGATGCTGGAACTTTTAGCCCTTGACTTCAGATTTGGAAACCCCTGAGAACTTTTCCTTACAATAATAGGCCATGACTGCAACCACACATCGAGGAGTCCGTCTTTATATATATATATATATATATATATATATATATATATATATATATATATATATATATATATATATATATATACATATATATATATATATATATATATATATATATATATATATATATATATATATATATATATATGTTTTTGTTTTATTACCACAAAATTTAATTTCGTTTTATTGCAGTCTTTTCCAACGTACGCGATTTATGAACATTAAGTAATAGTTTATAAATGTTTAAAAGGGGACGTTTAATATCTGTGGCTTATCTGCCGATGCGGTGTACCGAAAGGAATTTTATTTTTCCGGTTACTAACACATAAATATTTTTAACTAATTTTTTTTTGCCTTAATTACGTTACGTATTCGATTGTTTTTCCAATTCTGTCATACAGTATCAACCCTGCTCAACGTGTCGTTCGGTATAAACAAATGATATTCCATTGCAAATGTGCTGGGTTTGATTCAGAGCACTATGGTCTACTTTTTTCTGCAACTAGACGGCTAATGAGACTGGAACCTATCTCTTAAAGCCGAATTCGAACGGGTAAGAACATCCATGCTACAGAGAGATTCGAACCCACGAACCGATGATAAACACCCTGACCAACCGGCAATCGTTGGGCTGCAACGTACTAAAGTCGAATAAGACGATAGTACGCTGAAATTACTATTTTATTAGGTGTACTCGCTATTGGTTAAATTGTTTTTGTTTTTTTAACTGTAAATTATGTGTTTTCATTTTAATAAAAATATTTTACCAAGAATTTAATCCTCATCCGTCGAAATGGCGTTATAGCCTGGCCCATTATGGGAGACAATTTTAAAAAATAGATTTATTCGAATTTTAATTACTGTGCAATTCAGCATCAAGCCAATGTAGCATGCTTCACAGTAGCAACGAGTAATTTTCCTTTGCAAAAGTACTGGAGCCGACTAAGGCGATAGTGTAAGGAGATTACTATATTTTGCTAGACATTTTCGCGGTTGGTCAAATTGTTTTATTTTTTTCTAACTTTAATTTAAACTATGCGTTTCCTTTTTAATAAATATTTGTATATGGGACCCGTTAGTTTCATTTTTAGTTCCTGTTTTTAATCATCCACAACCATCGAAATGGCGTCCTAGACTGACCCGTTTTGAGAGACAATTTAGAGAAATAAGTTTATTTGTTTTTGATTTTTTATCTTGCTGTTCCGACATCACCCCGATGTAGCGTGCTGCACGGTGTCAACGCGTGATATTCCTTATCAAATGTACTGGAGCCAACTAAGGCTGATATTGTGCAGATATCAGTCTATTTTGCTTCGCATACTCGAGGTCGGTTCAATGGATTTTTCTCTCAACTTTAATTTAAACAATGTATTTTGCTGAACGATAGAACGAAATGGGTAGGTGATCTTCAGTTCCAGAATTAGTGGGTTCGATTACCAGTAAAGTATAGGTGGTTTAAACTGTTCGGGATCGGTCTCATTAACTCTCATGTAGCCAAAAGATAGACTGCAGTGCTCCTAACCAAACAAAACTATGCGGATTTTTTTAATAAATGTGTTGTGTTTAGGAACCAAAGCTCTACTTTTATTTTAGCCAGGACTGTAACTTGGTGGTTTAGAGCCCGTGACAAAAAAACTGATCTGCTCCCCTACCGCCCAATATAGTGAGAAAATATATAAATGTTATTTTTTTATATCATATATTTAGAATAAACTTAAAATATTTTGTTAATTTTTAAAATGTTCCTAGTAAATTAATTTTTTTCTTCTATATTTATTTCATTAATACTTAAAAATATTTTCGAACACTTTAGAGGTGTTATTTTGCTGATAAACTGAATAGTTTTTTTGAGGGGACTATTTTTTAATTTTGAAATTGATTTTTCATAAACAATTGATGATTTTCTAAATTTAAATTTAATTCTAATAACTTTAATGATTTTAAAATTTTAAACGAATACCCGGATCTTTATAAAGGCATATTAAGAGTGTTTAGTAAACATTTTGTAAGAATCTATAACAAGTTTAGTCTCTAGGAGCATTTTAAAAAATAAGAAAATTCATAAAACAGTAATTTTTAAACACATTGGATTTTAAAAATAAAATCTGATTCTATAATAAAAAATATTTTTCAACTTTTTCTTATTTCTACTTGGGGCGAATCGTCTTCTTTCGGACCCCATTTTATCACGGTGCAGATCGCCCCTATGACTGATGCGCCCGTGGCAAATACCACCTTTGCCACGCCCTAGTTACAGCCCTGACTTTGGCTCTTTCTTTAGCATCCATATCCGTCGACAAGGCTTCATTGCCTGGCCCGCTTTGGAGAGCTATTTTGAGAAATGAACAATAGAGCAGAGAGAAATGTAACTACCAGTATCATCAGTTACAATCAGTCTTCAAGAAAAGTTAATTGATATAAAATGGAAATCAAAAACTTTGTCAGAGGACCGATGATTTAATGAAATTTCATTTACTTTTAGTTAACCATCATGCTTGAGGTGTATACATCAGGGCGGCTTAACCCATGAAATCTTATTTTATTGGGTCAATTAAGTGTGCAGCGTATACACCAGTGCGGTTTATCTACACGAAATTATAATCACTCTTAATTTTTTATCTCTTGGCATTGGCAATCATAAAACCCTTTAGGTGAGATAGGAGAAAAATGTATTTTGTATTTTATATTCTATAACAATTAGCTGTGTTTTAACAAATTGCAAAGAATTTTTTTAATATTTACTTAAATGTTCAAACATATAAAAATAACTTGAAAATTTTAAAACACAAAAATGAAAATATGTTTTTTTCAATGAAAGTAATACAGTTCTTATAAATATTTTCACAAAAATTATCTTAACATAAAGAATTTGAAACTACCTTTAGGAGAAATCTACGTCTGGTGTCTACAGTTTATCTCAATTTCACAAATCCAAAGTTATGTCCAGCAAAAAGGAAACTTTGATAGAAAAATTAAGCTAAGTATCGCAATTTGGAACCAATGGAGTGCGCAAAAGAACAGGGTGATTTTAACTCCTCCCAAGAACAGATAGACAGAAAAAAATTTTATACACTTTTAATTTTCAAAGTCAAATTTTCACCTGGAGCTTATTTATTTGTATTATATTTTGACACTTGTAGGATATTTGTATAACCATTGAATTCTGTTGATCGCAATGTTGCAGGATAATAACAACCTCGAAACGTACATTTTAAATTTCACTGTATAAATTATATCATGTGTTTATTTTTTTCAGATTTGCAACATGGTGATGCAAAAAGTTAATTTTGCTTTCTGACATAAGGAATCCTATGATGTCTAAGTCTTCTTACTCTCTGAGACAACTATCGAGAATCAAGTTCACTTCAGCTTGGCAGAATTGACTCTCTCCCTAAAAGAGTTCAAATAACAAAACCCCTCCAAAACGGTGAAGACCCTTCCATTTTTTCTCTTTGGTTTATTTCCCCTTATATGAAGAACATTGTACCGGCATTTATGTGTCACCTTAGTCATAGCAGGTGTTTGACCGTAACCGATATTTTCCCAAAACATTCACAAGTATCAATTCCATCTGTGAAATATAGACAAACTTTAGACACTTCAAAATTTTTACCATGTTAAAACAGAATTTTAAAAAGCAGGTTTTGTTCCCCTTTTTTATTCAATCTTTACTCCAATGTGTGTTTTCGTTACTTAAAGCAAAGACAAATCAAAACAATATAAGTAATAAACCAGTTAATAAGAATTATTGTTATTACATGCAGCATATTAATGTTTATATTTGTCAGATAGTCAATAAAAATTCTGTATTAATTTTTTTTTTAAATTCTATCGCAGATTTGTGTTTTTAGCGCATTTGAATTAAGAGGTTTCAAGGGTTTAAACGTTTAGAAAATCCGGTAAAACGTAATAAATCATCGGCACTGTATATTTTGAGGTGATTTACTTCTCTAGAATTAAATCTCAACACAATAAAAACACTGCATTGAAATAAATCCCTGTACAACGCTAATTATAAACTGAGTTATAGAGCAGGGGTGGCTAAACGGCAACCCACCAGTAGAATATTTGCAGCCCATGACAGTATCACGAAATTTTTGATTCATATAAATTCCTCATTCATTATAGTAAATATAATATTAAAATATTGATTATTAATATTTATGAACATTTATAAATGTTTTACTGTTTTGCCGTTAATTTGTGAATAATAACTATAATAATAATGTATTTCTGTAAAATGTCCCCTTAATATATATATATATATATATATATATATATATATATATATATATATATATATATATATATATATATATATATATATATATATATAATATATATATATATATATATATATATATATTAAATATGCATATATATGTTATATGTATACATACAACATATATATGCATGAGTGTATGTGTAAAAAATGCGTCGGAATAAAGTAATAACAACATTAATATGAAATGCTGCCTTTTGGATGTTTTGGGTTTGTTAGTTTATACAGTATCTTGTATGTCTCACGAGTTGTTTAATTTTACTGACTCTCTTCTCAGAATTATAGATTTCAACACTATTTGTAAGATTCATAATATTGTAATGAGTAAATCTGCTTGAAATTTAATTGTTTTACTCAAATAAGTAAGTTGTGATTTTCAAAGCTTTAAGTAGTTTTTAAAGTAAAATATAAGTTAATAGGAATTGCTGTTATAAGAAACCGTATATTGATAACATATTTTTTTATATTTCGCAGACAGTCAGGTACTTTTTTACTGCAAAAGCTTCAAAATTATGTTACAAATTTCTCTATGAACCTCCTTTGTTTTAAGAGATCTCAAAGGATTTAAATGTTCAAAAAATCGGTAAAAATTGCAATAATAATGTATTATTTTCAATTTTTTCCTGATTTATATGCATGCACACGCACACACATGTATGTATCTGCACGCGTATGCATACAAACCGTATAGCTCACCGATATAGGATGCACTTCTAATGTGCCCTGAGGATCGTTTTGGACTGCTAAAGGCTGGTTTAAGTCTTATGGATAGTGAGTAAAAATACAGATTCAGAAAGTAGCTTATTAAATTAAACAACATGTATGTGAGTTATATAACATATTCTATAACTCATGTTCTACAAGTATTTTTTCTGTAGTGTTATAAATAGGTTGAAAAGTAATTTTAAAATAATAATAATAATAATAATTTGCTACAAAGTTTCACTACTTTTTGAAAGTTTAAAACCCCTGGAACTTTCCCTTATTTTTCTTGCCACGTGGTCCCTTTAAAATCTGCTACTCAGGATTATTGGGGCAAATAATAGCTAACTGGCTTGTTTCATTTCTCATAACAACAGCTGTTCAAGTCTCATCTCTTACCCGTGGTTCAGATTGGAGAGGCACACATCTTAGCTCCCCTCTCCAACCCATGATCTCTCTCTTGAGAAAGGTTTAATTTTCGTACGTTGACCTCTTTGTGCTGTTGTAACAAAACTGCTAGTTTGGGGGGCGTTTAAGCAGTTTGTCATATCCCCCTCTAAACTGTATCAAGTAGAGATCGGGGTAATAAGAATATCATGAACAAAACTTGTGATTATTGCCATAATGAAAATTAACATAAATATATATTTGATAAATGTTAAACTGTTAACTAAGTGATGCACATCACTCGTTTATGGAAGATAGAACGAGTAGCTGTTTTGTATTGGAGATTTCATCCTTAGTCAATAATTTTACTTATTTCGCTGATTCGAAGTGTTTTCCTAAGCTCAACCCTAATCGACAGGACTATTTCTGATTTGGAAAAATGGTGTATGAAACTTCAAATTACGGTCAAAACATGATTCCCTCTTAGACATGAACTTAATGTAAAATAGTGCACGTTAGTGGATTCAATGCTAGTAATCTTAATCCAAAATTTGCCCAAGAAACTCTCATTTAAAAATACAATATCATTTTTACAACATATATACAGTTATACAATTACACTATTACTATTAATCACTGATTGTTTTAACTTCTCCCTTCAAAATAATAAAAACAAATTACTTTTATAAATTTCTTTTAGAAATACAATTTCAAGTTTCATAATAAGCATTAATACCAACAATAAAATTGTTTATGTTGATTTTATGTTAATTTACAATAATAACTATTAAACATTAATTAAGCATTAATCAATCAGAAAATCCACAAGTACTGAGAGCGGTCTGAATAGCAAACTACTATGCAAAACTACTTTTATTAGAACACACCTCTACGAGTACAAAATAAACATTTATACAACCAAGAAAAAACAATTTATTAGCAAGTAAGATATAATACCTTAAATTTTCCCAATTAGAGGTCCATCAATACATAAATACGCCGAACAATGGCCGAATGGTTAGGGTGCTGGACTTCGGTACCGGAGTTCGTGGGTTCGAATCCCACAGTGACATGGATGTTTGGAATTGGCTTTAAGCTGTAGGTTCCGGTCTCATTAGCCCTCGTATTGCAAAAAGTTGACCGTTGCACTCCAATACCAAACCAAACAATACATAAATACAGCTACCAGTTAAAGAAAAGTAAACTAGCATAAAAATAAAGGAAAGTAGTTATAAAAGATAGGATGCAGATAAAATCACTGGTTACTTACGATTATTTTTTTTTAAATATTTTATAGCTTGTACTTAATCCTGAAAACACATTAACACTGACAGTGCAAGAATTCGCCGTGTAAGACGAGTTAATAAAACCACGTTCTTAACACAATGTGTGCATGCACATTTTGCAGCTGAATTGTACCAGGAGCGGGCGTTTTGCGCGTAAATTTAGTTATTCAGTTAAATCTCAATAGATCGAAAATTATTTAATTTTTTAACCAACTTTTCGTATTTTATATTGAAATATATAAACAAATATATAAATAGACAAATAAACAAATAAACAAATATATACTTAATATATAAATATATTTATATAATATCATTTTCGCTCGGATAAATAAAAACTTAATTTTAAATTGATTTTTTAATCAATCTTTCCGTTCTGTGCTTTCGCATCGACTGATGTAAAAACTAGTTTTTATTTGTCTAAATTTTTCCAGAATCTATGTAGTAGACAAGAACATTCGGCTTCGTTTTCCTGTATCTACAGTTTTTTTTTTTTTTTTTTTTTTTTTTTTTTTTTTTTTTTTTTTTTTGTACCCACAAACAAACCCTGTTGTTACACCCGTACTAGTACGTGACCCGCTCTCAAGTACCAATCGTCAGAAAACGTACTAGTACGTGTCCCGCATACAATGTGTTAATGCTGCAGCAGTTAGAGTTGTGACGGGTTGGAAAATCAACTCATCTACCTTCCATAAAAAGAAGTGAAAAATATTTTTTAACCATTAATTGATTTATATTTTTTTCCTGTAGATGTGATGATTTCCAATAATTTTTGTGGTAAATTAAATTTAAAGTGGGGTAATCTATCTAATAAGATCATCTACATTGGCATAATTTGGGTTGGGCAAGAGGATATGTCCCCCAAGAAATGTTAGATAAGGAGCAAATTTTCGGCTTTTCCTCTCCATTTTCTTTCCTTAGTTTACTCATATTTTGTAGTTTTGATTCGACTTTTGCCCCCTCAGTTGAAAAACCAAAATTACGCTTCTGGGAGTCTATTTAGGTAACTGACCACTGTAGTCTTCCTATTATTAACTGTATATTAATTTTTTTATTCATTTCAGTCTTATATAATCATTTTTTAATTTAATTACGTTTATTAAAGTTTACATCACTATTCCCACCCAGTCTAAATAGGTTTGACTAAACCATAAAAACACAAATAGTAATTATGTTCTGTTTTCAAACGGAACAGTCTGCGTGTTCAAAAATACAGGTTGAGGGCGATTTCATTAATATTTTCAGTTGCATCCAGTGAGTCATCTTCAATAAAGGATGAGACTCACTTTACTGTGACGACTGCGCTACAATGTGTTACAGTCAAAAGAACCACCCGTTCATTAGTATGGCTGAGGGGATGCTGCCCGCATTGTAATTCACACTGAAGTCGAAAGTCACTGTTGTGCATCGATGTGCTGCACCTTTTTGCCGACTACACACAAAACGCTGGGGTGCAGATGATTTTGTCGTAATGTTCAAACAATTTTAGGGGATTCTTCAGAAGGTTTTTTTCATTCTCTAGCTGCTTGTAAATTTCTTTAATTGTGCTATTTAGTTACCGCTTGGCTGAAGGTGTGGTCTACCACTGTTACCCCCAGTTTTACCCCTATACGATTCTGCTTTAGAATAATACATTTGGTTGTTATGATCTGTGTATTCATAAAAATGTATTTACCACACATAAAGCGGATGTGTGTCCTAAGCATTAAATCTCCCGGAAAAATTGAAATAAATTAATAATGGTTACATATTTTGCATTAATAAAAATTTATAAATTTATTCTGAATACTCGCATTGGGGTTTACACAATTCAATCGTAATGTTCAAATCATTTTAGAGGTTTCTGCCCCAGCCCCCCTATTTTTTCAAGCTTCTAGTAAATTTATTTAATTATCCTCTTTAGTTGCCGCATGGCTGAAAGTGTTGTGTACCACTGTTACCCAAAGTTTCATCCCTACAGGATTCTGCTTTAATACGTTTCAATGTTATGGTCTGTGTAATTGTAAAAACATATCTACTACACATGGATCAATTAAGATCATAAGTATTAAATCTTCCAGAAAAAGTAAATAAATTAATACTGGTTACATATTTTGTATTAATAAAAATTTATAAATTTATTCTGAATACTTGCATTGGGGTTTACACAATTCAGTCGTAATGTTCAAATCATTTTAGAAGTTTTTTACCCCAGCCCTTTATTTTTTCAAACTTCTAGTAAATTTATTTAATTGTCCTCTTTGGTTGTCGCATGGCTGAAAGTATTGTGTACTACAGTTACCCTAATTTTCATCCTTACATAATTCTGCTTTAATACGTTTCAATGTTATGGTCTGTGTAATTATAAAAACATATCTACTACACATGGATCAGTTAAGATCATAACTAATAAATCTTCCAAAAAAGGGAAATAAATTAATAGTGGTTACTTTTAAATCATTAATAAAAATGTATAATTATATATGCATACTTACTTTGGTATGTAAACAAGTGAACTGCAATATTTAAGTAAATTTTGGGGTTTAACCAGAATGATATTTCTTTCTTTTTAGATGTTTGTAAATTTTTTTAATTGCCCTCTTCAATTGCAGCATGACTGAAAGTGTGGTCTACCACTGTTACCCGAAGTTTTATCCCTACACGATTCTGCTTTTAAATAATACGTTTCAATGTTATGGTCTGCGTAATTGTAGATACATATCTACTACACATGGAGCAATTACAGTCATAAGTATTAAATCTTATAGGAAAAAGGAAATAAATTATTAGTGGTTACTTTTAAAGCATCAATAAAAATATATTATTTTATATGCATACTTATTTTGGGGTGTAAACAATTGAATCACAATGTACAAATAATTTTCAGGGTTTTACCAGAATGCTATTTCCTTCTTTTTAGATGTTTGTGAATTTTTTTAATTGTCCTCTTCATTTGCAGCTTGACTGAAAAGTGTGGTCTACTACTGTTACCTGAAGTTTTATCTCTACATGATTCTACTATAAAATAATACGTTTCAATGTTAAGGTCTGTATAACTGCAAAAACATATCTACTACACATGGAGCAGTTACGGTCATAAGTATTAAATCTTCCAGAAAAAAAAGAACTAAATTAATAATAGTTACGTTTAAAGTACCAATAAAAATATATAATTTTATATGCGCACTTACCTTGGGATATAAACAATTGAATAGCAATGTTCAAATAATTTTCAGGGTTTTACCAGAATGATATTTCTTTCTTTTTAGCTGTTTGTAGATTTCTTTAATTGTCCAATTAAGTTACCGCATGACTAACTATTTAGTTGCCGCATGGCTAAAAGTGTGGTCTACCACTGTTACCCGAAGTTTTATCACTACATGATTCTGCTTTAAAATTATACGTTTCAATGTTATGGTCTGTGTAATTGCAAAGGCATATCTGCTACACATGGAGCAGTTACGTTCAAATGTATTAAATCTTCCAAAAAAAAAGGAAATAAATTAGTAGTGGTTACTTTTATAGCATCAATAAAAATGTATAATTTTATAGGTGTACTTACTTTGGGATGTACACAATTGAATAGCAATGTCAAATAATTTTCAGGGTTTCACCAGAATGCTATTTCTTTCTTTGTAGCTGTTTGTAAATTTTTTAATTGCTCTCTTCATTTGCCGCATGGCTGAAAGTGTGGTCTACCACTGTTACCCGAAGTTTTATTACTACACGATTCTACTTTAAATTAATACGTTTCACTGTTATAGTCTATGTAAATGTAAAAACATAGCTACTACACATAGAGCAATTACCGTCATAAGTATTAAATCTTTCAGAAAAAAAGGGAATAAGTTAATAGTGGTTACTTTTATCAATAAAAATGTATATATTTATATGCGTACTTACTTTGAGATGTAAATAATTGAGCCCCAATGTTCAAGTAATTTTCGGGGTTTCACCAGAATGCTATTTCTTTCTGTTTATCTGTTTCTAAATTTATTTAATTGTCCAATTAAGTTACCGTACAGCTAACTATTTAGTTGCCGCATGGCTGAAAGTGTGGTGTACCACTGTTACTCAAAGTTTTATCACTACATGAGTCTGCTTTAAAATAATACGTTTCAATGTTATGGTCTGTGTAATTGCAAAGGCATATCTACTACACATGGAGCAGTTACGTTCAAATGTATTAAATCTTCCAAAAAAAAAGGAAATAAATTAGTAGTGGTTACTTTTATAGCATCAATAAAAATATAAAATTTTATATGAATATTTACTTTTTGATGTAAAAAATTGACTTGAAATGTTCAAATAATTTTCGGGGTTTCCCCAGAATGCTATTTTTTTCTTTTCAGCTGTTTGTAAATTTTTTTTAATTGTCTTCTTCATTTGCCGCATGGCTGAAAGTGTGGTCTACCACTGTTACCCGAAATTTTATCTCTACACGATTCTGCTTTAAAATAATGCGCTTCAATGCTATGGTCTGTGTAGTTGTAAAAATATATCTACTACATATAGAGCAGTTACGGTCATAAGTATTAAATCTTCCAGAAAAAAGAAAATAAATTAATAGTGGTTACTTTTAAAGCATTAATAAAAATGTATAATTTTATATGCATACTTACCTTGGGATATAAACAATTGAATAGCAATGTTCAAATAATTTTCAGGGTTTTACCAGAATGATATTTCTTTCTTTTTAGGTGCTTGTAAATTTTTTTAAATTGTCCTCTTCATTTGCCACATGGCTGAAAGTGTGGTTTACCACTGTTACCCGCAGTTTTATCACTAAACTATTCTGCTTTAAAATCATGTTTTTCAATGTTATGCTGTGTAATTGTAAAACAATATATCTACTACACATGGAGCAAATACGGTTATAAGTGTTAAATCTTCCAGAAAAAAAGGAAATAAGTTAATATTGGTTACTTTTAAAGCATCAATAAAAATGTATAAATTTATATGCATACTTTGGGATGTAAACAATTGAATCGCAATGTTCAAGTAATTTTTTAGGGTCTCATCAGTATGCTATTTTTTTTTCTTTTTAGCTGTTTGCAAATTTCTTTAATTGTCTTATTAAATTACCACATGGCTACATATTTATTTGCCCCATGCTGAAAGTGTGGTCTACCACTGTTACTCGAAATTTTATCTCTACACGATTCTGCTTTAAAATAATGCGCTTCAATGCTATGGTCTGTGTAGTTGTAAAAATATATCTACTACACATAGAGCAGTTACGGTCATAAGTATTAAATCTTCCCAAAAAAAGGGCATAAATTAATAGTGGTTACTTTTAAAGCATCAATGAAAATGTATAATTTTATACGCGTACTTACTTTGGGATGTAAACAGTTGAATAGCATTGTTGAAATAATTTTCGGTGTTTCACCAGAATGCTGTTTCTTTCTTTTCAGCTGTTTGTAAATTTTTTTAATTCTCTTCTTCATTTGCCGCATGGCTGAAAGTGTGATCTACCACTGTTACCCGAAATTTTATCTCTACACGATTATGCTTTAAAATAATACGTTTCAATGTTATGGCCTGTGTAGTTGTAAAAACATATTTACTACACATAGAGCAGTTACGGTCATAAGTATTAAATCTTCCAGAAAAAAGGAAATAAATTAATAGTGGTTATTTTTAAAGCATCAATAAAAATGTATAATTTTATATGCATACTTTGGGATGTAAACAATTGAATCGCAATGTTCAAGTAATTTTCATGGTTTCACTAGAATGCTCTTTCTTTCATTTTTTCTGTTTGTAGATTTTTTTAATTGTCCAATTAAGTTACCGCATGTCTAACTATTTAGTTGCCGCATGGCTGACAGTGTGATCTACCACTGTTACCCGAAGTTTTATCCCTTCACGATTCTGCTTTAAAATAATACGTTTCAAAGTTATGGTCTATGTAATTGCAAAAACATATCTACAACACATGTAGCAGTTATGGTCATAAGTATTAAATCTTCTAGTAAAAAGGAAATAAATTAATAGTGGTTACTTTTTAAGCATTAATAAAATGTATAATTTTAATATGCATATTTACTCTATAAACAATTCAATCGTAATGTTCAAATTATTTTCGTGATTTCTATTTTTTTCTCAACTGCTTCTTCAAAAAAGACAAAAAAATTTATATATAAAATAAATTTCCTAAATTGTCTTTTTTTAGTTTCGATATGGCTTAAATTTTGATCTATTACTGTTACTTCCAGTTTTACCCATACATAATATTGTTTAAAAAGAAATACACTTGATCGTTATGGACTGTGAAATCGTAAAATTATATTTATAACACCTATAGTAGTTATGTATTATAAAAATTAAAACTTCTGGAAAAATTGTAATATAGAGATAGTAAAGGCATTTTATGAATAAAAATACTGTAAATTTAATTTATATATTTATGTTGGTGTGCAGAAGAATTTTCGGAATTACTTTAGAATGCTTTTTATTACTTTCTTCTAATTTCTTTAATTATCCTCTTTGGTTACCGCATAATTGAAGGTGTGGTCTACTAATATGCATCCCTGATTACCCAATTAAATCCCTAAATGATTCTTATTTAGAATGTTATAGTTAAAAGTTAAGGTTTGTAATCATCAAATATTTTGTATCAGTTACATGTCGTAAATAATAAAACCTCCGAATAAAAAGTAATAAATTAGTAATCATGACTTTTATGAATGAATAAATGTTTATAAAATTTAATCTGTATGCATTGACCAATACTATCTAAACTTTAACCCTTTTAACTTGTGATAAAAGCGTTAATTTTAGTAGCATGAAATAATTTACTATAAAATATTAATCAATAGAATAGAGTTTTTCATAGCTAAATATAGAAAGATCGCTGTAGAATAATGTAACAAAATAAATAGCAAATAAGAGGGGAAGTAATGGAAACTGAGCACAGTTTTTGGAAATTAAACTTTCGAACACGAGTGTTGCTTTATTATTAATTATAAATGAAAATAATTGTTTATAATATATGTACTACTAAACGGCTAAAGATGTTTCTTGTATAAGCAGGTCGAATTTTGTCAGAGTGCCACAGAAATATCCTTCCGATATACAATCTGGTTATTTGTACCAATCACTACCAAATTTAAAATATGATTACGCCATGTGGTAGGGAGCGACGTAGAATTTGTTCGAATTGATTTTGAGTTACTGTTTTTGAGATATTGCAGAAAAATCGACTGAAGGTAGCTTAATTTTCTCTCTTATTTTCATTTTAATTATTTAATCAGCGTCAGTACATGACCATTCACTCCCTGTTTGCAGCATTATTGACCAATATTTTGTTATAGAACGGAAACATAAACATTGACAGAAGTTTCTACCAAACAAAATTTAAATTTATCAATCGTAAAAGCCCGGGTGAAGAGGTGAAAAATTAAACTCCAATTTTGTGTAAATCATTGGTTTTCTTGTACTGAATCAGCATGTTGTAGATTGCAAGACTGCAGGTATTCTGGTATTTACTTTAAATCTTAATTGGTGATTTCATAAAACTTACTATAGGTGAAAAATAATCTTGCAATGATGATTATATGATAAATCCTAAATTCACCAAAACTATAATAATAATAATAATGGTTTAAGAGAAAATTACAAGTTTATTGTAACATTTTTCTAACAATAATTCTTAATTTCACTCAAAATGCGTTTAGGTTTATAAGAAACGCCGAGTAATAAAAATTAATATAAATATTTTGTGTACAATATTACTTTATGTACAGCATTAAGGGCCGGTCTCGTTAAAGTCGTTTGACTGCTAACCACGATTAATCTCTGTTTAAACGGAGAATTGCGTTCCACCACTAAATAGGTTAACTCCATGGGTTAATCGAAGTTAGCTGTTAAACGACTTTGGTGAGACTGTCCATAATCTTGTAAAGAGACAGTTTGGATTCATCAACACCTATAAAATATATACTTTTGGATTTGAACGTATCATACCTTGGAAATAACTGGGTTTTTTTTCCAATACGGGGCACTTGCCTTTATTAATAATGTTCACCATACAAAGCAGTTGGTTATTGTTGTCATTTGTTAACACCATATGGGTAGGGTAACATCGTCCCAATGAAGGGACAACACAAATAATTTCAAGCCTCGTTTGGGAATCCCACTCAAACTCACTTAGTGACAGCATATGTTAAACACTATACAACCTATGAGCCAAATAATATTAATGCCGTAATACATTATTGATTAAAAAGTAAACTAAAATTTCGTAATTTTTACGCAAGAATCAATTTTGAACTTTTTTAAATGCAATAAATTTATCTTGCTCTTTATTATATTGTCTATCCTTCACATTAACAGCTCCTGCCAATTTGTCTCTGACCGTCTGTTGCTATGGAAATAATACTAGTTCCATTTAAGACAGGGAGAAAAAAAGCATCCACTTTGGCTTACTGAATAACTAACGAAACGAAACGACAGCTGAACGAAAAAATTATTGACTATTTTTGTGCTAGACCGGCAGTAGTTCTGTTGTTATGGGAACTTCCCAGAACAAATCCATCTGACTTCAGTCCGAAGTTTGAAGTAAGAAACACAAAGAAAAGAAATAAACACGATGAGTATGATTTTATTAGATGCATTGAACGACTACAGACGAAAGATCGAATTCTTCACCAAGGAACAACCAAGCCTAACACAGGAATTGAATCCCCACCCCCACCTTTCCTCCGTCAGCTTCATAGGCGGAGGCTCAACCACTACGCTGATGGTACACAGTTGCTGTAAGTACATTGATAAACGAATTGGATATTTTATGTTCCTGGTACTATTATATACATTTAAAACCTTATACACTTTACTCAAATATAGCTATTTTCTAAATGAAGTAGTAGGAATTATTCTTGGGTGTTCATTGTAGAACGGTTTGATGAATTTTGCATAGCCCTTTTTGCAATCTTTCATCAAAAATAACAAGCTGCAATTGATATTTCTCTCTTGTACTTTTTTTAGTATATGTTAGATACAAAAGTGCTTTATTTTCATTCACTTATTAACTCAAATCTGCAATCTTTATCCAAAGTGATTTTACTTGCTTTACTTTTTAAGAAAAAAATGCATTTTCATTAATAAAAGATAGAAGAATGTTCAATTGATATTTCTATTTTGTATATTTCCTAGTATATGTTAGATATAAAAGTGCTTTATTTTCATTCATTTATTAACTCAAATCTGTAATGTTTATCCAAAGTGATTTTACTTGCTTCACTTAAGAAAAAGTGCATTTTCATGAATGAAAGCAAAAAGAATGTACAATACATTTTCTAGTATGTGTTAGATACGAAAGAACTTAATTCTCATTGATTTATTAACTGAAATCTGTAATATATAATCAAAGTGATTTTACTTGCTTTACTTGCTTGAAATTAATTAACTTACTAATTACTTACATTTATTGGCCCCAGAAATGTTTTAAGAATATGAAGTGATCCTCACACTAAAATAAGTTAGCACTAATATTTACATTCAAAACATATATCTGATTATCAACTAAGTTACGCAAATTGTTAGGAGGAAAAATAACTCTTTAGTTTGATAGCAAAAGTTTTCACTTCTTCTTTTTGGGAGTGTCTTGAATTATGAGTTTGTTAGTTTAATAAAGAATAAATTCATCTCCATAATTCCGGATTCAGAAAGAGATTATAGCAGTTTAATAGCAGTTTTCCTTTAGTTTAGGGGGTCATTAGTTATGAGTTTGTTAGTTTAATATGGATTAAATTCATCTCCATGATTCCAGATTTAAAAAAGATATTATAGCAGTTTAATAGC
This sequence comes from Pardosa pseudoannulata, assembly GCA_032207245.1. Classification (NCBI taxonomy): domain Eukaryota; kingdom Metazoa; phylum Arthropoda; class Arachnida; order Araneae; family Lycosidae; genus Pardosa; species Pardosa pseudoannulata. Next base: position 168,340,505 of record CM063505.1, read on the forward strand.
AGTTTTCCTTTATTTTGGGGGTTATGAGTTATGAGTTTGTTAGGTTAATATGGATTAAATTCCTCTCCATGGTTCCGGAAAAAGATATTATAGCAGTTTAATAGCAGTTTTCCTTTATTTTGGGGGATCATTAGTTATGAGTTTGTTAATTTTACATGGATTAAATTCATGTCCATGGTTCCAGATTAAAAAAAAAAAAGATATTATAGCAGTTTAATGGCAGTTTTCCTTTATTTTTTTAGGGGGGGTGATGAGTTATGATTTTGTTAGTTTAATATGGATTAAATTCCTCTCCATGGTTCAAATTTAAAAATAGATTTTACCAGTTTAATAGAAGTTTTCACTTCAATTTTTTGAGGTCATGAATTATGAGTTTGTTAGTTTAATATAGATTAAATTCATCTCCAAGATTCCAGATTTAGAAAAAGATTATAAGGCATTGTGATTTCAAAAGACTTGCCAAATTTATACTTATGTTGAAGAGGCGAAATTATTTGTTTCAGAAGTCAAAACGGAAGAGTTTACGTATATAAAAATCTAGATATAACTAGTTTTTCTGGCAGTTAAAAGATGATCCTGTTACTTCACAAACATTTACAAAATGCGTTTATTATAAAAAATATACTGACGGTTAGATAATTAATGATTTAAAAATTGCTTACCGTTATAAACAAAAAAAGAAATAAAATACTATGCTATGAGAAGACAATAAAGTAGGGTAGGCGGCTTTTTCAAATAATGTTTGCTATACGAAGCATAACCGAGCCATGCAGTCGTTAAGGGTAAAACTGTAAACTAATCCTAACGTTAAAATGGCGATAAAAGACCGCAAAAAGAAGCTAAAGAGAAGTACAGACCACGCGACCAAGCATCAGTGGTCCCATCCTCCAGATGTCAAATTGCACTTCATGCTTGTGTTGGCATATCTGGTTGCATGTTCGGAGAGTTGCAGGTGTATAGATTGTTCTTCAGTGTTGCACTCATCAGCACCACGAAAGAATGCTTTTTACCCAAAATAATAATGTTTATACATAACGCATAATTCTAAATCCACCTTCAGCAAAGAGTCTGAAATGTATCCATAAGAAAATGTTAAGAAGAAAGTGAAAACATATTTCCCACTCAAAAATACGATTTTTATTCTCAAAAACAAATGACATGATACAGATATCGGATGACTCAAACTTTTTTATAAACTGTAAAATCAAGATAACTTACATGAACTGAAGTAAATTTATCTTTAATAATAAAGATTCTGAAAAAATTCTGACTCTGAAAAATTTATTCTGAAAAATGGCAAAATACCGATATCGGATGACTTAAATCATTTTTACAAACTATATAAAATAAAAACTTGAAAGAACTGAAATAAATTTCACGTGTGAAGCATTAAATATCAAGAAATTTAAAATATTATGAGAAAAATATTTAACCATAGAATTTTCGTACTATTCTGAAGTAATTGATTTACCTCTGTTAATAATATAACAATTTGTTTTATTACGTGCGGAATACGTTTTAAAAAATTATATCATAAGTCTATTATAAAATGTAACAAAACTTTTAATATTATTTTTAACTATTAATAACTATTATAAAATTTCGAACTAGGTGTCATTTAAAATATATAATATGCATAAAAATGAGAAATCAAAAGTATTATGACAAATCAAAAGTATTTGCATTTAATGCATAAAATTGTCGATAACTATATTACTAAGAAAAAAAATAAAATAAAACTGCAAAGTAAGCAAATGCCAAACTATAGAAAAATTCATCATTTTGTAAAAATTATTTGTTAGAAAGTTTAAGGCTATTAAATCTTCAACAATTTTGATTTTTTAATTCTTTGTATAATAAACTAAAATATTTATGCACATTTTCGTTCATTACTTTTGATATAGCTGAAAATAAAATAAAGTTATAGAGAATTAAACTAATTACATCATGTATTATGTTCTTATATAGTTGGCCAAACGATAGCCAAATGTTTAGGGAACTGATCTTCGGAACTACAGTTTGAATCACACTGTGATCGTAGCACGGATGTTCGTAGCCTTTCGGAATCGGCTTTAAGCAGTAGGTCCCGGTCTCACTAGCTCTCGTGTTTCAAAATAGTAGACCGTAGCGTTCCAAACCAAATCTATATTATTGAAACTTTAAAATGTTTTTTTTCAGATGTCATATGTTTTAGCGTGTGAGCATGCTATTTTACTAACTAGTCCTAATATTTTCATGAATTTTGTCTATTTAACGTAAGTATATATATATATATATATATATATATATATATATATATATATATATATATATATATATATATATATATATATATATATATATTGTGACTTACACATAAAATAGTTTAACTATTGTCAAGGTACGTTAAAATTTCGAAATTTTAATATTAAAACTTTAGATCTGTTTTTTTTACTTCCTTTATTTATTGCATAATTTAATTGTATATAATTTATAAACGGATTTTAAATTAAGTATGCTGTAAAGATTTTGCAGTATTAATAAACTTAATTTGTTCAATAAATTTCATTATGTTGTTAGAATATTTTTTAATAGCTTGTATGGAATGAACTTTCTATTTTTTCCATTTTAATACAGAGGATTAAAAAATACATTATAAAATTCTTTTTACAAATAATGATCGATATATATTTTTATTGAAAACTAAACATCTTCATATATAGAAGAAAAATATACCAGTTGAAAATGATTTTATATATTTTTAAAATTTTGCTGGAAAAGTTAATTTATATTTATTTTTTGACTCACTTTTGTCGAAGATTTTTTAATAGATTTTTATTCTTAACAATTAATTTACTCAATTAAATAAAGAAATAATTTTGGAACTATAAGAAAGAGATTTCCTCCCAAAACATAAAATATAACAAAGAATTTCCTGAATCATTTATGCATAAAGTTTTACAGTTTATGCAATGAGCTGGTCATAATAGGTAAATCATAAAAGATGCTTAAAATATATTTTCCTCGACTTTTAAGTTTTACATGTGAAAGAAAACTCTATATTATATAAGAAATAGAAAGTTGAAATGAATCATGAAGTAGGTAGACGTAAGAAATTCAGTATGAATAAAGCGTGAATACAAAATTCCCATAAAGCAGATAAGAAGGTGATAGAGAACTATCCCAATACATAAATCATAAAATTTTTCTTCGGGTGTATCCTTTACTTAAAGCAGGGATATATCTTCAGAAATAGAACAGCTGTTACGCTTAAAACCTCTTCTGAGCGAGACATAACTCAAAGATATCGAATTTTCTGTGCCTCTAATAATATTTTACTCATAAGTTTCTAAAAGTTTTATTATTTATAAAGTAGTTATAATTTTTCTACATAATACTATTTTCTCTTCTCCAGACACCTCTGGCGTATATTATTTATATATAATTTATCGAAAGTGTAGCAAAACTAGGAATTCAAATACTGTGAAAAAAAAACATTTAAAACTGAAAGCAAGTTGAAAAAATTTGTACTTTTTACAGATTATTATCTTTTCGACTAATTGCAAATTGGTGCTAAAAATTTTTCTTTTTATAACTGAATCATCAAAACTTTTCGGATTCATGATATTTATAATGTATCGACTAAATAGCACATTAAGAAATTTTAAATACTTTGTGTGAAAAATAATTAAAAATGAAAGCATGTAATAAAAAGAAATTTAAAATTTTAGCTCTTAAAGATAAATCTAAATCTTGTTGACTGATTGCAACTTGCCGCTATATAATTTTTCTTTTATAAGTAGATACTCAAAACTTTTTTTGAGTTTAAAGTGTTCGAGTTTATCAACTGAATAATATAACTAGAAATTGAAAATATGATGTGTGGAAAATAGTTAAAAAAATAAAACATGTCCCCTAGAAAAAAAATGAAAAAAATCAAAAATTGTAGTTTCTTCGTATGACTACCTTTTCGCAATGAATTGTAATTCCTTTATATGACTACCTTTTCGACTGACTTCAACTTGCAGCAATAATGTTTTCTTTTTATTACTGAATTTTCAAAACGTCTCAGATTTATAATATGTCTAATTTATCCACTGAAAAATATAACTGAAAATTTTAAATACTCTGAAATGAAAATGATTAAAAATGAAGACATGTTACTTAAAAATTTAAATATCATAATTTTTTCAGGTTACAACCATCTTTACTGATTGCAGCTTGCCTGAATAATTTTTTTACAATTAAATCCCCAAATCTTCTCGGAATTATATTGCTTTTAATTTATCGACTGAGTAGCATAACTCGAAATTTCAAATATATTGTGAGGAAAATATTTAAAAATAAAAACATGTTTCCAAAAAACAAATTCAAAATTATCCTTTTACTGGATATTAATAATACTTTAAACTTGTATGACAGCTACAGATCGAATTCTTAAAAAGACATAATACCCTTTCAAATTTTAATAATATAAATTTATAATATAATAATTTAATTTTAATAAAATTATGTAATCGGGAAAAATTTTGTTTTACAGATTTCAACGGAAATACGCAAACTTAACCACACGTGAATCTATTTTGACTAGTCTAGGATTTATGCCTGTATATCCGTAGGTGGAAACTTTAACTTTGAAATCGTAAATATCCCTTTTGACCACTCTTGAATTTATTTTAACTAGTTTCGGTTGGTGACACAAACATATGTACATATTTTACATGCGCATAAACGATTAACCGTAGAAGGTTGAATTTTTATACTTAAGACTGGTGTAACATTTAGTCTCCCTATTTTAATCGTAATCCGCACTCTGTTTAACAAACATTTTCAGTATAATGTTTATTAGCGTTACTAGACATAACTTAAAAACGATTAGGCCTAGAAATTTTGAATTTAGGTGTATTGCAACATGCAATTGTACACCTCCGTTTTGGGATAAGTTGCAATCCGCGTTCATGATCAATCACTGTAATGGTAGAATTAGTTTGGTTTCCAATAAACAGATGTAATCCAGTCTTCTTTGGAATTATTCAACGGAATCACCTGATTAGGGGTAGATTAGATGAAAGAATTGTTCAAATCAACATCTCTATCTTTAAATTACTCCTTCTCTATCAGGTGAGTTTCTCTAATTTTTACTATTTGACCAGCCTCTAGTGGGTTTTGTTTGTTCTGGAAGCACTTGCGTCATAGTTCGATACCGAATGGCTACAAATTCCAGCAGTAAAATGCGTACTAAAGTCAGTCTGATACCAAAACACTGCACTTTTCTATTTGGCATTCATTCGACAAGTGTCTGATAGGAAAAAATAATTGGTAAGCGTGTAGCAAATATGTGAAATGAAGTTTTAATATTCTTATGCTGAGAAAGTAATAGATATTAAAGAGAGTAATAGATATAGGTAGTAACAGATAGTTGTAAACAGAAATAGATTATAATAGATAGTTATAAATAGTAATAGATAGTAATAGATAGTTATAAAGAGAGTATCCCCTATATAATAATAGCCTAAGTTGTCTGTCCGTCTGTCCTCGAATTTATGATGTGGTTGGACCTGGAATGGATATAGGCATTCATAATGGATTCTTGATGAGTTAAGGTTAGCAAAATTCAAAGCAAGTAAAGTTTATCTTTTCTTAAACTATCAATTATATTCTAAAATAAATTGGTATAAATATGTTTCATATCCCAACGAAAAATACTGTTGTCTTTAAAACGTTCGATATTCACCCCTTCCTTCCTTTTCGACCGTTTAATGCTATTATTTCAAGTCCTATTTTCTCCGGTTAAGAGCAGGAGATTAAATTAATCAATTTATATTATAAGTAGATGAAAATAACATTTTTTCTAGCATTGTGACATAATTCCTTTAACCATCTCATTTAATCATTTCTTATTTTAAATTATTTAAATATCGTCTGCATTCTTTTCATACGTTTCATCACTGAACGTATATATTACCTAAATAATTTTCTTTTATATTTGGCTTAAATCATAGATTGGGTACATATGTGATAATTTTAAATTAATCATCGATTACTTTTTGTTGCAACATAATTCTCACCCAAAAAACAAACATAGGGTAGTATACAATTCTGGAAAATTAAAAATTTTACTGATCCCGTCATACGACGGGCTATATCCTAGTGTTAAATAAATGAAGTGATAAATTGATTAAATTTACCAGTTACTCAGAGATATATCCTAATAATTGAAATATGTATAGAAAATAAGAATTTAAAAAATGTTTTAATAGAAACATATATTTCAAAATTTACAAATTCACATACATTGCTCAAACGCTGTTTTTCCTTGTCCCCTTCCTCATTAATACACACTATTAGACAAGAAATAAGCTTTTATATACCATTGTCAAAAAAGTCTCCAGCCACCCCTACGAACATGTTAAATATGTCTATTGTTTGACTTTGGACTTCACCCTTAGTCAAAAAGATTTCTTTCGCCTCCAGAAACAATTCCAGAGAAGTAAAAAGCTGAAAATTTGAAGGTGCTAACTAAGTGTTGACTAGTTCAAAACTAAGTTCAGAACGAGTTTTTGGATGATGTCTCAACCAAATGAGTCCAACAGTTGTTTTGTGGATTTGGCTGTGTGAGAACGGAATTTTAACTGATGAACTTTGATGAACTCTGATTTTGAACTTTTCCGTTCTTAACAAAACCGAACCTCCTGTGACGACTTCAATGTTTTTGAGTGAGAAGTAGAGTGAAGAAAGATCACAGTCCCAATAGAATTAGAAATAACTTTTATTTTCTGGAGTAAATACTAGTTATATATACAGGGATTCTAATCTCCCAAAACAAGTCGAAAAGTAAAAGAGTAGTTCTTGCATAACATTTCCACGACGATTACAATCGGAAAAAAATACGATTAAATAATCTCATAAAATGGGGAAGATCTTCCAGGGTGCAATGCAAACCCAATCTATCCCCCGTTTGGTAACCGAGACCCTGCCGTTCCTTATATGAGCGGACTTTAAGAGTCTCCCGAAAGCAATCACTAAAAAGCTGGCTCCGGTCAAAAATCGCGGAAGCTTCCGTGAGGTCAAGGCACCGAGGTAAAAAATGTCGAAAAGCCCCGAGTCGAAAAATTCTAGGCTTTTTATACCTGGGGGTCAGTTAGGTCCCGCCAACAGTTTTTTGGTCAGTTACGATTCCAGTTACCTTAGAACTCCAGCTAAGGTTACAGCTAGCTTTTTTTTTAGCTGAATTCTCATTCGTTGGCTGTCCCGATTGAGGCTCCTCCCGGCAATCCTCCGGGGGTAATTACCGTCAAGCTTTCAGGGGTGTAACGCATATTCAACTGAACTGTCACCATCCCAGACACTCTGTCGCTGAGCTATTGCAGCCGGTCGGAACAGGAGGCTCCATATCAGCTGATTTCGGTCGTTAGTCTTCCGCGTTCTGTTTTATATATATATATATATATATATATATATATATATATATATATATATATTATATATATATATATATACATATATACTTTCATTAACAAGAGGCAGGGGTTCAAAGGTGATATACTATCCTTTCCATACTCTATTGTGGAGAGTAGAAATAAATGATTTAAAGTTTGTTTTCATCTACACTTTATGAAATTTACCGAAACAATTTTCCGAAGGATTTTTTTTTTCTATTAAAGTATTATTTTTAAATAAAAACTTTTAAAAGAAAAATCAACAGGGAATAGCATACAGCAAACAAAGATTTGTAATCTTTTTTATTTTACCTGAATTAGTTGAAATATGAGTTTAGTAACTTAAAATACAGCAATGTTTTTATTTCTCTTTTGACATTTTTATTGCATTGTAATAGAGAGAAATCATAATAACGACAGACTATGGGGTAGGCCAGTGGTCGGCAAAGTGCGGCTCCAGAGCAGCGTGTAGCTCTTTGGCTCCTTAAGTACGGCTCTGGCACAAATATCCACGGAAGGCGCAATAATACTTTCATTTAAAAAACACTTAATAAGAAAAAAAATTACATCTTATTTTCATAAATTAAAATTCTTCTACAAATCGGGAACATGCATAATTTTTTGTTTAAGTTAAAAAATCGATAGGTAATTAAAATTTTATATTGTTGTAAAAATACGTAACGAACATCGAGCTTTTAATTTTATCAGTTTTCTTAAGCGTAAAAACAAACCATGTACAAGCTACCGGCTGAAATTGTTCGTATGTTTTCGGCGTACTCCGGTGTGATACAAAGGTACCACAAGCATGCACGCGCATATTTTTTCTAAAGTAGTGACGGTTCAAATTGGTATCACAGACCAGCAGTTGCAGTGTGAACTGTCTTGTCTTATCTACCATTAATAAATATCATTAATAAATATTTATTAAGTATGAAATTTAGTTTTATTTAGTGTACTACTTATTTAGTGAAATAAAAATTTACTAAATAATCAGATTTGGCTCCCAATTTTTTAAAAAATTGTTGTAATGTTCATATTTGGCTCTTTGGCTAATAAGTTTGCCGACCACTGGGGTAGGCCAATGTTTCCCATTATGATTTTTTTTCTTCCTTATGTATTGCAGACATGCTTCAAGTTGTCTATTGCTCTATAATCTTTCAGGTTTAGTTAACCAGTATTGCATTTAAGAAAACTGTAATGATTCGTTTCAAGCAAGAGAAATATTCGTAATAAAGTTCTCATTTCTGATTATCATGTCTAATATTCTTGATTACTTTTTAATATTCTATATTTATTCTAGATTATGTTTTGGTTCCACAAATTGTATTACTGATCCATAGAATCTGTATATTAATTATAGGTACAATAAATAATTATTGTACAAAAAATTATTATATAATTTATCCATGAGTTCAATTTTCTTACAATTTTTACAACATAGAGCATATTGGTATTTTGAAATTTCTTGAATTTCCAAGTGATTAACACCAAACAGCTGTTTCAGAAATACAGCTTAGTGACTGCGGCATAACTAAATAAAAGGAACTCAATTCTACTCAGGACATTAAGCTACATTCACCTCTAGACTGCTGAAATAGCTGATCGGAATAGGCGAGTACTGAATAGTTGCTAAAAAATAGCTGTTTGCTATTTATTAACTTGTATATAGTTTTGTGTCTTATTATACTAGATTAAATTTAATAATTTTTTTATGCTATGTTAAAGCTCTTTTTATAAAGTGCTTAAGAAGCCATAACGTTTAAAGATTATCACATGCATGTTTACATATTGACCTGTGAACTGACAATTCACTGTGCTTATATAAGTAAATTCTATACATTGAAATAATCTGTTATACTTATCTGTCAACACCACTCATCACGTGATTGACGTATGATTCGGAGACTACCGTGAACGAAAACTTACAGTTTGCATTAGCAATAGTTTTATAATTTACAATTACCGTTAAAGTGGTTGGATACCTGTCAAACTGAATTTCCAGATCCATATTTAACACATGGGAAATATGGTTCTACTTCTGCGCGATTTGTATTTAAAGATTTATCAAAACTAATTTTGCAGAGGTATAGAGCAGAAAACTTGACAGTGCTTAAAATTTTATGTTGATAACAAGGCATGCGTTCAAAGTGGAATATATCAAAATTTTTCAAAATTAATTTAAAATTAAGTGTACTTCTTCTCTTTTATAGAAGAATTTAGTCAAGCACAACTCTGTAGAATTTATTGTTACCTCATGTCATAAAACTTGTTTCAAGAAATGTAATCTAAAGCGCCTAGAAGTAGAAAATTTTTCTCCATAGGTTAACATGGATCTAGATGAATCCAAAAATGGCCAGTACCCAAATCGGATAAAATACCTTAAGCATATTTTATCAGATTAATTGTCACTTTAGATGATTCTTTACTTTCTAATCGTTGCACAAGTCTCTGACTTCAGAATTTCTAATCTTTACTTGTATATTTTATTTCTAGAAACAGCGTTCCCTGAACCACAACAAAGAGGGGAAAGTTGACAGTTCCTTACTTAAAATATAACCCGTCACTACACACGCTAAACTGTAACCGCAACGGTAAGAGATGCCGACTCTTCGCATCTCCAATAACTCATCCGCCCGTGACATTGTCCAAAGAAAATTAATAAGCGAAACCACAACTGTTGCGACGTTAAAACGAATCCAGAAGCGCGTCAAAGAAAACGAAAGAAGGGGGAACAGAGTCTACTAGGGTGCGCGTGTAACCCACGCGTCCAAGCTCCACTGGTCTCATCCCCCAGATGTTGAACGCTTACGCTCGCAGTCTGCTGCCTCGGTCGAACGATGGGGGGGAGGGGTGCAGTTTTGTTAAAAAATGGAAGGAGAGGGGGGGGGCAGAACGCGTGTTTAGCACGCGGAAGATAACCTCTATTCTGTAATACGCCGCAGGTAAGTACAGTTTTCGTGCGGTCTGGTGAGGCGAGATCGTGATGATGATTTCGATTGTTTTTGCCCGGTCGTCGGAAGTACGCGAAAATTTCCGTGATCTGGTTCGGGAATTAATTAAATAAGGTGCACAATGGAGTATCGAGCCCAAGGAGGAATGCTGAAATGCAGCAAATACCGAAAATAACAATAAAAGTGGACTTCAGAAGGCGTTAAATGAGGAGAAAATTGACTTTCGTGCCCGCGGACTGTTAAGCTTCACTTTCAATTTACGTTCTTCGTGAAAGAAGCAGCAAAAGGGGAGAAAAAATTCTTTTGTATCAAAAGTGTTTCACTAGGTGTTCGAATTGCACAATTAAAAAAAATGTTCTGCTCTTTTTCAGAGGCTAAATGTTTGACAATAAATGTATATCACATCTAGAGTACACCAATTTTCTGATAATGAATAATACTAAACTGCACAAATTATATATTTTATTAGGATATTAATATTTTATTAGGACTTTATTAAGCAGTTAATTGTTATTTAGCATGATTCATGGTTGTTATTGCACAATATAATTTGTCTATTAGATAATATAATTAAATTAAATGCTTAGGTCTAACTAGTCAGCATAAAATATTTATAAAAATAAGTTTTCTCATTATTTGTTTGAATATGTGAAATACCATCGACGTAATATGACTATACAAACAACAAAATACCCACTATATCAGGACAACACTGTAAATAAAATTCTACTAGTAAATGTATTGATAAAATTGTTTTGCTTTAAGTACAAGCGACGTGAATTTACGTTATCCCTTCCGACTAATACCACTTAGATTTATGTTTTGTTTGAACTTTTATAGGGCTTGTTAGATTTTTTTTTATGAAGCACTGTTTTTCTAGTCATCATCAGTTGAATTAATATTTGTATGTTACAAACAAAAAGCTTAATGTGCATAAATAAGAAAAAATTATTTCAATTTGACACAAGTAAAAATATAAATTTAAGTGGTCCATCTACAGGAAAAACGTAAACTTATGCGACTCGTCCTTAAACTGTTAAGCAAGGTTGACGGAAGGAAATGAATATATTCTCAAAAATCTTGTAAAGTCTTCAGTTCAAAGTAAAAAAGAGGCTGAGAAAGGTATATGTGTCGATTGCGCCAGGTTCCCCATTACAAGGGTGAACGTGAACGTTTTACAAATTATAGCACTTTTGAAACTTTTCGATATACTGTTGATGATAAAGTAGATTAATTTTTTATCGTACAATTTGGCTTGTTTGATATTTGTTTTCTTTGATTCCAAATTATAATTCTTATTTTCATCTACTTTATTTTATATGATAATGAGGCTAAAGTCTCACCCCTTTGCTGCTTTTAAGAAACTTTCGGCACTAATCTTTGACTCCATTCTAGTGTTGTCCTGTCTTGTTGAGGGACCACATTTTCGTTCCTTGTTCAATATCCTATCAATTTAATTTAATTATTTTTATTTTTGCCTTTTCAGTCAGTCTACTAGCATAGCACTGCTAGGCTCCTGAACCTTTATTAATTTTCCCAATTTGAAAGTTATTAAAAAATATGTTTCTTGCAACTAAATTCTAATATTGTTTTTTTAACTGTATGTTAATATTTTTTGTTCGTTTTTCGTAGTCTTTACATTTTTATTTTGTATGTTCTTCTTTAATTCCATTTTTAATTTTTGGATTTTTTCATAGCTTGTTGATAGCTATTAACTTTTTTATCCATTTTTTTTAAATTGATTCATTAAGCTTTTGGAATCATAGTGTCATAGTCAAGATAACACGTTTTAATTAGCAATGCGTTGCATTAACATAGCAGTTGATATTTTTTAACTTTTAATAATTACGGAGCACTCTCCTGTTAAGCATTAGCACATAAAGAACCTCAGAATTTGTTGGCCATTTTATTATGGGAGCACCATATAAGCGGCCAACATTACTCCCTATTAATAGCACAAATTATCGTAAGTGGATCCACATAATTCAGAAGTGGGGTACCAAGCAGAAGACTACCAGAATTGATCTGCTTCCTCCAGAAGTACAGGTTTTTAAGTAACAGGGACTTACTTTAGAGTATAAAGCTCTGCGAAAGTTGTTGGCTATTTTATTATGGTAGCATCACATAGGCAGCCAACATTACTCCATAGGGGCAACACAAACATCGTTAGTGAGTACTCATAATTCAGAAGCAGGGAACACCCCCATGCAGAAGACACCCCAAATATGGCCTGCCACCTCCAGAGGTATCTTTTGAAAACAGGGAGGAAATTGCGCCCACGAACCTATTTTAAGTATTCATTCCACCATTAATGAATAAGCCGAGCTGTTTGGCCGGCTTGAGCCCCAGACTAATAACTCTCCGGTTACGAGATAGCTGCATCTGCGACTGAGTTACCGAGGATCCAACAGATTTGAAATGGGATATGGTTTTTTGCCTCATACTAGTCAGTCTGGACCAGTCGTTACATCCATGTGCTCTAGATTCTTCTATGGAAATCCTTTTTTATGGCTGTCTAAATTATGTTTTTGGTTATCATATCTTAGAAAGTTTAGACGGTGCATTTTTCTCAGTTCCAGGTTCTTCAAGAAACCAATTACTTCGACCTTGTCCATCTTTACATAATATGCTTTTTTAGGCTGTAAGTATAGGATGATTTGCTTTGCGAGAGGAGAATTTGGCAATATTTTAGTATGAAGTCAGTTTAATATTTTGTTTAAATTTTCCTTGCATTCTATTTTGTCTATTTTGGCCTACTTTGAAAAATCATTTATTTTTTTTAATTTATGCTACATTTTAAATAGCAAATTTCCATATTTTTTTTCTAAAATTTTATTTATAATTTTTTTATTTCTATATTTATGTAGGATTTAAAAAACTATTTACTACATTTAATACTTTACTACAGTTATTAGTTTTTAGATCATGCAATAATATTTTAGCCAGTTTTTACAGGCTTTTCATCTAGTTTTCAATAAAGCTACATTTAAAATAATTATTAGTTTCTAAATTAATTGATTATTTTTTCTGTAATTTTAACCATATTTTTATACATATATTACTAATAATACACAAAAAATTTAAGTTAAATGACTATAATTTAAGTTAAATGATATAAACAAAATAAATCAGTTTGTAAGTCGACTGCCCCTTTAAACTTTTTTACAGGTTTTTCATTTAGTTTTCAATATAGGTACTTTTAAAATAATTGACAATTATTAGTTTCTAAATTAATTGATTATTTTTGCTGAAATTTTAACCATATTTTTATACATATATTACTAATATAACAATTTTAAGCTGATTGACTATATAAACAAAGCAAATCAGTCTGTAAGTCCACTGCCCCTTCAAACCTTGTTTCGTTGTATCGAAATATATTGTCTTTCCCAATAACTCCGTCCAGCATGTTACCAGCTGACACGCGCCAACATGTTACTGTGAGGGCGTTCTCAATTAACTCGGCGTTAGATAAGCGTATGGTGCGTCAGCCATTCGTGACCACGCAGACGCCCATCCCCGCTGACTTGCTCCTCTATTAATAGAATCCACTCAATCAGATGATAGAGATACGCGAGGGACCCGTCGTTTAGGCTTTGCGCAACTCAGGTATGAGACGTCCAACTCTAAGTCAATTGTGCCGGTGTTCAAATATCTGTTACTAATGGGGGAAGCCTGTGGGGAGTGTTGAGTCAGAATTTCAATTTTTAATGATTGCTTCCTTATTAAATGGATGTTTTAAGGTAATTTTGGAACGGAAAGGTATTGAGATGTTTTGATGTTTCGTTCACACATAATAATTACAGATATTTTTTTCATAATACATTTCTGATGTTTTGAGAGAGGCATCAATTTTATTTGTGACTGGAAGATTAAAGGACAACTAAAGAAAACAAGATTCAATAACAATAAAATGTTAACAATAAAAAAGTAAGTGTAGAGCAGTAAGATAAGGGTGGAATCAAGTTGCCTTGTACTTATTGACTTTGGAAATTATCTCCAAACTGACGCTAAATGTGGTTAAGTTCATTTTATGATCATACTGAAACAATCTATGAAAAATTTTGAAAAGTACAGAAAAAAACTAAATCTACTACTGCTTAGTTATGTTTTAGGTGATCATATTTATCACCTCAAAATTTCTCAAATAATATAATTTAATAATTTAAAAATAAATAAAACACAGCTTAGTTATTAGGAGCAAATGAAATACCGTAAATAAATATGGATTGCCAGAAATAAGGCGTCTAAAGTTTTATGGATATCGTCTAGGATTTGGCATGTCTTCTTTAGCTAGAATTCCATTAGATATCCTCGGTTGAAAGCAGAGCACAGACTCAAATAGGTTCTCAAAATTATTCATTAAGGTCACATAATTGGCATAGAGGTCTTGGGTGGATATTGATTCGAAAAAACTGCTTTGAAAAATAATATTGACAGTAGCAAAATGAAAGAGTATCTGATAGATTAGATTAGAAAACCCTTCTTAAGAAAGCCAGGACTCACACTATACTTTTTGCTAGTGTAAAATAAAAATAGCATTCCTGAATACATCATAGCTCCTTTGTCATTAAGAGAACTTGCTATTAAACTTCTGTAAGAAACCCTATAAGTTATTTTCTCTGACACCATTTGATAATTATGTGATTCTTATAGTACATGCAAGGCAGTTTTCTTATTTTTCCTCAACGTTAAAGTTTTTGAAAAATTGGTTCAGTCATTTATTAATACAATTAGTCGAATCGAGAACTACAAAGCATAATTGAGCTTTATTTCCTCTTTGTAACCAAAAATTTAATACGTAATAATACGGATCCGTATAGAATGCATGCTTTTCAAAACGGATCCGTATGTTTACGAATTGAACCCATGTTGCAACAGTGAAGAACTAAAATATATATCTTACTGTAGGATATACTATTTATCGATTTTCATTTCATTGCTATTAAACCTTTAATATATGTGAAAATAATAAATTTAAAGCATGATACCATAAAAACAATTCTATTAAATTTTTAAAATATTTTAAAGAAGCTAAATTAATAACTGTCCTATAGTTGGATTAGATCAGTCTAGTACATAAGTAAATTAATAAAATGAGCAAAAAAAATTTCTAGTAATACAGACATTAATTTTGAAGCTTGAAAAGAATCTACACTATTAAAAGGAAAACAAGGAATTAACAATATTAAAAACTGCATGGATGGGCCAAATTACAAAAAACTCTTCTGTCAGTGATATCCTTGTTTTTCCAGATTGAGGAAAAAGCTTTATAAATTTCGAAATAGTTAAGAATTTATTTAATATTGTAAACGAAGTGTTCTTTTAAAATTTAAAACTGATACAGTTGAAGAAAAACAGATGAGCAATATTTCTTCAAATTTAAAAGGAATATTTAATCCTTTATAATTCCTTTTATTAAAAAGAATATTTTTACATAAATATTAAATAGTCAAAGTAATACAAATAATAAATATGATTAAAGTAAATTTATAGCTTTTTTTTTTTTTTTTTTTTTTTTTTTTTTTTTTTTTTTTTTTTTTTCAATATAGTTGTTCAAATTTTTTCAAATGGTCTGCATTTAAAGTAGTCTTAAAATGTCTTTCAAAGTTAACTTCAACCTTAAAAGATTGATTGGGTGTTGATTTGAAAAAGGTGCTTGGAAAAGTAGTTATGGACAGTAGCAAAATGGAAGAGTCTCTGATATATTAAATTGGAAAAGAAGCCCGGGGCTCTCTGGACTGTTTTACAAATGAAAAAGAGAACTGCCATTCCTGATAACATAACAGGGATGTCTCCTTTACCGTTACGAGAACTTGTTCTCAAACTTCTGCAAATGTAAAAGGTCTCTGTCTCTTAACGTAATCTGAAAATGTATGAAAAAAATGTGAAAATATGATAATGTATACAATTAAGAGCAAATTCTAACAAATGTTTTTCATGAATCTGCCAGATATTAAAGGATATACACAGAAATTCTAAATTTTATTTATTCAATTCTCATTGTTATAATCCACCAACAGATGGCAGCATCAACACACAATTTTGAATACTGTCTGAAAATAAAGGTAATGCAGATAAAACTAAACAGAAAATCAGGAATTTTTTTTGTTTTGTTTTTATTTTCACTCCTCCCCCACAACCCCCCCAAAAAAAAGTAATGGAAAAGGAAAAAAAGAAAAAAGCAAACGGATTTTGTATGGGAATAATGTTATTTAATTCTTGTGTTCAAAAATATTCTGTCAGTGGATTTTTGCTTATTTTTTCTACCAAATGAGAAATAAAGCTGATTCCCGCATTTTATCCAATTATTAACAGAAATAAAAGAAAATAATTATTATCTCACATTTTAAAATATATAAGACTTTTTTGTTGGTTTTGTGCTTTCAAAGTTTATTTTAAATTGTTTAATTTTTAAAAGTGTAAAAAAGGATGTTAAAACACATACAAAAAAAATAAATAATTTAAAAATGATCTTTCTTTATCTTAAACATTTATTTCCTTATTTTTTTAATTTTATAAATTTTCTATAAGGAGTTTAAACAAGAATTTAAACTCACGGTAGTGTGGGAGAAATTAATCTTGATGGGATGTTTTTAACTATGTTATTAAAAGTAGGACATTATAAAAAAGCATAAATATTTAATACCTATAGCATTTTTCTTCATTTACGAAAATTTATATTCAATATTCCTAAGTCAGTTTCCTAAAAAGGGCAAATATTTTATTTCTGTCAAGATATTGTGTCCTAAAAAGGATTTTGTAAATTACGTTCTACATATATTAACATTCGTTCTGCAATATGTTACGATTCTTATTATTTTCCTACAATTTCCTCTTTCTACTAAATATTTCATCAATTAAAAATATTTTGATTGGCAGGCTTAAAATCGCTATTCAGCGCTAATGAAAATTCTCTATATTCCCCCATCGTTGAATAAGTAATATTAGGGAACTCTATATTACTTCAAACGAGATTACGCGTTTTGTCATGTTTTAAACTTTGTGACATAACTCCAAATATGGTCTCAAAAAAAAAAATTGCGATTGCGAAAATTTAATTCAGACATTTATATTTATGAAACATTAGTTGATATACATATGCGTATAATATATATATATATATATCTTCATCTTCTTGCTTATTCCTCTGATCTGAATCAGAGGAGATTGTTTGCTTTAAGTACATCCAAGAAGAAATATCAAGATATATATATATATATATATATATATCTCCACTCTCTCTCTCTCTCTCCCTCTCTCTCTCCCTCTCTCTCTGTCTCTCTCTCTCTCTCTCTCTCTCTCTCTCTCTCTCTCTCTCTCTCTCTATATATATATATATATATATATATATATATATATATGTGTGTGTGTGTGTGTGTGTGTACATATATATATATATATATATATATATATATATATATATATATATATATACACATATATATATATGTATACATACACACACGTAAAAAAGATATATATATATATATATATATATATATATATATATATATATATATATATATATGGCATTTAGTACCATATACTTACGTAAAATGACGTTATCTGAGTACGTACGTGAACTCGAGTTAAATACGAAAGGTAACGAATGGAAAATACTGAAACCAACTTTTGTACAGGTAGAAGCAAAATTGATGAAATTAAACTTTAAAGTGCTTGAGTACTGGCCATATTGTATTCTTTTATCTCAATGGTAACTAATAGAAAAATATTTCTACATATAGACAACTTGCATTTAAAGATTTCTTTAAATTAAACCTTGACACATGACAAAACGAGAAATTCTTGACGTTAATTCTTCTTCTGTAATCATTGCCATTTATACGTATTGTCTTTTTTGAAAATTTTGCTGATTAAATTATTGTATTTGAGTTAAACAAAAAAGAATATACATTGGGGATGGGAATATTTAATTTAGGCTACTTACATTTATGACACATTTATTCCTCTTGTATTCAGTAAGATTTAACAAATGATATAAATCTAAATATACTTTTCTCATTTTTTATTAAACTAAATTTAGTGGGTTATAATTCTACACTATATTTTGCTCTGTCATTTGGTAAAGTTGGGAACTGGAAAATTTTTCCGATTTATTTTCGAAATTAAATTAATTAACAAAAGGTAAATAATGAGAATGCATTGTTACTTGAAATGTAAAAATAAAAAAAATAAATAAATAACCCTATGGGAATATACAGTTAAACTCATCTGTCTTAAAAATAAAAAAATAAAAATCAAGAGAGTTATGTTTTCAGAGAAAGATTTTAAAATTATAAGTTGCATTTAATCCAGGGAGAATTTTTTGAGCAATAACAATATATTTGTTCCATAGACAATAATAATGTACAATAAATTCAATACAATAAACTATTACCTAAGTTTAAGTATAAAAAGACTATTAATAGGGTATCATCCCAGATATTTTTCGAATTATATTTCTTTTTATCTAGCAGTCGTTTAGGAAAATCCCTACTGACCATTGCCCTTTTAAGATACCAGTATGTGTCTTAATGTTTTAATTTTCCTAGCCTTCTTTTACATCTTTTGTTGCGATTTTTTTTAAATATCAGTGTTCTCATCTGTCTGTTTCATCTCTTTTTTTTATAATCAAAGTCAAGTTGCTCTTCTTTCATGATCTTTTCACCAATTAAAACTCTAGAAACAGCGGTAAAATCAGTTTCGTAGATTAGGTTCTGTCGCCCAAACAGATGTCAAAATCTGCCCCTTCTTCCTCTCTACAAAATGTGATATATTTAAATTATCAAGAGCGAGAAAATATCAAAATAATGAGATTATCTTTCTCTCCAAAATTTAAAATTCTTACTAGAAAATTAAATTTAATTAGATATACATGTTTTGGATCAAAAATTAATAAATTATTCTCTATTAAACAGTATTATTACTAAAAAAAATATTAATCGAAAATTACAATAAACATTATTTTGAATATTTCAAAACGATTTACTTTTTCTCCTTTTCTCTGAAGAAAATAATTTTTGCCATAAAGTTTTGGAATAAAAACATCGCTGCGTATTTTAATACAAGTCTCTTCAAGACTTGTATTAAAAGTCTCTTGGTTTAAATGTAAGGATTTTATCGCCCCTTACAAAGTACTGCCCGGAAATGGGCGTGCCTTTTACCCTCACCTCACACCATAACGCCTCTGTATTGAAGAGAATTACCTACATTTACGAATTACTAAACTCATCATCGCATTATGATAGGTTAAAAAATGCAAGCGTTTATATTGAGGCATGAAAAAAGAAATGAGTGTAAGTGACAAAGCGAAACTTTGAATATAGTGTAAATGAGAGAAGAAAAACATATTTCACATTCAAACTAACACAGGCATTTTAGGATTTGTCTAAGAAAAACTATGTAAAAGATAAATTTCTAAACTTTTCTGTATGATGTGACATTAGCTTTTTTTACATATTTTTAAGATTTAGACAAATATTACTTTATCACTTGCATCTTTTTGCTTTTTGCTGCTCCGTAAATTTGCTAGTGATGGAGATCGAATTTTGAAATTTAGAGATTTTACAAGAAATATATTTGAGATGTACAAGAAGAAAAGCAAACTAAATTAATCGGTATTGCAGGCAAGTGGAAGAAAAGTTACATTTTTTTTAGATATATAGCTTTTAAGATAGACAGATTTAATTGTATTTTCAACACGTTCGCTTACAAATTTTTTATACTTAATGAAAAAATAATCTCAGAAAATAAACCGAAATAAACATGTGGGATAGTACTATAATTCGTTTTATTTTGCAACAAAAGTACAAATTAAGATAAATGATAAATTGATGTTTCGAGAGGTAATTCGTTTCATACGTCGATAGAAAATATGCAAAACAAAATGTAAGAAATTCATAAGGACAATATATACTTATTGGTAACAAAATTACAAGCAAGAATTATAAGCAAACTGCACATAAGCAACTATTAAGAGCTTGAAAAAGTGTTCCAGATCCCTTTCGAATCTCCTTTCATTAAGAAAAGTAAATAATGACGTTTGGGAGTTACCTCAGTTTGTTTTGGTTTGGATTGCAACGGTCTACTTTTTGCAACACGAGGGCTAAGGAGAAACCGGGACCTACAGCTTAAAGAATTCCGAACGGCTACGAACATCCATACCACAGTAGGATTCGAACCCACGAACTTCAGTATCGAAGGCCAACACCGTAACCAATCGGCCATCATTCGGCGGGAGTTACCTTAGAAGTCTATAAAGAGTATATAAAGAACTATGAAAATTATCTGAAATAAGCATGCATGACAAAAAGTGTTATTCGTTTTCATATTCCAACAAAAATAAAAATAAAATAAAAAATAAGTGCAGTGTTAAATTTCTGAATCAAATATTAAGTTGTTTTCTTATTCATAAATAAAAAATGCAAGATACATTTCTGTATGTGATATATAAATACGTTTTCTCATTGAAAGCTATATCAAACCATCCTTTCTTTAAGAGCTTGAGAAAGTTATCCAAAACGTTTTCAGATCTCCGTTCACTAACAATGGTAAATAATGAAGAAACATGTTACTTGGGAGTTACCCATCACCCGAATGTAGTATTTTCATCGTATCCACATATGGTTGAGCCACTCAAGCTTATAAGATGCTAATAACTTCAAAATGAACAGCAATGAAAACACGTGTAACAAAATATGTTATACGTTTTTATTTTGCTACAAAAATGCAAAACAAGTTTACTCTTAAATTGCTGAAAGGAGAGGTAGTTTATTTTATTCGTAAAGGGAAAATACCCAAGGCAAACTTTTGTACATGATTTCTAAATACATGTTCTCATTAGAAGCAAATTCAAAGCACACAAGCTTCCTTTAAGAGCTTGGGAAATTTTTCCAAATCACTTTCGGATTTCAATTCATTAAGAAAGGTAGATAATGAGGGTAAATGTTTCTTGTTTTCTATCAATCATCCAAAGAGATAGTATTTTCATCGTGTCCACTTTAAAGCTCACAGGATGAAAAAATGACTGCTATAAGCAAGTATGACAAAATACGTCACGCGTGTTTATTGTAATTAGTTTTCAATTTGTGAGAAAAATGCAAAGTAAATTTAATATTAAACCGTCAATCGGAGAGGTGAATTATTTTGTTCATCAATGAAAAATACCCAATACAATCTTTTGTACGTGACTTTTAAATACGCGTTCTTGTTAGAAGCAAAATCAAAGCACGCAGGCTCCCTTTAAGAGCTTGGGAAAGTTTTTAAAATCACTTTCGGATTTCAATTCATTGACAAAGGTAAATAATGAGGGTGCATGTTTTTTGGGTGTTACCAATCATCCAAAGAGGTATTATTTTCATCATGTCCACTTGAAAGCTTAAAAAATGACAAAGAATGAAAATGAACTGCTATAAGCACGTGTGACAAAATAAGTCATACATGCTTATTGTAATCAGTTTTTATTTTTCGACAAAAATGCAAATTAAGTTTAATGTTAAACTGTCGATTGGACAGGTTATTTATTTTGTTCATCAATGAAAAACCCAAGCCAATTTTTTGTACGTGACTTATAAATACATGTTCTTGCTAGAAGCAAAATCAAAGCACACAAGCTTCCTTTAAGAGCCTGGGAAAGTTTTTAAAAACACTTTCGAATTTCAATTCATTGACAAAGGTAAATAATGAGGGTGCATGTTTCTTGGGTGTTCATCCAAATCATCCAAAGAGTATTATTTTCATCGTGTTTACTTGAAATTTTAAAAGATGAAAAAAAAATGAAAATGAACTGCTATAAGCACGCGTGACAAAATACGTCACACATGCATATTGTAATCAGTTTTTATTTTTCGACAAAAATGCAAATTAAATTTAATGTTAAACTGTCGATTGGATAAGTTATTTGTTTTGTTCATCAAGGAAAAAACCCAAGGCAATCTTTTGTACGTGTCTTGTAAATACATGTTCTTGTTAGATGCAAAATCAAAGCCCACAGGCTTCCTCTAAGAGCTTGGGA
>CM063505.1:168367889-168377889 GCA_032207245.1 Pardosa pseudoannulata
ATTGACAGTTTGAGTCAGGGACGTAGTCAGAAATTATATTAGGAGGGGGACATTGTTTTTTGTGAAGGATACTTCAATAAAACTACGGGTTTTTTATGTATGTATACTTTAATGAGTATCTTAATACAATGAGATTTTAATATATCAAAATAATTGAAAAATGATATAATGAACAAATTTATAGCCTTGAATAAATAATGTAGTAACTACACAATGAATTTAATAGTAAAATTAACACTGAAGGGATATAAACTATACATGGTATTAAATTCTAATTTTTAAAATAGAAGTATAACCAACTACAAAGAAAAACTTTGAAAGAAAATGAAAATGTTCAAGATTTTGCCTGTATATCATAAAATATCCCCTCCTTGAAATTTTGGCCTAAAAATTTTCACAAATTCTTCCGACTGTGCAGCAATAATGAGATGAGTTGTCAAGAGTGCTAGTCAACCTGCTCTTACTTTTCTAGTACAATCTGCACCTACTGTTTAACTCAACGTCACTGTTCTAAGCACACTGTCATCTATGCACAGCTTGGCAGACGACACACCCACACGTATAGTCCGTTTTCTTTCCACGAAACGCTCTTTAAGAATTTCGGGTTTGACCGGTCCTTAAATCTCCCCCTTGCCTCTGTCCTTGGTTTGGGTACATATATTTGCGTAGATTTGGTTTTAAGAAATTATGGGAGGAAGAAAACAGTATTTATTCTCTACTAGGTCTATGTTGTGAACATTAGACTTTGCAAAATAACAGCTCGTTTCACGTATTATGATTATGACAAACGATGTTAGTTAAAGCTGTAAAGAATTAAATTCGTAAAATCAAATTAAATTTCTAATGCACTTTTATTTTAAAGCTCCTCCATACAAATTTACAGTTTACTCAGGATATTATATAACTAGATTTATTAAAGTGTTTCTTAAAAGGTCTATTGTATGATAATTTCTTTAATATTAAAATGTCAAATCTGTATGTTTTTTTTCTCATTTTGGGATTTAAAAAAATCCTGGAAGCGCTATTGTACCCAGTTATTATTACAACAAATTATTTCTTACTATACTTACATTAAAACTTTTAATGCCATTTATAGCTACCTTTCCACAACCAACCAAATAATATATTGGGTATTCCTTTTCTGTGATTAGCCTAATTATAAGAGTTTCTAAAACAATTAGAGATTGGAAGTTTGAGTACATTTATTTTCGTAAATTTTGGGAATAAAATTTTTTTTCCTAACGGAGTTGGCAATGTAGGCACTATATACCTTTATACAACACAAGGCTGAGAAGCTGTTACCCATTTGATACCACCCGAGTAACACGTGTAGCTTAAGGTATGCTACGAACGAGTGTTAATGGCAACAAAAACTACACGAGGAAGAAATTGGCGTCTATTCTATCAGATCTATGTTGTGAACATTAGACTTTGCAAAATAGCAGCTCGTTTCATGTATTATGAGTATGACAAAGGCTGTTTTACAGGATGTAAATTAGTAAAATTAAATTACATTTCTAGTGCATTTTTATTGTAATGTCCCTACATGCAAACTTATAGATTACTCGTGATAGTATATAACTGGGTTTAACAGTGTTTCATAAAAAGGCTATTGTATAATAATTTTATTAATTTTAAAACGTTGAATACTTTTTTCAAAAAAATGCTACCTTAATGATAATGCTCTAATTACAAGAGCTTCTAAAACAATTAGATATTGTAAGTTCAAGTGCATTTATTTTCGTAGATTTGGCTAAAAAATATATGAGTAAGAAAATAGTGCCTAGTCTATCAGGTCTATGTTGTGAATATCAGACGTTTGCGAAATAGCAGCTTGTTTCATGTATTATGACTATAAAAAAGCTGTTATACAAGATGTAAATTAGTAAAATCAAATTACATTTCTAGTGCAATTTTTATTGCACTAGATAATTTTAAAACCCCTTCATGCCAATTTATACTTTACTCGGGATATTAGAAAAATGGGATTTAAAGGGTTTCATAGAAGAGCTATTGCATAATAATTTTATTAATCTTAAAATGTAAAATCCATGTTTTGTTGTTGTTTTTTAAACAAATGAGTAATGATAGTAGATTTGTAATATCTAAAAGATCCATGTAAATCCATGAAAATAGTTAAAACATGAACTCGACATATTCTGTGAAGTTATTTAGATTCTGAAGTTTCTATCATAAAGTACGAAATAATTTCATAGTTATGCATAAAAGACACGAACTATTAGTTATTCGTTACGAATATATATATATATATATATATATACATACATACACACACACACACACACACACACACATATATATATATATATATATATATATATATATATATATATATATATATATATATATATATATATATATATATATATATATATATATATGTATATATATATATATATATATATATATATATATAAATTTCTTTGCACTGACGTGTTATAAACATATGTCAAAAATTATTTATGCATGCAATTGTTAAAAAATCAACTTTTTATACTTAAATGCATTATTTGTTGCTGAGCTAGTGTAAATTTATCCCTTTGGGCTTTGTACATGTATTGTACAATAGTCATGCATGAGATTGCCGAAAATTTAGCGTTTTATCCTTTTACATTCATGTAATGCGTTTATTTGTATGCACCTTAAATCACATCTGAAAATTCGTTATTTGTTACTACACTGATACAAAGTCAACACTTACGGGCATAAAACATATATTACAGAATATATATGCATGATATTGAAACAAAAAATATCTTCCTATATTTCGGTATATGCATCATTCGCTACTGAACAGTTGAAAAATCGAGTTTATGTACCTCAAATATGTATTGAAGAATTTATGTATGTGATTGTAAAATACTTAACGTTCTTTATTTAATATATACAAGAGAAGCATTTACAGGTATGTACTCATAAAATTTTTTATAGTACAAATTTATAAAAAAAAACTGGTAAATTTAGTGCTGTATGTATTGCTGAATATTTATTCATATGATTTTCCAAGTATACTGATACAAAGTCAACACTTATGGGCTTAAAACATGTATTACAGAACATATATGCATGTTGTCGAAACAAAAAATCATCTTTCTATACTTCGGTATATGCATCATTCGCTACTGAGTAGTGCAAAAATCGAGTTAATGTACCTTAAACATGTATTGCAGAATTTATGTTTGTGATTCTAAAATATTTAACGTTCTCTATTTAATACATACAGGAGAAGCATTTACGGGTATGTACTCATAAAATTCCTGGAAATGTGTTATTTTCTAGCTTAATTGACAGAAAATCAGCCCTTATATGCTTTAAATATGTATTACAGAAAAAAATGCATCCAGTTGTTCAAATATCATCATTCTATACTTCTATAAAGGCATTATTTGATACTGAACTGGTACAAATTTATAAAAAAAAACTGGTAAATTTAGTGCTGTATGTATTGCTGAATATTTATTCATATGATTTTCCAAGTATACTGATACAAAGTCAACACTTATGGGCTTAAAACATGTATTACAGAACATATATGCATGTTGTCGAAACAAAAAAATCATCTTTCTGTACTACGGTATATGCATCATTCGCCACTGAGCAGTGCAAAAATCGCGTTTATGTACCTTAAACATGTATTGCATAATTTATGTATGTGATTGTAAAATACTTAACGTTCATTATTTAATACATACATGAGAAGATTTTACAGGTATGTACTCATAAAATTCCTGGAAATGTGTCATTCTTTATCTGAATTGATACAAAATCAGCCCTTATATGCTTTAAATATGTATTACAGAAAAAAATGCATCCAGTTGTTCAAATATCATCATTCAATACTTCTATAAAGGCAATATTTGATACTGAACTAGTACAAATTTATAAAAAAATCTGGTAAACTTAGTGGTGTACGTATTGCTGAATATTTATTCATTTGATTTTCCAAGTATTAGCATTCTATATTTAATACATGATTGCAAAGTATTTGTTAATATGAATCTGAATTCATACATGTAAATGCATTGTGTCTTACTAAATTGATACAACCTACCACTTATGCATTACAGAAAATATGTATTACAGATTATTTAAACACAGTATTGGAAAAAAAGTAGTATTTTATACTTCTGCAAAGGCATTATTCGCTACTGCACTTATAAAAAGTGAGCAGTGGAGAAATGAAAAATGAAAGTTATGTAACCCAAATTCTCGTTCTCATTTTCTGATTTATAATTTCTAAGAGTTATTAACGTTTCTCTTTTGAAGGCGCTGAAAAAAAAATCAAGGTTTCTCGACTCAAGAAATTTCGAGGGGCCCCATTTCCTGTGAAAATCCCATATGGCGTACCCACCCCCCAAAAAAGGGAAACATCCCCCTGTTGATCTTCTACTTTGAAAGATATTGATTATTATTGGCTAATCAAGCTCAAATGTTCGGGTAACCTCTACAACACAGCCATAACTAAAATATTATGGTTTTATAACTTCTGAAAACACTAATCTCAACTGATTCAAATTACTTAGGGGGATGGTGGGTGCTGCAAGCCGATTTTATAATTTATAAACGTATAATGCAACATTATTTGTATATAAATTAAAATGTAAATAATAAATAAATGGGACCAAGATTCATCTTAAAATTTGCTTTTTCAGAAAAAATTCCTTTTTTAAAAATATTGTTGTTAATTGTTAAAATAATCTTGCAACTTACTTTTTCATACGTTCCTCCAAAATGTTTTCCAAACGTTTTTAACATACATTTAAAAAAATTTTTATAGGTTCCTCCAAAATGTATTCCGAACATTTTTAATATACATTGAATTGTGTATTTCATTGAGGCTCTTGAGATTTTACAACTTTTTCATCGGTTCTCCAAAATGTTTTCCGAATATTTTTTAATGTACATTTAAATTTAAATGTATGTATTCGTTTTTGAATTTAGACTTCATTTGAGATTCTCGCAACTTAATTTTTCATAGTTCCTCCAAAAATTTTTTCCCGAAACGTTTTTAATACATTTAAATAAATCTATGTATTCGTTTTGAAATTAGATTTCATTGAGATTCTTGCAACTTAATTTTTCATGGGTTCCTCCAAAATGTTTTCCGAACGATTTTAATATATGTTTAAATAAATCTATGTAAACGAATGTATAAATTTATTTTAAATCTATGTATTCGTTTTGAAATTAGATTTCTTTGAGATTCTTGCAACTTAATTTTTCAAAGGTTCCTCCAAAATGTTTTCCGAATGTTTTTAATACACATTTAAATAAATTTATGTATTCGTTTTGAATTTAGATTGAGATTCTTGCAACTTAATTTTTCATAGATTCCTTCAAAATGTTTTCCGAAAGTTTTTAATATACATTTAAATAAATCTATGTAAACGAATGTATAGATTTATTTAAATCTATGTATTTGTTTTGAATTTAAACTTCATTGAGATTCTTGCAACTTAATTTTTCATAGGTTCCTTCAAAATGTTTTCCGAGCGTTTTTAATATACATTTAAATAAATCTATGTAAACGAATGTATAAATTTATTTTAAATCTATGTATTCGTTTTGAATTTAGATTTCATTGAGATTCTTGCAACTTAATTTTTCATAGATTCCTCTAAATTTTTTTTTCGAACGTTTTAAATATACATTTAAATAAATCTATGTATTTGTTTTGAATTTAAACTTCATTGAGATTCTTGCAACTTAATTTTCCATAGGTTTCCCCAAAATCTTTTCCGAGCGTTTTTAATTAACATTTAAATAAAACAATGTATTCGTTTCGAATTTAAACTTCATTGATATTATTAGGCTTCATTAGTAAGTACCCTTAGGAAACACTTTGCTTTCCTTGGTAATTATGCTTTCATGTTCGCTAGTATAGTTTGGACTGACTTTGGAAGTCGTACCTAAGGCCAGCTTTAGACGTGGGTATGCTCTGGGAAACCGATAGGGTCTCGAAAGGTGTTTTGACCTGCGGATATTTAAAAGATGTAGTGTATTTTTAACACACTAATACACTCTTTTCTTAACTATTCTATTAATACTGTTATAAAAATTATGTAAGACATTAAAAACAAAATAATTTTAAAACGTTCATTTTGCCCTCCACTCGTGTTTATAATGTTAGTTAATAATGAGAAATAAAAGATGAATATCTCGCCCGGTGTGTCTATACGACTAAGACTGATCCCGATCGTAGCACTAGGTATTAAACAATTGAAATTCTCAATCTTTTTTATAGGAATATATACTTTTTAATTCTTTAAAGGTGAACCAACTTTCTGTAGTAGGCAATAAAAGGGAAAAATTTGGTGGGCTAATAAAATGTGTCATAAAACCCAGTAAAATCTTTTTAAAAAAAACCTATATTTTGAACATTTTTATAGTATTAATATGTGTAATGAATGAAGTTGTTTAAAGACGGATAAAAGTGTTAAAGTGTAGATTCATCTTTTTGTTGTTGTCCAAAAGGATACAAATTATCATCACAGAAATATACAAAACTATAGAATAAGAGTAAAAAAATATTCCGATGTTTATGCTAATTAACTAATCGGGTACATTTGGGAAGAAAACAATGGATGAATTTGCTTTTATATGAAAGAATTACATCAATTTAAATTTAATGCAGTCATAGCAATTTTAAAACTTAACAATAAGTTTAAATTACTATTTAAGCTTAAAATTATTCCTTTTAGGGACATTCCAGAGAGATTTAGTTTGGCATCACAAAATAAACTTAGAGTTCGAAACTAGAATTTTACAATGTCTTGAAAGATATAAACATCCATTCAACAGACCCTCCAAGGAAAGGGGCTTTAAAATACAAAGAATGATTTAGAATACATGTAAAATAGGAATCTAGATGTTTTGAAATGTTATTAACACAATATCTGAGTGAAATCCAGTCAAATGATGATGACTAGCGAAAATTTGAAGACAAAAAAAAATTTCCCTCAATATATAGAAAATTATCTTATTTTTTTAAAGAGATTGGCATAATTATATTCCACTACTAGACGTTGAAAAGACGTCTGACTTCTATGGTAATTAATTAGTACATTATATGAATATCAAGATTTGGGTTTATCATTTACATACAAAATTGCATTCAAATTTGGTGTTCAGTGATAATAACATTAGAATCAAGCATCGTACTAAAAAGTTGAAAAAATACTCAGCTTACTGCTTTTGTGGACATTACATAGGGATGTAATTCGACATTACAGAATAGTCTAAATCTTAAATCTCAGAAAACAAAACTGGAATAATATTTAGCTTTAAAGGATATAAGCATGCATTCAAAGACTGATCCAAAAATATTATTTGAAAAAGAAAAAGATTTTGAAATAAAGGTTAAATAGGGTTCAAGATGCTTTGGAATGTTTTCGATACAATTTTTGAATGATACCTATTAAAGCGACTAAATATGATGACTAGCCAAAATTTGCCGGAAAAAATATGCCCTGCTATATAAAAGCTTTTCTTTTTTATCAACACTTCCTGCCGTCCTTTTCTAATACTAGACGTTGATGATGCTTTCTAAATCTAACCTAATTAATTAGTACATGAC
The DNA here is from genome assembly GCA_032207245.1 of Pardosa pseudoannulata. Taxonomy (NCBI): domain Eukaryota; kingdom Metazoa; phylum Arthropoda; class Arachnida; order Araneae; family Lycosidae; genus Pardosa; species Pardosa pseudoannulata. Next base: position 168,375,487 of record CM063505.1, read on the forward strand.
AGGAATACCAATATTTAGTTTATCCTCTACATACAAAATTACATTAGTTCAAATTTAGCTTCAGTGACAGTAACTTTAAATTTAAACAATGCAATGAAATTTAAAATAATGCACAGCCCACTGCTTTTTATAGTATTCCTCAAGTATATAGCTTGACATCTCATAATAATCGAAATGTATTATCTCAGAAACCAAAGCTGGAATTTTGCTATGCCTTCAAATATATAAACACCCTCTGAAAAGACATTGCTTCGAAAGTGTATTTTGTAAAGCAGAAAAGGATATTTTGTATTAAAGATAAAAATAGACCCCTAGATACTTTAAAACGTTTTCAACACAATATCTAAGTGAAACCTAGTCAAATAACTAAATACAATGATTAACCGAAATTAAGTAAAACAAAAAAATATATTCCCTGAATATTTTGAAAATCCCTCCTTTATCAATACATCATGCATTTATATTACACTACTGCATGCTGAATAGACTGACAACGTCTATGATAATTAATAAGAAAATTACATGAATATCAATGACTGATATATGAATCTCATTCATTTATATACAAAATTACATTAATTCAACAGTAATTTTGGAACTAAACAATTTACTAAAATTTAAAATAATTGGTAGCGTACTCCTTTTTGTTGATATCCTACATGTATATAGTTTGAAGTTACAGGATAATATAATTCATTTACCTCAGTAAAAGAAACTGGAATTTTACTTAGCTTTAAAAGATATCAGCATGCATTCAAAGGCCCTGCTACGTAAGAGGATTTTTAAACAGAGAAGTAGTTTTTTAATAAGAGGTAAAATAGAGTTTTAGATTCTTTGAAAAGCTTTCAACACACACTCATACATTACACGAATATCAATGTTCGATGTATCATTTATATACAAAATTACATTAATTCAAATTTAGTGTTCAGTGATGGAAACTTTTGAATTAACGTACTAAAATTTAAAATAATACAAAGCTTACTCCTTTCGTTGAAATTCCACAAGGACATAGTTTAACATGACTGCACAATCTAAATCTTTCATCTCAGAAATGGAACCTGGAATTGCCTCCTACTATGCCTCCAAAGATATAAACACCCATTCAAAGGATCCCACTTCGAAAGGGGACTTAGAAACAGAAAAGGGGATTTTGAATTAGAGGTAAAATAGGGTCCTAGACTCTTTCAAAAGTTTCCAACACAATCTCTGAGTGAAACCCAGTCAAGTGACTAAATACGATGACTAGCCAAAATTTGGCGGAAAAAAATTATTTCCTGAAATATGAAAAATTCTTTTCTTTTATCAGCACATCATGCATTCATATTCCACTACTTTTCTTAGATTGGATCTTTCGCTTGAAAAGAACTTCCGCCTGTGTAATTTCAAGGACCCTAGTCGTATCCTACTAAAGAAGAAATCGAAAGTTTTGACGTCCTTTCCCTGCCTTTGATTTGTCTTTGAACGACACGGAATCAGCCCGTCGACGTTCGTGGGAACAAAAATACCCAACCATTTCTAATCCGAAATGGATTTAGTAAATCCTTTTCCATTCTAACCACCTTACAACTCTTACAAAGTGGAACTCTATGGTTGCGGAGGGGAGGACAGAAGTTAGAATAACTGTTCTGTAATCTGGCCGCACGAGCTTATTTAGCTCAGGGAAAAGATTATTTAGCGGTAGGAGGGGTTGGGGGGTCGCATCGCAAGGGGAGGGAAGGGTGCTTTGGGAAAAAATCTCTCATGGGATGAGGGGAAAGCATTTTGTGGGGGTCGCAGGACCAGATAAATTCGGGTGCTGGGAGTTGGGGATGATCTATTGGGTTTATTTTTGTAGAAAAGAACCAGCAGCTTTTTGTGCTGACAAATAATTAAGCCTCTTACTTTTTAATAACTAAATAAAGTTATTAACAATCGTCTTCCTGACATATATATATATATATATATATATATATATATACATATACATAGACACTGACAAATATATGTATGTGTGTGTGTTTGTGAGTGTGTTTGTATGTGTGTGCATATATATATGTAAGGAAAATTAAGTATTATCAATCGTTTGCTATTTAACCATTAAATTAAACTGAGTAATACATATTGCAGTTTCAATAGTTTTCCAGCGTATTAATGTAAATAACTTGCCAATTTTTTTTTCTTATTTATTATCACATGTATTGTGTCTTTGTAATCTGTATTTATTGTTGCAAAACTTATACTATGTATTTTTATTTTGTGTATAATTATGTATGAAATCATCAGTTACTTATTTTGTTACTTAAAATTTTTGTAAAATTTTATGTTAATGGAAAGGTTCTCACTTCGTTCATCCCTTTCTTTTTGCCCGGCGAGGATATTGTAAGGAAAATTCTCAGGGGTTTTCAAAACTTAAATCAAGGG